>JANAVB010010198.1:27839718-28090329 GCA_029216955.1 Iris pallida
CTATTCAAACACTTTTCCAAATATCGATCGAAATGCCCACTGTGGCATTTCGTCGAACACCTGCGAACAACACCGATACGTGTCCGATACGGACACGTACATGACACGAAATTGGACAAACTCTATTCCTACAGAACCAGGACACCTAGGGCTAGGTGTTTATGCAAAGAAATCCTAATTTTAATAGGGGAAATAGGATTTTACCTATGTGTGTTCTTCAACACAAAAGCTTCTTCAAAGGGGATCTCCAAAGGCCACCCGACTTCTCCAAATTAATTCAATCCTGTGATTTGACTCCACAAATAGTAGGAGAACAATGATTAGAATATTATGGAAGAAATCCCAATGAAAATAGAGCTCTATTGATTAATCTATGGAGAAAAGAAGTGTAGGCTCACCTTGTTCTTAGGAAAAATGCTGAACTATTAAAAAGAGGCACAACTTTCTAAAATGATAATATATAGGCAAGGGGAGGGGGTCTTGGCTGGCCACTTAGCTTAGGGTTAGGGTTTCTAGGTTGCATCTAAGGGCTAGCAATAAATCAAGGCTAATGAGTGGCCTAAAATCTAGGGCTCTTTTCTAGTTAAGTTGCAACCACTCTACTTAGCTAAACATGACTCAACCCACTATCCCATACTAACTAATTCTCAATGTGGCTAACTAGGCTAGCTATGGCTAATCTAGGTTAGGTCCAATCTAGGTTAGGCTAACCAAAACCATATGGCAATAAATAAACTAGTATTTAAATCACACCATTCAAATAAATCATTTTAAATTTCTAATAAAATATATTAAATTCAAATTATTCAAAAATGACAAAAATACCCTCAACTAGAAATGTGGTAGTGACAAGGCTAGGACGTTGTCTCGCACTCGTGCCCTTACTTCGGGTGCGGGTCGTGACACGTTTTTAGTGGTGGCCCATTCAGGTTAGAAGTCGCAAGTAGTGCGATGTCGTAGTGGTGCTCGACTTAGAGTGCTGCTACGAGCCTGCTAAAGGTTTAGAAGATATAGGCTATATGCTAAGAAAACTCAATCACAGCTAGGACTTTTTGAGAAGATTCCAGGGACGACCCTTGAGAATCTCATGATAAACTATCTCGAAATTTGATTCCAACTATTTTTGTCTGTTCTTCCTTGTCCGTGTTCGAACTTGATTCTTGGTATTCATTAATTTTCTACCAGGATAAACCTTTGGACTAAGTTACTTCGGTTATGGAATCTAGAGTCTTCTATAGCTATATTAGCAGGCATGGCGAAGACATAGGGTCTAATTTTGGATGTATTTCTCGAATTGTAAAAATTTAAGATTTTTGCAGCCAAGCATGCGATAATGCAAAAATGTTAGATACCACGATCTTAGAGGTATGTACCTTAGTTGCGGACCCTATGGTTTATTGCAGCCATACTTACTGCGTGACGAGGATTTCGCACTACAACAAAAAAATCCCTTTTACAACATTGCAAAAACGTTGTAAAACGTCTTTTACAACATTTATTAAAAGGTTGTTATCCAGGGTTGTAAAAGGGGCGTTATCTTCCACAATGTTTGTTTGAACGTTGTAAAAACGTTGTAGAAGTTGTCCTCACAACAATTTACAAACATTGTTGAAATGTATAAAATATGACAAAAAAATTCTACGACATTTAACAAATATTGTAAAAGTACTTTTTAAAACGTATTATAAGTATTGTAAATATAATTTCAATAACGTTCTGCAACTATGGTTAAAAAAATTTCAACCACGTTCAGTAAACATTGTACATAGATTTCCTATAACAGTGTACAAACATTTTAAAAATAGTTTATACAACTTTTAACAAATGTTGTATCTTCTATTCAATTATTTTTACCAAACATTGTAATATATATTTGTATGTTGTAATTATAACATCAACAATGATTTATACGTATAATAAATAAAGTTTACAATGTTTAGAAACATTGTTCAAATGTTATGTTACAACAGTTTTGGAACGTTGTTAATAAAAAGAGTCTATACAACTTTTACAAAATGTTGTATATTTTATTTAATCATGTTTGCCAAACATTGTCATAAATATTTGTATGTTGTAATTATAATATCAACAATAATTTAAAAGTATTGTAAATAAATTTTACAATGTTTAGAAACGTTGTTAAAATGTTATCTTACAACAGTTTTGAAACGTTGCTGATTATGTTTCCATTTGTAAAAAAATTACAATTTACAAATAAAAATATATTGAATCCAATTATAATACTAATACAAATACACAAAAGAAATAGAAATAAAAATAGAAATAGAAATACATTATTCTAATTTTTGCTCGTGTTGTCGTTGTCGTTGTTGTTGTTGTTGCTACTGTTATTGTTGCTGCTACCATTGTTGCTGCTGTTGCTATCGTTGTTGTTGTCACTTTCTCAGCAACATTACTACCAAGCATATCAAAATGAAAATACTAGACTGAAGGCACACTGTGACAATGTATAGTTGATATCAGAAACATATTTTACCAAAGAATGAGAAAAAGTACATAAATTTGAACGTCATCTATGACGTCTTAGTATGTCAATTAAGACTACAAGCTATCATCATTCAACATAAAAAAAATACCAAGATATGATTTATTTATTACCAAAAACAGATACACATTGGCTGAAATAGAATAATAGAACAAGTATATATGTGCCAGTAACAATCTTATATAACATAAACATTCAACATCAGAAAAACTTTGTTCATGTAGGATTCCTTTATATTGTACTTGATAAACTTGTTCAGACTACAAATTAGATCAATCATTCTTCTCCCAAGATTTCTTAATCACTGAACATACTTTTACATGAGTTACAAAGATATAATGAAGAGAAAGCTTTACCTGAAACAACTTAAAATGTTTAGCAGCTTTTAACACATCTAATGATATAAATGAATTTCTAACGGTTTTAAAACCAACGCCTGCCTTTCTCGTTTTTTGGTAAGAACCATAAGGTGCAGTACCTCTTAAATCAAGAGAACAAGTGTCAAGGCACATGCTTCATAAGATTTTTGTATGATACCCTATTTAGCATGTCATGATGGTGAGTTTTGATAAAACATCAATCAACAGATATAGTTCAAACTAGTAAGAAAATCACCATTTCCGAGTCCAAAGAACTTTGACATGATGTACATGGATGATGAAAATGGTCAAATACAGAACCTGTGTCTAGGCTTATATGTGTAGAACTTTGATATGATGTTGTGTCTCTTGACTCTAGATGTAGCCCCTCATCTAAGCTTTCCTTAGTCATGAATTCATATATTAGAGCTTCTAAATCACGAGTTAAGATCTTGATGTCTAGTGTCCCTTAATGCCTCACACTTGGCTATGAAATTGTTGGAAGCTCCATCAGTTTTAAGGTTTTTAAGACCTTAACAGAAACATTTGTTTTATTCCCATTCATTTTGAAAGTTTCTCTATATATGTCAAATTTATTGGAGAGAACCATTGGTCTAAGAGACCATTGTATGTGCACTTTTGAAAGGAGAATTTTGGCCTGTTTTCTAATGGGTTTTCTTTGATGGTAAAAGAGATGTAAACAAGCATGAACAATTAGGATTATCGTTCTTTTTCCATACATCCCTCCTATAATTTTGATTCAGGGCATGAAGGCAACTGTCGTTTAGGGGCATACCTTTAGAGAAGGGAAACATGAAACTTGTTTCTTTGAATATGTGTATGTCCATGCTTTCATGCATAAACACCAAATTCTCAAGGTATTTGTGCAGGTATTCAGCAGTTTAGTTTTTGTAGAAAAAGTTGGTAATTTTGAGTTTTGTCAGCAGCATTGTGGCCTAAAGGTAGGTATTTTAGTTGAGTACATTTTTCTTGGGTGGTTAGATTGTCTATTTCTAGACATCTTCAGCTACTGATCTTGAAGTCTCCATATAGAAACTGGATTGCTACCTATCAGGAAATTATTTTCTAGATTCGACACGATGAAGTTATAGGAAGCTTGTCAATCTTCTCAGATTTTCCATGACCAAATACGAGAGCTGGTTTGAAAGTTTGGGCATGAAACTATCTAGTAAACCTAAGTTTATTGATGGCTACATCCAGTACCTGCAGATCAATACTAGTTGCTTAAAGAGACGATCCTCAAATTCGTGTCATTTCTATTGCCTAGAATGTGCTGGAATCTAAGACCATTGAGCATATGATTAAAAAGTGCAAGTCTATAGAAATTTCAAACAAATTCACAAAGGACGAGAAGCTTTACCGCTGTACATCGAGCATAGCCTTTGCTTCACTCTGCTCCTCCAATAAATTATTACTCGCATCATGGTTTTGACAAAATGAAGATAGAACAACAAGACATTAAACAATGACATAAAAATCAAAACTACAATTATAATTAGATTGTAACTCTAAAAAATGTACCTATCGGGTTTCTTTTCCTTAGAGGGACACTTGGAAATGTTACGAAAGGTGTTTTGGTATGCCTCTTCTTTCGCATGTCTTTTGCTTTTGGCCATTCCTTTTAATACATTAGTGGCTTCATACAATGTGCAATGGAATAAAGCTGAGATCTTTTTGCAAAAGAAGGTTGCTTCATATATCTGTTGAATCCCAATTTTAATGTGCCAAATGGCCTTCCTAATCATATGTATCAGAAACTTATGCCAGAAACTCTAAAACTATGAACACACTATTAGAAAGCAAGCCATGTCCAGAAATAAATTTTTGGAAGTTACTATCAGTTGACAACAGAACATATTCAAGAAAACTCCTACTCATCATTGCCCACCAAACTTTCTGACAATCCCCTCTTAAGCAAAGCTAAAACCCGGGAACTACCAGATATGCTACTACTACTACTATAAATTCATAAAGAATACCACATGAAGAAGAAGAATACCAGAATCTGAAAAACTCGAGCAAGATATTCGTTGTATATATAATGGTCTCTTAGACCAATGGACCATTTGATTGTATAAATTCATGAGGATATTCTGTATAAACATCAAATTTTGGTATATACTGCATGAAGAAGAAGAATACCATGGTATTCAGTTTGTACCAGAATACCATTGAATTATTATGTTGACATTGATTTTTCAACAACATTTTTTTGGTATTTTATTAGTTAAAAAGATGTTGGTATCGGCCGGTTGTATCATGCCTCCGACCACGGGATATTATAGGTTGCAACCAATAACAAAGAAATCATTAACCCCTAAAAATAATAATCCTATAATAGATTTAAAAAGCAAAAAAAATCACGATATAGTAGAAAGCAAATCCTGCTGAAAAAATAAAATAAAAACTAAAAAATACAAAAAATAGGGTTATGGTTTTGAAATATAGCGGTGTCGGCCGATGGGATCTCCTCCCTAGACGAAGGACTTGACGAGCAGCTGTAAAATAAAAGCAAAATATCAGAGGAGAAAATAATCGGAAGAGAGGGAATAAAAAATAGAGAAGAAGAAGAAGAATAAGAAGGAGCGGTCCGTTTGAAGTTTCAGAAAGCTAATACGAAGGGCTACAACATACTTTAATCTTAGAATTTAGTGAATAGGTCTAATAGGTGCAGTATTGATTTTAAGTAGAAAATTGACTATACGACATGGACATTTTGTGTATCCTATGAGCCTATGTAGTATGAATATCAAGTGAATGTAGGTACCATAGGTTGTTAAGAATATGTATGATATAGTATATATATATATATATATATATATATATATATATATATATATATATATATATATATATATATTTTTATATATATATATATATATATATATATATATATATATTTTTTTTTATATATATATATATATATATATATATACATATATATATATATATATATATATATACATATATATATATATATATATATATATATATATATATATATATATATATATATATAATTGTTAGGTATAATATATGTTAGTATAATGTGTGTGTGTGTGTGTGTGTGTGTGTGTGTGAATGAGATAAGGATGTGTGTGGTTAGTAGAGAGAAGTGAGATTGATAGAGGATATGTGCTAGTGTGTGTTTGTGTAGGTGATAGAGTTGGAAGGATCATGCCATCCTATTTGACTTGATAGATGTTGTATAGATGGTAGTGTAGTACGTGTGTTGTGAAGGTGATAGAGTTGGAAGGATCATACCATCCTATTTGACTTGAGGCTAGTGTGGTTTGTTGAGTGATTTATGTTTTGGTTGAGTGGTAGTGTGTTTGTATATGGATGTGTGTGGGTGTGTTAGAAGAGAGGGGGTAGATTTGGTATATGTATTTGTGTGTGTATTAGTATTGAAGTGGAGAGGGATTTAGATGTTGTATGTATGGATATGTTATCGGTTATGTTAGAATCTATATAGAGGTTAGAGGTATCTTAGAAGTTAGATAGTGGTATCTTGTATAAGTTAGATAGTTAGTTGTGTTAGTCTATGTTATTGTTAGTTAGATATGACATATGTTAGTTGGTTAGAGTTAGAGATGGATATATATACATATATGTTATAGTTAGATATTAGTATCTTGGTTATCCATTGTTTGTGTGTGTGTGGATGAAGATTAGATGAGTTAGTATCCCAATAGTTAGATATCTTAGATAGTTAGATATGTTGTATCTTGTATAGATTAGAGTTAAGTTAGATAGTGGTTAGTTTGTAGATATGTAGTATATTAGGATACTATATGTTGGTATCCTAGGATATTGTGATTTACCTTACTTTAAGGTAAAGGGGTTTACCTTATCACAAGGTAAGGTAGTGAGTTTATCTTCAAGACAAGGTAATAGGGGGTTTACCTTCAAGGTATTGGGTTTACCTTCAAGGTAAGGTATGTTACCTAGGTACTAGGGCTAGATACTAGGTATTGGTTATCTAATGGCTTTGGGCAGATAAATAGATGCTAGATAACTATAGTTTGGGTATTGGGAGACTAAGCTATTTATACCTAGACTAAGGTTTTGGACTTCCAACCAAGGTAAGGGTATTGGGATACCAATAGGGATAAAGTATATGGTATCTTGGTTAGTATCCTAGGATAGCTTAGATATAGAGTTAGTATCCTATATTAGAAATTAGTACCCTAAGTTAGTGGATAGATAGTAGTCTAGAAATGTAAGTTGGTATCTTGGTGTCATAGGTTAGTGTGTCATATTACCTTGAGTAGGATACTACTAGTTAGTAACTTAGAATTTAGGATACTAAAAGTATATGTTAGATAGATAGATGTATATAGCTAGTGTCCTAAATATATATTTTAATATCTTAGAGATTAGGATACTAGTAAGTTAGAGTGTTAGATACAAGTTAGTATCTTAGAGGGATAGTTAGTATCTTGGAGGGTAAATAAGAAGTCTAAGGTATTGACAAGGTAATAAGATTTACCTATAGTCTAAGGGTAAGGTATTGGTAGGATGTTAAGATAGATGGGTAGATAATAGTCTAAAGAAATGGTATGATCTATTTGCCTAGGATAGTGAGTTATCTACTAGTCTAAAGTAGATGGGGTGTTAAGTATTACCTAGATATTTAAAGTAATGATATAAGATACCTATAGAGATAAGGTAAGTGGGTTATCTTGGTAGGTAATGGTTAGGAATAGAGTATTTGACTTAGATTTGACCATGTTTGACCAAGGTTGACTGTTTTGACTCAAAGTCAACTACAAGTCAACATTGGACCTAGATTGGACTAGGAGTTGACCAAAAGTAAACTGTGAGTCAACCATTGATCCAGTTTGATCTAGATTAGATTAGAAGTTGATCAGAGTTGACCAGTTGACCAAAAGTCAACTGTAGGTCAACTATTGACCTAGTATGATCTAGTTTGACTTTGGTTTGACCTTGTTTGACCTTGTTTAACTTTGTTTGACTTAGATGGACCTAGTTTGACTTTGTTTGACTTACCTTGACTTAGATTGACTTAGCATGATCTAGCTTGATCTAGTTTGACTTGTTAGAACTAGTATGACCTAGTATGACCTAGTGTGACTTTGACTGAGTTTGACCTAGATTTGCATAGCATACACTAGAAATCATGCCTAACACTGTTAAACCCTATTTAACTCATGCATATCTCATCTTTAGGTCTGTGACTTCACTCGGAGCCTCGATACATTATTTATATTTTCTACCAGATCTCAGGCGAGTACATTCTCTAATAACTTTTCCAATTTACGATAACTGTTATAATTCATGTACTTAGTGTAGATATACTTGTTCTTGACACATTGTTTACACGGATTGGTATTCATGAATCCCGATATGAGATATTATTCCTTGTTATCTTGGTATATCTTATGCAAGTTCCTTATAGTTCTTATGTAGTATATGGACACCGATTCTCGAGGAGACTTGCTCCCTTCTCGTAGAATCCCGTGTCGTAACGTGTCTTGTTTGGATCCACTCTACCAGTCGGGGACGGGGAGTATTAGTGTAAATGTGTGGTCATTATCCTTCTTATTTATTCTTGTAGACCTTGTGAATGCTAATCCTACACTTCATGTATGATTGGCTAGATCATTAGACCTTGTTCAAACCCAAGCCGATCACATATCGAAGCTAGTATTTATACACCTAGATAGATGATTCTTGATTCTTGTACATGCCATGATCAGTTTTACTTGTCTTGTTCTAGCTCTAGTTTACAGCTTACCTTGCCATGATACTTACATGTACATTTTTATTACTTTTGTATATACTCTTTATTTATAGTATCGTAGCATTTGTCATATCTTGTGAACTGTTGTTAGTATATTATGCTCGTTCCATCCTGACTGGATATGTTAATAAAATTTTACAGATGATGGCAAGGACGAGTGTCCTACCTACTATGGTCTTTATGACGTAGTGGGCGTAGACCAGGAGACCCTTGTCCAACAGGGGTTAGTTCTAGCCGATGAGGCATTAATGGTAGCTCTGCTAGATTAGTTTAGTACTGGACTTTGTCTCCATATTACACTTGGGCTTGTTATTATTTAGTATTTATATTTGAGATTGTTGACTCTGAGACTTTGGACTTGTATTATTCTATGTTGGACTTTCAGGATGATATTTTCATATCTTGTTGTCTTTATCTTTCAGTGTCATCTTTTCTTCTTAGAATTTATGGTTGAGTATATTATATTGTCATTGCTTGTCCTCCGTTCGGAGTTGACCATTGTCATGTCCCAGTACCGAAATACAATGACGGACTAGGCCAGCTACTCCACATGAGGTATACAAACGTCATACGACGGTCGCGGCTGTCAAGAGACAAGGGGGTGTATGCTACATTCAAGTCTCATATGGTCACACAGAATTATCTATGTCTCAACCATTCAAGCAAGAAAACGTCAATTAATGAACATATGAGATCAAGTAGTAAGGCATCCCTAACGCTTCATCAAAATGGTCATAGGGATCTAGCTTTATAAGTTAGCTAGCCCAGAGAGTCAAAGTTACATAATTGTACTCAGCTGGAGTCTGATTTAATTACAAATTATGCAAGGACAAAATATCCAGATTTGTCGGCTAAACAGGTGTCGGGGGCTAAATGCCAGGACATAAGTAAAGATATTAGATGGTGGAGAAGAAACCCACTCGAGTCCCCTGCCAGCCATGCTTCTAGTATGCACCATTGACGTCAGGAAAGAAGTTCGAATCCCCACGCTCTGCTACGTGATCTAGCCAAACAAAACCAGCGGGGTCAGCCCCGAATAGCAAGTACCACAAGGGAGCACAAAAGAGTGAGATAAATTCCAAGCAAATAATAATAATAGAGATAATAATAACAAGCTTTCTGTCGTAACCTCAGTCCACAGCTGTCCTAGCACGATAGGCCAACCCAACAACCAAACAAGGACATGGGTTGGACCACGCACCATGACAGTCCATGTCCCTCGACTACTAACGGAAGGCTCAAGCACAGACAAGTCGTTTTTCAAGCGGCTATTCATTCATGTGGCTTTCTATATTTGGCGGAGTTATCCCCACGATATTGATTAAAAAGGAATCCTCAGATCGTGTCAACCCAGCAGGGCTAGCCAAACCATAAGACATATAACTCATTGATTATGCACCAGTCCCCCGCAGGGATACCGCGCTAAAACATTTAACACATAGCTCGTAGGAGTCGGATATAGCCATCCTCTATAGGCGAATGAAACCATATCCGTGGCGGCTAACCCGACACGTCAGGTCTGGACCTGGGGTGGCTAGTATGGCACGATCTCGGGATTCTTCCCACCCAATGCATCAACCAAGTTAGTTGCCTAGTTAATCCCTAGGTTATACTCAGAGTCCACATGTCGTGGTCACATGTTCACTCCTCTAGATGTCGTACATTGTACGAGTACCCCAAGAAAAAATCTGTACTGGCTCATGGAGTCATACGTATATACCCCCTCCTTGGTGTAATGCAACACACAACATATACCACGTCAATGCTACTGACCATTACTTATGTAGAAGCTGGACTCTTGGTGGTACTGGCAAGTATCATGTAGGAACACTTAGCGCATAAGATAGCACCTCAGTGCTCACGTAGATTGTACCTCGGTACACATATAGGGATATCCAGCCATCACATAGGTAGTCAGCTCAGAAATGAGGACTAAGACACAAAGGAACAGGCAGCTGGGACTTATGCGGCCAAGAACCAACAAGCATATGCGGCTCAAAATAGACAGGCACATGCGGCTCAAAATCAATAAGGTTATGCGGCCAGACTATCTACGGCCCAGACTCATGCGGCTGAGCAAAGAGCTCATGCAGCTAGGGGAGGACCAAGTTCATGCGGCCAGAGTGATGGAGGCTTATGCGGCTGAAAGAAAGAACGGGCACATGCGGCCGGGAAGAAAGCGCATGCGGCTGGGAGAAGAACAGGGCGCATGCGGCTAAAAAAATGCGAGCGTATGCGGCTGAGGGAACTCATGCGGTTAGGGAAGAACCGGGCTTATGCGGCCAGCGTGGAAAAGCGCATGCGGCTCAGGATAGACCAAGTTCATGCGGCCGAGTTAACTCATGCGGCTGAAGGAGCAGAAGTAAATGCGGTTAATAAATATGCGGCTGCGAAAGGCCTTTGCGGCTACAACCAGCTTATGCGGCTGAAAAGCTTATGCGGCTACAAAAGCTTATGCGGCTGAAAATGCCATGCGGCACGAAAGGCTCCTGCGGCTACAAAAGCTTATGCGGCCGGGAGTGCCATGCGGCAGCAAAGCTTATACGGCTCAAATGCTCATGCGGCTACCGTTTGCTTATGCGGCTGCAGGGGACTGTTCATCATCCCTGCCAGAGCCACCATAGGCGAACCTCGGAGAAACTCAATTGTTGCTTCGGCCATAACTTCCTCCAAACAAGTCAAAATCTAACTTTCCAAAGGTCAAAACTGTATAGAATCAAATTTTCTACAACATAGGACCATTGGTTTTCGAAAATAGCCAAGTATGATAGATCAAAACCATAAAAACCTATGAAACCCTAGTTTTTAGGAACTTAGATCTACACAAATCTAGCAATCAAAATCAAAAGCTTCAAGAGCTAAACTTGTAGAGGATGGAGAGAAGAACAAAATAGACAAATAATATCAAGGAAAAGTCAAGAATATAAAATGCACAAAATCTCCTCTTTTTGAGCAAGTTGTACTTGCCTATGGGTGGTGGTGGTTGAGGGAAATAAATGGAGGAGTGAATGAGGAGAGAGAGTGAGAAAGAGGATATTAAATAGGGGTTGGGTTGGTTTAAGAAAACCCTAATCCTTAATCACTCTACTAATGACAATGCAAAAAAAAACTACATGCCACCATTAATAGATATACGGAATTATACACATGCTAAATACAGATACCGTATATGGAATCCATGAAGAATACATATATCGGGATCGGGGAGTGACAACCATTCTCGACACGTTTTGATATTTTAACTATTGTTAGATAGTATTCCTAGACAACATTCTACACCGTTTCTGTGGCGTAGGCTGGAATGGCTGACTATGTTGATAACTGTGTAATGTTGATTTAATTTCAAAAATTCATTTAAAAATATTTTAAATCCAAATAAATTGCAAAAAAATCCAAAAAAATTCTAGAAAATATTTCTAAGTGTTTAGAACCAAAATAAAAAATATTTTAACTTAAAACATCATCGTGTGACCTTATAGTAAATTCTAAAAGTTTGAAAAATAAATTATATGGGTTTTAATTATCGAAAAATTCCAAAAAAATTTAAAAATTCAAAAAATCCTAGAATATTCTAGAAAATATTTTTAGTCGTCTAGAGCCCAATAACAATATTTTGTCTCAAAATAATCCTGAATGACTTTACAGTAAATCTTGAAAGTCCTTAAAAATAATAAACCCTTAAATATTAAATACCTAAAAATATCCAAAATTTCTCAAAAAATATAAAATGGATAAATAATATATCTAGGACTACCTAGATACCATAGTGACCATAAGTAACCTAATTTTACCATACTTCACCTATAGGCTTAGGTACGACCTCCTTGTGATTCCAAAACAAACCATAACTAAAAAAAATTAGGAAGCGGGTGCTACA
Organism: Iris pallida; assembly: GCA_029216955.1. Lineage (NCBI taxonomy): Eukaryota > Viridiplantae > Streptophyta > Magnoliopsida > Asparagales > Iridaceae > Iris > Iris pallida. The sequence continues at coordinate 27,852,249 of JANAVB010010198.1, forward strand.
CCCAGGTAGGCGGAAGGTGACTTTATTTCCTGCACAATCAATGGTGGCCAAGCAAACACCAGCCAATCCATTCCAAGAATTATGTCGTAGTCCTTAAGATCTAGAACTATCTCATCGTGAGACAATTTCAAATCTTATTGACATGGACGGCGATAAACATTAACCCTATCCAACTCCTACGAGGCAAGCCTATACAGTCGGATCCATTTAGGATTTATTTTCTAGATTTGGTGTTTCTTATGCTTATTGGATCCATTTGGGTTTACTTTTTAGTATATTTGAGATTTAGCATTCCAAGATTCCACTTTCTATATATGTTAGTGATATATGAAAGGTTAATACATGGTAAAAAGAAAATAATAGATCACATGGATACTACAAAATAAATATGGAAGAATGATGATAATTGTTGGGACTTCTACTTGTTCCTAGTAAGTCGACTAAATACATGGTAAAAACTTGTTATTTTCATGTCTGACATGACACGTATTGAACATAACTTGGACACTCTAAAATACACCATGAGGCACCAAAAGGTACCATCTTCATGTCATTGAATCCACATGTGCCATGTCGTATATGTATCTTGCAAAATAGAGCTTAACTAAAATATTAAATGATGCAATACACTATGAAATCATGGCTTTCTAATAGCTTACCTTTAATCCATGTTTTCTTACAGAAAAGAGGTGTTATTATTCTCAAGGAAAACTTATATAACTTATTTATTAAAACGAATGCAAGTTGAGATTCTTGAGAGTATAACGATGAAGACTGAATTGGCACGTGATCCCTTTATTCCGTTGACGATATGTCATAAGCTTGGTTTAGATGGCGATACTTCCAGTGCGGGTAGCGAGCCCTGCTGAAAGTTTTTGAATGACCCGTGCTAGTATTCCAGCACAACTATCATGGTTCCTCCTAGGCCAAATCGATCCCGTGGCCCCCGGTTATTGTTCAAAGAACTAAAACCTTGTGCAAAAGTTGTACATGACCATGCGAGACTAAGAAACTTAGTTAAAGCATAGTCTACGAGATTATATAGAACTTGGAAGCCTTAGTGTGTTCTACTTATCATTCAAGCAATTGTTAGTCACATTTCATTTTCAGTCACAACATTCATTCATCGTTTCAATCTCTACTTAGCACAGTTCTATAACAGGCATATTATAAGTAAACATGCAATATTATCATGATTTACAGTTATATGGAATATAAGCATGCAATATTGTGTCTTCACTCTTTATCTAGCATTGTATATAATCAGTATCATTGATTGCTTGGAGAGCAAAAGGGTCAAGAAGAGAAGGGTCGAGCCACTCACTTAGTTGGTAAATTATGGAGGCCCTCGACACTATGATACGTCTACGCGATCACCTGCAGTCGCACCAACAGAGGATCAATACTCTTCTCTTTCTCTCATAATTCCATATGAATGTAAAATTTTAAAGAACACAAGCAATAAAAGTCCTTGAAAACATTTACGAAATGCATTCATAAACCAATGCGAAAGCAACAACGCGGCAATAAAAAGGCTACAAAAACTAAGCAACGGAAATGTCCCTTACGACTCTGCCATAGAGTCCTTCACCGAGACACAATCATTTAAATATGGGACTTGATTCTGAAGAAACCAATCCATAACGAGAAAATGATCTTGATTCAATTTATCCCGCTCAATCGATACTGATAATATTCCTTAATCGTGCTTCCCGCGAACGAGGAACATGACATTACAAAAGTTTTGATGCATTATTGTTGATTCAGTCTATTTGTTATTGTGCAAATCCTGACCTTGTGCGAGCGCAGCTTAGTCTTGCACAACATCATGTCCAATGGTAACTTTACGGTCCTTCAGGATCGGGTCTTGACACACATGGCCTTTAATGTGCAATCAGAAGCACAATTGATGTCAATATGTGAGTGAGAATAATAACGACTATGGTACATAATTCAAGGTTTAGTCCATTCTTGTATCGTACTGTTGTTTAACCCATGCGATATATATCTTAATGCATGATGGTGAGTCATGGTGGAGAACACTCATCCCACATATATTGAGATATGTGTAGAATTGTTGGAGTTTTTCTTATGCTTGTGGAAAGTTTTCCTTTTTCAAGGCTAGAATGATAGTCCCACATTGGGAAACACTCCAAGTGAGTATCTCAATATAATACGTTACTTAGTACTGGGAGATGCACATGGGGTGGTGGCCCAAGTAGTGGGTGCCATGTGGGATATCTTTCTAGTATGATTATGTTTAAACTCCTTAAGAAAGCATTTATGTTTTTTATCACTCTCTTGAAAAAATTCCCTTAGGAGCTAAGCCCCAAAGGAACTCGACTCGGACTCGGATGATGCACTTTGCACTTAGCACGTCAACATCATCGTATGACGCTTGTGCACATATATTGCGCTCGTGCGCGAGATGTATGCGCAGTTGCTAGTGCGGACGCTGAGCGGTTTATGTGCAAGCTATGCGCGACTATGTGCGTATGCGTGCATGCGCTGCTGGGTCTACGCTGCACTACTACACGTATGGCTTGATCAGCCTCGGGATTAACACAAATGTCAAGTTTATTACATATATTTTTGTTCGAATAGTTTGAATGTTCTACCAATTTTAGATTTAATTGGACTACACACAAAAAATATACATCGCATGCGAAAACCATCTATTTTTTTCCTAAGAAGTAAATGTCAACTAGTATTTTGAAGTATAGCCTGTAGATTAAACATCTTATCTAATATCCCAAACCAACCTAAATGCAAAAACAAGGAAAAGGAATTTGATCCCAACAAAAATTTGAACCTAAACTGCTTACGAATTCCGATTTAAATTACATAAGTTCCAACCGATTTCAATCCAAATAAAAAAAATTATTGTCTATATCTCGTGCAATCCCACTAATTTGCCTTGGCATTACAGTTTTTTTTTTAAGAAGAGTTGCGATTTTATTAATGTCAAATAAGAGCGCCTGAAACTTCAGTACTACATTCTTCCTCTAGGAGAGGGGAGATACACTCTAGAGGGGAGGAAAAGAAACCACTTATATCATTGTGGATGGCAAAGGAAGCTAAGTTATGTGCCACCCTATTTCCTTCTCTTCTCACAAAGGTGAAGACAATGTGTGCTTTTGTAGAGGCCATTTCTTCCTGGATAGTGGTGAGGAGGTCCTGCATTCTCCATGGAAGAATATCCCTTTTTCCATTCATGATCCTGTGGGCTAGTAGTGAGACCCCCTCGATTATGATATTTTCTTCATCGATCTGTCTCGCTAGAAGAACATCTTGCAGGACGACCTGTAGCTCCGCCCAGAGACTTCGATCCGTTCCGAAAAAATGAGGCATGACCCAGGACTTAGCTGCAATAAATTGACCATATTGGTTCCTGGCCACCGCTGCCATAGCTATATTATCGGATATCCAAGTAAAAAAATATAGTCCACAATTTTCGTACTGAGAACATTTCATTTTTTGATAGAGAAAATCACAATTTTTACAGTTGTAGATATGCTAAAATTTTGCAAGTTCTGAAGAGGATTGCAAAATTTTTGACTGTCTCGTACATATTCAAGACGGTTAAAATTTTGACAGTTCTAAAAATATATTTCTTATTTTACACGACTATCAAATTTTTGACAATCCTGACATAGGATTGCCAAAATTTTGACACGGTTAAGATTTTGACTGTCCTAAAAATATATTTCTTATTTTACATGACTATTAAATTTTTGACAATCATGACATAGAATTGCCAAAATTTTGATAGTTCAAAATATAGTAAGCACTCTCAAAATTTTGATAATATTACATACTATATATATATATATATATATATATATATATATATATATATATATATATATATAACTGCTAAAATTGTGATGTTGTTATAAAGAAAATATAGTGTCCCTATTATTAATTACTAGTATATATGCACGTGCGTTGCACATAATTTAATTGTCGACAAACTAACTTAATTTGTATATGTACTTGGAAAGATCAAAAGACACTCAAAGTTGTCTTTTAATTAACCTTGTATATACTTGAAAAGTGCAAAAGACAAAACTAAAATTTTGAAATACTAAAAGCTAGATATTGTAAGTACATAACTATCCCTAATAGAATATATTATTTTTTGTATTGGAATAGGCATGCAAAGATATTTTTGGAAGAAAAAAGTTTTACAGTAAAGCCTAACTTTTGGCATTATATAGTAGAATAGATAGACATGCAAGGGTATTTTTGAAAGAAAAACGTTTCACGATGAAGCCTAACTTTCGGCATTATTCTAACTAGCTTAATTTGTATATGTACTTAAAAAGAGCAAAAGACACTTAAAGTTGTCTTTTAATTAACTTTGTATATCTATTCTACTATATAATAGAAAAACTTGGTGGTGAAACTTTTGAATTCCTAAAATACCCTTGAGTATTTTATAAACATAATGTTATTATGTCAACTTGTATGTCATTTATGTTTAAGAATCAAAGCAATAAAGTTTGCATGCAAGTTTCCTTTTTCCATACAACTTTTCATATTTCAATGGTAAAATTTTTATATCCTTACCATTTTTCAAAAATTATTATTCTCAATAAATTTTTTTTTAAAAAAAGAACAAAATTTGTACTTTGGATCTCTTGGCATTGTAAAAAGAAAACACACAAACATAAATAATAAGCTGGACAAGACGAAAATACGACATCTGATATTATGATATTTTAATTAAAATACGTGCAAAGCACGTACACCTAGACTAGTACTTGAAAAGTGCCAAAGACAAAAGTAAAATTTTGAAATACTAAAAACTAGATATTGTAAGTACATAACTATCTTTAATAGAATATATTATTTTTTGTATTGGAATAGACATGCAAGTATATTTTTGGAAGATTTTTTTTTTTTTTTTTTAGGGTGAAGCCTAATTTTTGTCATTATACAGTAGAATAGATGTTGTGGCTCGAGTTGCCGTATAACTTGTAGAAGAGCAGCCTGGTATATCATTTGGGACCAAGTCAAACCAACCCGTCGTACCGAACCGAGCCGAACCGAACCGAAACGAAACGCCTATTAAATTAAAATTTCAAGAGAGAGAGGGTTCTTCCTCTTTTCTCCTCCTCTCTTTCTTCTCTCTCGATCTCTTGATTGAACCAGGTGAGTTCCTTGGCTTCTCTTATTTCTCAATTTCTTTGATTAATGTCGGAAGCTCTTCTTTTCTTGTTTGCATGAACCATGAATTTATGCGAATCCAAGTTGCTTCATCTTAACTTAATATCATGGATCTAAGTCTAGGGCCCATCGTTCTTGAAATCGATTATTCGTATCAGCAAATGAAATAATTAGGGCTTGGATCCTTGGTCCTTCATCTAGACTCTAGGGTTAGTCGAAGTCTGTTTTACGATCGTGCCCCCTACCTGTATCCGTGTCCGTGTCCATATTAGTGCAACATAGTTGACTATCTTGTACGTATTTGAAAATGTCAGCTTCTCGTCTCCGTATCCGTGTCTGCATTGATTGATGCAACATAGCATCTCGCTCTAGGCAGTGTTTGCATGCCTCCGTTTTTATTATTGGTACCGAAAACACTTTTTCACGCATTTTCTAGCTTTAGAATTGGTTGGATAGGTTCATGCCACATTAATCCTCACTCCCACATATTTCCAAAACCCCATAGGGAATGCAACGGCTCCTGCTTTTTTTTTTTTTAATAACCTTTTCTGAAATGCCCAACTTTAGAAACCTAATTTTAGAGGTGTTTCAAACTTTCGATCGAGAATAGGACGAGGAAAATTGTTTGAGATGGTTTGCAGCTTGCATATGCTAGGGTGTGTGACTGTTGTGCTGATTAGAAGGTACCCCTAGGAGGCAGAACGAGAGCCTGGATTTAGGTAGGAAGCACGCCATGACCTTTGTAGACTGATTAGAGGGAAATGTTTCATATAGCTGACCGGAATTCATGCAAGAGAGGTTTTGTCGTCGTCGTTGTAGTGGCCTTGTAATGACTTACAAATGTGTATACTTGTCACTAGTAGGCTGATATCTTTGTTCTCTAGATTCTATATAAATGCTTGCCTTAAGAATACACGGGTTATGCATCATCATCAAATTGAACCATGAAATGGCAACTTTTTTTTAAAATTGTTTCATACTTAATTCAATCTCTAGAAAACTGTTAAAGTTCAGTGTTGTCCCACAGTTGCAAGAAAGTTATAGAAGTTTAATGGCAATTGTGCTTTGTAGTTGATTATCGATTACCATTTTTGTGGACCCTTAGCGAGTTCTGCAGTGGATATGATACACTGATGTTTCCATCTCCATAATATTGAATGTATCGCTTGTAGTCCAAGAATTCCATTCTGGAGTTTGGAACAATTACTGTTTTCATAAGCACATCAGGTTTGTTACCCAGACTGTTGATTCTGCTGAGAAAACTATGTTTATTCCTAAATATCACTATTATTGCTTGTAGTCATACTGCTGAGTGATTTTGTTATTTGTCTTCAGTATAGAGCTAGACTGACCAGAGACAGTACTTAATCTCTTTTTTATTATCTATCTTTGACCATTAGCGGATAAAATCCATTGTTTCTTACTTGTCTATTTCTTATATGGTATTCTGAATCTTGAATATACATTTTCTTTTCTCAACTATATATTGTCTTTGATATACATTGCGACATCCTATTATCTTTGTTTGTCGAAAGTGTGATAATGTTTTTCCTGTTAATGACAATATTTACTATAAATTTCTTCTTGAATTTTGCAATGTATCTACTTTAAAAATACTGTGATGTTTACTTTAACTTTTTACTGGTGGAATATTAAAAATCTTTTAAGATAACCAAGGAGGGAACTGCCTTGAAGTTAGATTTTGTCTTTAAATATGTAGGCTCCATTTACCTGGGTTTTGTGTCCATGAAGATTTTTGTAGGGCTTCTCTTATCAATGACATAGTTCATGTTTTTCACTATTGTTCTTACACTCAGATGCGCCAAACACATTCATTATATTATTTGCGCAAGAGAAAGACAACAATGTCAAAGTCGGTTGTGTTGAAGGTGTCAGAGTATGGAAGATAAATCATAAAATTACTCAGGAAAAGACAAGTGTGGACTGCTCTAAGGCCTAGTTGGGATTGCTGCTGCTTTTCAATTAGCAGCAGCAGAAGTAGCTTTTTAAAGCAGGTCCCACCTGCTTTCAAAAGCTACCACAAAATTGAACTAGATTTTCAAACTAAATTCATAAGCTGCTGTTAAAAAACAGTTTTTGTGACTGCTTTTCACACAAAAAATAAGAAGAAAAAGAAAAAGAAGCAGCCATGACAAGCAATCCCAAACCCAGCCTCAATCAGCAGTCTTGCCTGAAGCTTTCTTCTTGTTAGAGCATAATACTTCCTCTTCCTGTATGATTATTTATTTTCTGGCCCTAATAGGAACCTTATTAGCTGAGTATAATACTGGTCAAAATTTTCCATCTATCCTACCCACTCGTGCAAAGTATCCTTTGTCAAATTAGGATCTTTAAGTTTGAAGTGATTATTTACCCATCTGTGCAGGGTGTCGTGTGTTAAGTACAATGCTCAAAGTTAGATATGAAGATTTTAGGAGGGTATGTAAGATAGTGCTATGAAGTACTTGCGGAGATGATCTGGTCTTGTTCCTTATGAGCAAAAGAGTCCTTTCTCAGGAGAGTGGCTGAAGTCTTCGTAGGTTTGTGAATAAATACATTTAGTTAAATGTTTTGTGAGGGAGGATTGCCTAAGCTTACAGTAATCACAATGTTGACTTAATGGAAGTAAATAGGAGCCTGCACAGCTGAAAAGAATCAAGGATTCTTGTATCCTGATCTAATGTCATTCTAGTATATCCTAGTTCCAATTAGGACTGCAGCCTTAAAGTCTTGAATAGAATAATCATTCCATCATTTCAAATTTTATTATGATGTCATTTGCTTAATGTTTAAGTGTATGAGAAATTGTATTATGGTTGTATATTTCTTCACTCCCCATTTGAATCATACTAATATGTGAAGTGATTAAAATCCCTGAAAACATCTTTTTAAAGAACTGTTCTTTCATCTCTTTCCTCTGTGGTTGCTGCTTGTGGTATTTAAGATTGAAAGGTTTGGAATACATGTGGATTATTGAGCTGGTCTAGAATTTGAAATGGTTTTGAGATGGTTTGAAGTAGAGAAGTATACTATATTAGGTTATATAGTGCCCTTGAAATTGAAAGCAAGATTTTGAACGTCTATAAAACAGCTTTACATTATGGATTCAGAATGTTGTCAACAAGATATTATATCTCCAAAAAACAGAAGAAGCAGAATCTTTATATTGATGACCAAAATATAGTCAGTGACATGACAAGGAAGAGCTATGGGTGCTTACCACAATCACCACCTCGGTAAGCTATTCTTTATGGCTTGAAGCAGAGTACTAATAGATGCAAGTTAGGAATGATATGATCACAGCTGAAGAATTTGCTAGGACTCTAGGACTATGGATATTATCACATCAAACCAGCTATTTTTTATGGATTACAATGTTGGCAATCGAGAAACAACATTCCAAATGCTCGGAAGGATGAGTAAGTATACTACAAAGTTTCAATGATAGGATCAGAATGAGTGTTTGTCGACTGAGGATAGTAAGATGACAAATTGTTTGAGAGGGTTGGACATGTGCAGGACATGCTGACAGATTCTGGTTAGGAATGATAGCGTCGTTGTTGAAGCAGTATACCCAAATGAGCATGGATGTGTGCAATAAGAAGGATAAGTTCAGAGGAGGTGATCCTTCATGGAGCTGAATAAAGAAAAGGATTCGTTTAGCCCAAAATATATGGTTTAGAGAGTTCTATTTTGTTTGTTATAGTTATTATTGTTATTTATCTTATGTGGGTTATAGTAAAGTAATTGTGGGTGTATTTATCATCATGTATATTAATATAAATATACATGAGGTGCAATCTAGGGATTAAGTCCTTGTATTATCTCTTCTCATCCTCCTCTTTCTCTCCTCTCCAAATTTCACTTGGTATCAGAGCAACTTGAAGGTACTGCAAACTCCATCCTCGCTGTCATTGAAAAAAATTTCCTCCTGTTTTTGCCTGTTTTTCGGGGTGTTGTTTGATGGATTAATCTGGACAGCCTAAATATTACCCTACTGTAGAAAAAAATACTCCTACACAAGTCTTCAAACAAGAATGTGTATAACCACAAGAAATGCCCAAGTGAATTTGGGTCTTAACGCTTTTGAGCTTGATCATGAGCATTACCTTTTTTACCTGTCTTAGCTCTTGTTTATGCAATAATGCTTGTGTGAGTGGGCATCATGTATAATTTGTTGATTGACGTAGTTAGTTCTTCCTTGAGCATACATTGTAGTAATGTAAAAATATTCTTTTCGTCTAGTTTTCGTGATTTGTTGTTCGTTGTTCGTGATCATTCATGGTTTGTTTATGAGATGTAGGGTTTCTACAGATCTTAGTATTCATGGTTGATAGTCATTGTTGGTTGTGAGATCTAAGGTTTCTATAGATCTTTGTTGGTTGTTTGTTCTCGGTTGTGGTTCGTAGTGAGATCTAGGTTTCCAGAGATATCGTATTTCTGTTGCATCTATAAGTATGGTGGGGACTGAATCTTCTAGCGAGGTTAATAGTGCTGATAATGGTAGTGTTGCTCCTTTTACTGTTATTCATAATGGTGAATTGGAAAAATAGATTACAATGATGAAACTCAATGATGCGAACTATCTTCTTTGGTCCAAGTCTATCAAAGTAATGTTGAGGGTGAATAAGAAGCTGAGATTTTTGATAGAAGAGCCTCCACCTGAAACATTTGCTGAGTATGAGGACTGAATGAGTGCCGATGTAAATGTTATGTCATGATTCTGGCATAGAATGGAGCTGCACATTGCCTCTAATGTTCAGTGGTATGAATCCTCCAAACATGACGTCTTTGGAAGAATCATATTCGCAAAAACAGAATGTGGCTCGTATCTATAAGTTGTACCAGTTATTGTTTAATACAAATCATAATAGAAAACCTGTGAATGAATATCTGGCTTTAAAGATGGCTTTGTGGGACAATATCATCCTGTTACTACTGATTTGAAGGAAGCTCAGCGACATTAAGGAAAAGTTTCATGTTTCACTTATTCTAGGCGGTTTGGATCCTGCACTTGAACTTTATAAGGTTCAGATTTTTGCTGGAGAGCAGTTACCTACGGTGGCAGATATTTTCTCCCGTCTCAGTCGTTCCTTTCTACGATAGAGTTATGTGGTTCCGAGTAATAACTCTTATGCCTTAGTTATTAGTATTAGGTAATGACTCTTCGGTATTAGCTTTTGTGGTTTCGAGTAATTACTCTTCTGCTTAGTTACTAGTGATGCTTGTCATGGTGGTGGTCGTGGTGGTAGAGATGGTGGTCGTAGTTTTGGTAGAGAAGATGGTCGTAGTGGTAAGAGACAATGGTCATGGTGGTGGCCGTGGTCAACCAAAGAAGTGTAACTATAGTGGAATACTTGGTCACACAGACTATTGTTGGGACAAGTGGGGTAAATCAAAATATGCACATTAAGTGCATGATAAAAATATGCAGTCCCATGTTACTACTTCTTCTCCTAGAGATGATGCTTCCAGTTTCAATCAAACTTCAACTTCTGATACCTCATCTCCATTTGAACAAATCCTTCAGAAGTTGAACGCACTTGCTAGTACCACCTACCTACTGCAACCATGGAACATATAGGTAAGTTTGCCTTTGTGGCAACCCAGTCACCATTTATCTCTTGGGTCATCAACTCAGGAGCAAGTTCAACTCTTTCATAATCATAGTCCCTACTAAACGTAATATTATCTTGGTTGATGGGTCTATTCGTCATGTGCTTGGAAAATGTTATTTATCCTACTTAATCAATGTCATTATCTGATTCATTGGATGTGCCTAATTTTTCTTTCAATATGCTATCTGTGAGCGAGTTAACCAATTTTTTGTAACATTTTTTTCCCAATTCTTGTATTTTTTAGGACCTTAGGATGAAGAAGATGATTGATGCGAGACATGAAAGTGATGGAGTATATTACTTGGATTTACCTAGAAAGGCTTTCACTTCAGTTTCTACATCTCTGTTGCAATGACATTATCGTTTGGCTAAGTTGCGACAAGTTGTTTCTAGTTTGAATCATGTTTCTGTTCTTGAATGTGAGGTTTGTTAGTTAGGCAAGCATCACCGTAGTTATTTTTCTCATCATATTGAGAGTCATCAGTTGTAGTCTTTTGAACTTGTTCATTATGATACTTGGGGTCCGTCTAGAGTCAAAGTCCGAAAGAATTTAGTATTTTGTTATTTTTGTTGATGATTATTTCAAAATGACTTGGTGTTATTTAATGGAAGAAAGATCCGAGTTGCCAAATGTGTTATTCAATTTTGATAACGAAGTCTATGTTCAGTTTGATAAACGCATCAAATTTTACGTTCTGATAATGTGTTGGAGTATACCCAATCTTCTGTGAACACTTTTTGTCTTGATCGTGGTATGATTCATCTAACCAGTTGTGTCCACAACTCTTAGCAAAATGGTATAAGCAAATGCAAACATTGAAACATTTTAGATATGGCTCGAACTCTCATGTTTAATATGCATGTCTCTAAACAGTATTGGGCAGATGTTGTTCTTACTACATGTTATCTAATTAATCGCATGCTATCATCTGTATTAAATAACCAAGTCCCATTTTCCATGTTACATCCAAATGTCACTCTTTTTTTTACCCCCTTGAGTGTTTGGGTGTGTTGTTTTTCTTCACAACTTGGAATCTAATCGAGATAAATTGGCTCCTCGGCTCTGAAGTGTCTTTCTTGGTTATCCTCGTACTCAAAAAGGTTATCATTGTTACAATCCAAAGTCACGTAAGTATTATGTCAGTGCAGATGTTACCTTCTTCGAGTCTACCTCTTTCTTTTTCTCAAGAAACCGTCTTGTTCTATTTTCATCATATTTGATATCTTTCATACTACTTTCGGTCATTCCTGAATCAGTTTGTCTCCATTCCTTCTTTACATGTTTATCAGAGATCCAAGGATAGGCTAATGGTTCTGCAGAATTCAACCATCAGCCAATCCGTTTTTGTGCTTGCGGTTTTCACTCCCATCACCACATGTCCAGGTGATATTCTGATTGCTCTCAGAAAAAGGAAAATGCCTCTGTACCACAAAGAACAAGCATCTCATCTCTAATTATGTTTTTCTTACACGGTATTTTTTTAAATCTTTTTATGTATTTGTTGTTTCATTGTCTTCCATTACCATTCCCAGAACTTATAAGCATGCTATGTCATCTTCTAGTTGAAAAATGACAATGAATGAGAAGATTTGGGAGGTTACATTACTTTCTGTTGGAAAGCAAACAATGGGTTGTAGATGGGTGCATGCTGTTAAGTATCATCCAGATGGTTCAGTTGAGCGTCTCAAGGCACGATTGGTTGCAAAAGGATATACTCAGGCATATAGAAACTCTCTTCCGTGGTTCGGCTGAATTCAATTCGTATTCTTATCTCTGTGACGGTTAATCGCTAATGGCCTATGTATCAACTGGACATAAAGAATATTTTCTTGCATGGTGACTTATAGGAGAAGATTTATCTGGATCAACTACCAGAGTATGTTGTGGCTGGAAATAAAAAACTCGTATGTCGATTGAAAAAAATATTGTATAGGCTGAAACAGTTACCTCGAGCTTGGTTTGACAATTTCAATTCAGTATAGGTTTCAGTGCACCATATCAGATCATTCAGTATTTTGCGATTCTTCGTCACCATCTAATATGATTGTTTATGTTGATGATATCATTATATTTTGGGGGTGATCATGTTAGGATTGTAGACTTGAAGGTCTACTTTAGTTGTCAGTTTCATACTATGGATTTGAGTGTTTTTTGATATTTTCTTGGAATTGAGGTTGTTCGATCAAAGAAGGGTGTGTATACATGGGCGGACGCAGGAATTCAAGAGAGGGGAGTCGGTCTTAAACATAAAGAGTGTAAAAATAAAATCACATCTAAAAACACAAGATAATTTTCAAAACACATACATGTGTTCATTGAATAATGTCTTAGAAAACACAAGATATAGTAATCTCATATTACAACAACTAATTTCAGATTACAATAGTCCTCTGCGATTGCACATCTTTTGAAGTCGTTGAATAATGTCTTCATTGCTTACAGTCCCAGACATGTCTTTCTCAATATAAGCAATCAAACAGTCATTCATAAACTCATCTCCAAGTCGATTGCGTAGCTGAGTCTTGATAATTTTCATAGCTGAAAATACTCTCTCGACAGTTGCTGTTGCGACGGGTAAGATCAATGCCAACTTCATAAGCAGAAATACCAATGAATATTGTCGATGCCTCTTGGTTTGAACCATTTTTCTAGCAAGTCCACTAATACCTATAACATCAGAAAATTGCTCGCTGGTACGGACGTCCTCAATATAGTTTGAAAGTTGATAGCCAAGACATGAAATATCATCTTCATCAAAATCAGAGGGGTAAAACTCAGCAAATCGTATTAACTTATCCATATCAAATGCTGAGAAAGAATCGGCTAGATCAAGACATGACATACACAACAACAACTCTGTATTCACCTCGGTAAATCGATTATCGATTATTCAACTCTTGAAGTTGTAAATCTATAACGGAGTAGAATAATTCAACACGATAATAGTGAAGATTTGTGCATTCTTCAACATTACGACGTGATCTTCCATGAACTTCAAACTTGGCTTCCATGTTTGGGATTCCGATTCCATATTTTGTACAAAATAACGATACTTCATTCAACAATGATTCTCATCCACCATCTCTCATTCTTTGGAGTGTTTGCTTTGTTATTTTCACAATATTCATAGCATTAACAATGTCTTGGTCTTTTCTTTGTAATGCTTGTGACAAGTCATTAGTAATTCCCAAGATCATTTTCATTAAGTGTAAGCAGAAGACAAATTGAAAAGATTGAATTCTCTCACATAGATCATCTGCTTGAATTCTGTGAGCTACCTCATGTGCATCTTCTCCTATAACCAAGAGCACATCGATCACTGAGGAAAATAAGTTAATCAAACTCACTATTGTACCAAAATGTGAACCCCAACGAGTATCGCCCGGTCGTTGCAATGTTGTTTCTTGATTCAAACCTCTCCCCGTCAATATTTCACCATCCCCAATTCTTTGAATAAGCTTTTCAAATTGTTTCTCTCGAAGAAGATCTCTCCGTTTGCAGGAAGCTCCAACAACATTTGACAAAAGTGCTACAATATCAAAGAATGCACCAATCTTTGTATGATTTTTAGCAACAGCTACAAGTGTTAGTTGTAATTGATGAGCAAAACAATGAATATAATGGGCAGCTGGATTCTCCATAATAAACAAAGCTTTAAGACCATGGAACTCACCTCGCATATTGCTCGCTCCATCATAACCTTGTCCACGAATACTTGATAAACTCAGTCCATGACAAGAAAAGAGGGCCTCGATAGCTTTCTTAAGTGATAAGGCAGTAGTATCGCTGACATGTACAATACCAAGAAAGCGCTCAACTATGCATCCTCTGTCATCCACAAAACGTAAAGCAACCGCCATTTGTTCTTTCACAGAGATATCTCGTGCCTCGTCAACTAGAATAGCAAACAAGCCATCACCAACCTCTCTAATGATTGCATTTGTAGTCTCACTTGCAATGGCACTAACAATATCTTTTTGGATTATAGGCGACGTCAATTTATGATTTTCGGGAGCATTCTTCCATACAACATTATTGATTTCTTCATTGTGGTTAGCAAGAAAGCTTAGGAGTTCAAGAAAGTTACCCTGATTTTCTGAATTCTCAGATTCATCATGACCACGAAAAGCCAAACCTTGACTCAAAAGAAACCTAATGCAATCAATAGAGGCAGTGAACCGAATGCGATTATCTGCTTGAATTTGTTGGGATTGATTAGACAAGCAAACTTCTATGTGTTGTCGTTGAAGTAATAGATCACTGCAAGCCCTTGAACATTGATTATGAGTACTATTATGGGCTCCAACATGAATACTGAAGCGGCTCTTCTTCTTCCAATTTCTAAATCCCTCTCCAACAAATGCATCACCACCGCCTTGGTGTCCGTAGTTGGGCTTGAATAGATAACAAACCAAACAATAGGCAGCATCTTTTGATATGCTGTACTCCAACCAATCATACTCTCCAAACCAAGCACCAACGAAACTGCGATTGACCCCAGAAAATATTGTTCCCGGAAAATGATGATTTCTGGGTTGACATGGTCCTTTTTGTAGATACCACCGTCGGACATTCTCTCTGTCATTAATGTCATACTCATGGATATTCTTTCTTAATCCAGGATCGGCAGGAAGTTCATTCAAGTCTATAATACGAGTGGCCGGAAGGAGAACGGGATTAGGAGTGGAGTGATGAACGTCTTGTTGATTTCTAGAAGACGTACTCTCATTTGCAGACTTCGGCGTTGACACCTTAGAAAAAAATCTTTGCATTCTGATCCTGGAGTAAATAAAAGAGAAGCTAGCTGAAAATCAATAACCTAATTTCTATAGAAAAATTTAGTAGAAAATCTTTGCATGTGCTAACAATCATTGTCAGCAGCTCGTCATGGGTTAGATGAATATATATACAAACAATCTTTGCCTATGCTAACAATCATTGCCTGTGCTAAGTGCTAACAATCATTGTCACCTAATTTCTATAGAAAATTGAGTGGTCATTCGGAATGCTGCAGGGTTAGATGAATGCTGCAGGGGGGTCATTCGGAAGCGATCGAACGAAAATGCGAAAGAAATCAAACGTCGGTGACTCGGTGTTGTCTTCTAGGTCATGCACGATCCTCCTTGCGTCATAATTTTGAGCACTGATTTTTGCTCTAATTTTGAGCAGTGAATTTTGCCCTAATTTTTTAGCACTGATTTTTGCCCTAATTTTTGCTAAAATTTATTTTTATTTTTGTCCTAAAAATGTGGTTTCTTAAAATCACTGATTTTTACCCTGATTTTTGTCCTAAAATTTCTTTAAAAATTGTGGTTTCTTAGTTTCTTACCCTAATTTTTGCTAAAACTTAAAAATACTTGGTTTAGAAATTTTAATTTGAGAAAGAAAGATAGTAAAAGAGAGATGAAGAGAGAGAGGAGAGTAGATTAGATGTACCTCCTTGGCTCTTCTTCTTCTTCTTCTTCTTCTAACGGGCTGCAGCTGCTGCTGCTGCTTCTTTTTCGTCGTCTTCTTTTTTTTTCTTACTTTTCTTTGTTCTTTTCTTCTTCTTTTTCGTCTGCTTCTTCTTTTGTTTTTTTCTTCTTCTTAGTTCTTAGGCTTAGCTGCTCACTGCTGTGCGGAGAGTACCAGCAGTCAGCACCGCTCAAATAAAAAAAAAAATTTTTTTTTTTTTAAAGTCAGTGGGGTCACGTGACCCCACTTGACCCTGAGTGGGTCCGCCACTGTGTGTATATGTCGCAACACAAGTATGTTCTAGACTTGGTTTCAGAGAGTGAGATGTTGGAGTGACAGCCAGTTGAGACTACTATGGATTATCATGACAAGTTTGATGCTGACAGGGGACAATTATTTGATGATGTTGGACATTATAGACGGCTTGTTGAAAAAATTATATATATATATATATATATATATATATATATATATATATATCTTACCGTTACTCGACTAGACATCACCTATGCGGTTATAGTAGTTAGTCAGTTTATGCATGCCCTTCGACAACCATATTGAGAGGCTATCTCTCGCATTCTACGATACTTGAAGGGCGCACATGAAAAAGGTTTGTTGTATAAACATTTTCAGCTGCTCATAGTGACAGGGTTCAGTGTTGCTTATTGGATAGGAAGTCATAGTTATAAGATGTATACTTCTGGCTATTGTACATTCGTGGGTGGCAATATTATAGCATGGCATAGTAAGAAGCAGAATGTTGTGACTCATTCTAGTACAAAGTTCGAGTGCCGTAAGATGGCTCACACATCTTATGAAATGATGTGGGTGTAGTCATTTCTTCATAAAATGGAGATTATGGTACCTATTCCTATGAAGATGTATTGTGACAACCAATCGGTAATTTCCATCGCAAGTAATTCAATGTTTCATGAGCGCACTAAGGGGACGTTTGGATGAAGGTTTTGTATTCCTAGGAATTAACTTCCCATTCCTTCCCATAATAAAAGATTTCAACATTTCTATACATATGTTTGGCTAGGTTGGAAATATGGAGTCCGCAAAATTCAATTTTTCCATTCCCATGTTTGGTTAAGACATGAATATGAATCTTAATTCATTAGTTTTCCATAAACACGCTTTCATTAATTTTATTATGTTATTATTACTTAAATTCAATTGGTGTCATTAAGGGTGTTACCGTTAAAAATATAATTAATGCACCCTACCAACATTTCTAGGAAAGCAAAAATATTCCCGGGGGGGGGGGGGGGGGGGGGGGGGGTGGGGGAGGGGGAGGGGAGGGGTTTGGTTTCCTACGTATGTGGAAATTTAAAGCCCCTCATATTCCCTTCCAATTTCTAGTCCCACACTTACCAAACATGGTAAGAAATTCAAAACTCATTCTCAAGCCTCTAAAACTTGAACCAAACAGTCTCTAAACATATCGAGGTGGAGTGTTATTTTGTTCGTGATTTGTTGCTGAAAAAACAAATTGTCATTCCATATGTTTGGTCTGATGACCAGTTAGTTGTTATCCTCGCCAAATCAATTGTTCGTGGTCTATTTTCTGATTTATTTAGCAAGTTGGACATGTCTGATCTCTATGCTCCAGCTCGAGGGAGGGTGTTAGAGTTATTATTGTTATTTATCTTATGTGGACAATGAAATAATTGTGGGTGTTTATCATCATGCATATTAATATAAATACACATGAGGTGGTGCAACCTAGGAATTAAGTCGTTGTATTCTCTTTTCTTATATTCTCTTTCTCTCCTCTCCAAATTTCACTTTGTTGGAACAAAATTGATCTTACTTAAAGACAACTAATTATATATGGAATGAAACTGGCTATATTTCAACATCCTTTGGAGTTTTGGACCAAAACAATCATGGTTTTTGATGCTTGCTGGTCAAACCGGTAAAATCAGCCCACACTGAATTTGGCAACTGGCTGATTTTTGATTGATTGAATTGATCTTCAATAAAAAGTCTGAAGATTAAGCCGAAGAATGACGACACTGTTTAATACTTGCGTTGGGCACTGTGACATGCATGAACCTATTCAAAAGCAAGGATTTTCATTTATGCAATATCCTTGCTTGGATCTCTCTGCACCACAACTGGACCAGGTGTTGGAAGATTGTATAACCAGATTCTTCTAAAAGAAATTAAAACTAGGCCCTTCTTTACTGGTGTTGCTAAGTGAAGTTATCTTTGTATGTTATTGGGGGTAATTTCATTTCTTCGTGTACTATGCCTCATGATTATGATGATAGTGGGGCAGGTGAATTGTTATGCAATCAATATGTTTAATCTCCCTCTCTTAATGTTTAGGCTATACTATAAAATCTCTCCTCTTGAATACAGTGGAATTATTGATGTTGTCTATTATAGAGGAGAGTGGAATGAACCACTTGTAGCCTCTTCTCCATTAATTTATGTGAGAAATTATGCACATCAGTTGCCCTTGGAAGGATGTAGACAGTAGATAGTTATTCATTTTGAATCAGGTAGGGCCTAACTTGTTGAGGCAACTTGAGGGATCTATCGGGACTGAAAAAACAGGACGCAAATAATGCTAATGCATAAAGTAATTTCCTATTGTATTAACATCGAGAGTCTTTTTTCATCAGTGCATTTATATCTTTGACATGCTCCCTTTTAGCATCATCTTTTTTATTTGCTTCTCTAGTTGCATTTCGTCGCGCTAGTTTTATTTGCTTGTCCTTCAGAAGTTACTTCCAAGCCATTTTGATTTGTTATCAGGGTTAGCTTACATCAATTGTGTACATATCGTGGACCGCAGAGCCTCTTTCTTTTGCTCTATCTCATAATTTCTGCGTAGTATATATTAGTATATTACTGAGTGCTGTTATCATGGTATTGTAGGGTTGTTTTCTTTGAGGTGCCATGGCTTCTGCATCATTTCTTCCGGCCACCACTGATTCACTAGCACAGGCCTTGGAGGCTAAAGATCCTGTTGAATCCATCTCAATTCTCTACCGAATACTTGAAGACACTTCATCTTCGTCAGAAGCAATTCGTATCAAAGAGCAGGCAATCTCCAATCTTTCGGAAATACTCACACAAGAGAAGAAAGCTGAGGAGCTGAGAAGCCTTCTAACCCAACTGCGACCCTTTTTCTTGCATATCCCCAAGGCAAAGACTGCAAAAATTGTGAGGGGGATTATAGATGCAGTTGCCAAAATACCAGGGACATCTGATCTGCAAATATCTCTGTGCAAGGAAATGGTGGAATGGACCCGTGCTGAGAAGCGCACATTCCTTAGACAACGAGTGGAGGCTCGACTTGCAGCTCTTCTGATGGAGAACAAAGAGTACTCTGAAGCCCTAACCCTTCTATCCAGCTTGATAAAAGAAGTCAGAAGACTGGATGACAAACTGCTTCTGGTTGACATCGACCTTTTAGAGAGTAAGCTCCACTTCTCTCTGAGAAATCTGCCCAAGGCAAAAGCTGCTCTAACTGCAGCAAGAACAGCTGCCAATGCCATCTACGTGCCCCCAGCACAGCAGGGCACTATAGATCTACAAAGCGGGATCCTTCATGCTGAAGAGAAAGACTACAAGACGGCATACAGCTACTTCTTTGAAGCATTTGAAGCCTTCAACGCTCTCGAAGATCCTCGAGCAGTCTTTTGTCTAAAGTACATGCTATTGTGCAAGATTATGGTTAGCCAGGCTGATGATGTTGCAGGAATAATCTCTTCCAAGGCTGGTTTGCTCTATGTTGGTCCAGATCTTGACGCAATGAAAGCTGTTGCTGATGCACACTCCAAAAGATCTCTGAGGTTATTTGAATCTGCTCTTAGAGATTACAAGGCCCAGTTGGAGGAAGATCCCATTGTCCACAGGCACCTTTCATCTCTGTACGACACTCTCTTGGAGCAGAATCTTTGCAGGCTGATCGAACCTTACTCGAGAGTGGAGATTGCTTATGTTGCTGAGATGATAGAGTTGCCATTGGACAACGTGGAGAAAAAGCTGTCTCAGATGATACTGGACAAGAAATTTGCAGGGACTCTCGACCAGGGTGCAGGCTGCCTTGTCATTTTTGATGACCCCAAGACGGATGCCATCTTCCCTGCAACGCTCGAGACGATATCCAATATCGGCAAGGTTGTAGATAGCCTCTACGTCAGATCGGCCGGGATAATGGCCTAAGATCCATCAGTTATTCAAGTACACTTGGCTGCCGGTCTAATTTGCTTTCTAATGTGTTTTAGGGATATAAAACTCTACTGTAACGCGTAAATAGATACAATGTGGACTGATAATCTGCAGTGTCTTCTTCTCTATTTCTATTTGTATCTGCATACTTTTGGACATGTAATCTGCTGTCTTGACTGCTGTTCTTCACTGCTTCTGTTCTGTTTGTTGAGCAACGACACTTTTTAACATTTTACTGCAAAGACTAAATTGATGAGGATTATGATGCAGTTCATTTTGGACTCGATGGTACGACCCCTTCCTGTGGACACAGGATTCGCATTGGATCGAGTGGTTATGGCCATGGAGAAACTAGGGTTCTCCAGCAATTTCAAGAAAGTCCAAGAAGAAGAAGAAGAAGAAGAAGTTTTATTGAAATGAGGAAGAATTCATTACAGTAAGTTGTACAGAATCATCATACCCTTCCCTCCTCTTTTTCAGTTCTATTTATACAATTCAAAAGAATGTAAAATGACACTAATGCCCTCTTCATGACAGGTGGCTGCCCTCTTCATGACAGGCTGGTTAGTGTGCTGCTGACTTGTCCTCCATTGTACTGCTGCGCTGGCTGAGCTGTCTGGTGGTCGACTAGGGATGCATCAATACTTCCCCCTTCAATTTGACCTTGCCTCAAGGTCAAAGTAAGGAAAAGCCTTAAAGAACTCTTCATAAGGCACCCAAGTTGCTTCTTCTGGGCTTTGATTCTTCCAGTGCACTAGTAGATCCACTGCTGCTCTGTTGTTTCTTTTAACCAGTTTCCTTTCTAAAATCTCCTCTGGTTCTTTCAATATTCCTTCATTAGAATCAGGAATACTGTCCTGTATCACCACCCTTGGACTAACATGTTTCTTAAGTTGGGACACATGAAAAACTGGATGTATGGTAGCATCTGCTGGCAAGGCAAGCTTGTAAGCAACCTGTCCCACTCTTGCTATCACCTGGTATGGCCCAAAATACTTGGGTGACAGTTTCTGGGATTTTCTCTGTGCCACAGTGATTTGTCGATAAGGTTGCAATTTGAGGTAGACCCAGTCACCCACTGCAAATTCTCTCTCAGTCCTGTGCAGATCAGCAAGTCTTTTCATCCTGTCCTGGGCCAGGAGCAAGTTGTCCTTAAGGATCTGGATAGAATTATCCCTTGTAGCTAAGGCTTCAGCTACCTTAGGATCTTGGACTACTGCAGGATCATATGTCAGCAAATTAGGAGGCTCCCTTCCATAAACAGCTTCAAAAGGTGTGGTTTTAGTGGATGAATGCCAGTTAGTATTGTACCAATATTCAGCCCATAACAAGTGTTGAACCCACTCCTTAGATTGATGGCTGCAAAAACATCTTAGGTATGATTCAATGCTTCTATTGGTAACCTCTGTTTGCCCATCTGTTTGAGGGTGATAGGAGGTGCTATAGTTCAGCTGTGATCCTTGTAGCTTGAAAAATTCCCTCCAAAATGCACTAGTGAATATAGGATCTCTGTCTGATACAATAGTTCTGGGCATCCCATGCAGTTTGAAGACCCCTTCCATGAAAATCTGAGCAACCTTGTTAGCAGTATAGGGATGTGCAAGAGCAAAGAGATGTACATATTTGGTGAGTCTATCAACCACCACCATTATTACAAACTTGTGATGACTGAGAGGTAAACCCTCTATGAAGTCCATGGATATGTCTTCCCAAATTTTGTTTGGAATTGGGAGAGGTTGCAATAATCCTGCAGGTGAAGAGTTTTCACTCTTGTGAGCCTGGCAAACTTCACAAGATCTGATATAGGTCTGGACATCCCTCTTCATACCTCTCCAATAGCAAACTCTCCTGAGTCTATGAAGAGTTTTCTGAAACCCAGAGTGGCCTGATTGAGGAGTATTGTGATGTTCTTTGAGCATGACTAGTGCAAAGTCTGATCCTGGCTCAATCCATAGACTGTTTTTGTAATACAGTAGCCCATTTCTCATGGAGAACTTATCAGTACTGAGCAATCCTCCCTCCCATTTCTGTAGTTGTTCCTGGTAATGCTGGGAAGTCTTCATGGCCTCTTTATATTGCTGCAACCAATCAATCTGGACCAGGCTTATAGCTTGTAGCTGCACTTCTTCTTTCCTGGAAAGGCTATCTGCAGCCCTATTCTCTGATCCTTTTTTATACTCTACTTTGTAGTTATATCCATGTAACTTCATTATCCATTTATACTGTGCATCAGTATAGACCCTTTGTTCTAACATATATTTGAGAGGTTTGTGGTCAGTCTTTATAATAAACGGTCTGCCCCACAAGTATTGATTCCATTTCTTAACTGCTAGGAGAATAGCTAGCATTTCTTTCTCATAAGTTGATAAAACAGTAGCCCTTCCTTTTAAATTCTGACTCAAGTAGGCTATAGGATGTCCCTTTTGCATGAGTACAGCCCCAATACCACTACCAGAAGCATCACACTCCAAGGTGAAAGTCTCATTGAAATCAGGCATGGCTAACACAGGAGGTTGAGTCAGTTGTAGCTTCAAGTCTTCAAAAGCTTTCTGAGCTGTCTCTAACCAACTGAAGGAGTTCTTCTTCAGGAGAGCAGTTAATGGCCCTGCTATAACTCCATAGCCTCTAACAAATCTCCTGTAATAGCCAGTGAGACCCAAAAATCCTCTGAGCTCTTTAATAGTCTTGGGAGTAGACCATTCCAGGACAGATTTGATCTTGTCTGGGTCTGCAGCTACCCCTGTTTCAGATATGATGTGTCCCAAATAGCCCACTTGTTGTTGGCCAAAGTAACATTTGCTCCTTTTAACCTTCAATTTGTGATCCTGCAACCTCTGAAAGACTTTTTCTAAATGCATACAATGACTTTCAAGATCTGGGCTATACACTAGTATATCATCAAAGAAAACAAGTACAAATTTTCTAAGAAAGTCTTTGAAGACTGCATTCATTAGACATTGGAATGTTGAAGGGGCATTAGTGAGCCCAAAAGGCATCACTAAGAACTCATAGTGTCCTTCATGAGTTCTGAATGCAGTTTTATGTATGTCTGCATGTGACATTCTCACTTGATGATATCCCGCTCTTAGATCAAGTTTGGAAAAATACCTGGAGCCATGCAATTCATCAAAAAGTTCTTCAATAAAAGGAATAGGGAACTTGTCCTTAACTGTTTGTTGGTTTAGGCTTCTATAATCAATGCACATTCTCCAAGTGCCATCATTCTTCTTCACAAGTATGACTGGGGATGCATAAGAACTCTGGCTTGGTCTGATGATGCCACTGTTCAACATCTCTTGTACTTGCCTTTCTATCTCATTTTTATGTATATATGGATGCCTGTAGGGCCTACTACACACTGGGGCTGACCCAGGTAACAGAGGAATTTTGTGATCACAGGATCTTGGTGGAGGTAAGCCTTTGGGTTCTTCAAACAACTGTTTGTACTTGTTGATTAATTCTACTATTGTGGCTTCTTCCTTACTGTCTGATTTTTTTTCTTCCTGCAGACCCATGGAGCAAAGCTGGATGAGGAAGAACTGCCCTTTTTGTCTGATATCTTTCCCTTCAGGTTCTTTTAGATTTGTCCCTGTGTCTTGAACTCCTGTGAACTGCCTCCACTTCCCAGATTGCTCATATTTCATTGTCAAGTCCTGGAAATTCCAGATTATGTCTCCCAGAGTGCTAAGCCAGTTGGCCCCTAGCACAATTTGGCACCCAGCTATAGGTAAAGACAAGAGGTCTGTAATTATCTTCTTCTGTTGGCATTCAATCACAACATTCCTGCATAGCCCTTGGCTCATTACCTTTTCTCCATTAGCCACTTGAACTTCAAATTTTCTGTTGTCAGAGATGGGTAAACTCAATCTCCTGCTGAAATTAGAGTCAATGAAACTATGAGTTGATCCAGAGTCTATCAAGATCATCACAGGTTTGTTTTGAACTACCCCTCTTAGTTTCATAGTGGAGTGACTCAGATTTCCTGAAATGGCTTGCAAGGATATTTCAAATAGACTTTGGCTATTTCTTTCCACAACTCCTATTACTTCTACCTCCTCTCCTTCACTATCCTGCTCTTCATCCTCTGCAATTATCATGAACAATTTCTTTTCCTTACACTTATGCCCTCTAGCCCATTTTTCATCACAAGTGTAACATAGTCCCAAATTCCTCCTTCTATTGAGCTCAGCATGTGATATAGTGCTATGTGGTACATTGGAGAACTTCTTTGGAATGTCATCTGTTACAGGTACAGTAGGGAAAGAAGGTTTACTCTGGTAGTGATTACTCTTATAAGTCTTCTTAACAGCTGAGATTTTTGACTCATACAACTTAGCTACCTGCATTGCTGCTGGAAGGCTAACTGGTCTAGCTACTAATACTTTAAACTTGATCTCATCCTTGAGACCACCCACATATTGGCTAACTAAGGAGGTCTCAGGAAGTCCTCTCACTTTCTTGGAAAGCTTCTGAAATTGTAATGTATACTCTTGCACTGTGCCTTCCTGTTTGAGTAGCTTCAGATCAATGTGATGATCTGTGAACTGGGAAGGACCAAACTCCATTCTTAAGGCATTACAAAAGTCCTCCCATGTCACATTTCCCCCCTTGATTTGAATCAACCAATCAAACCAATATGCAGCTGTTCCCTTCAACTGGACTGAGCAAGCTCTAACTCTATCTGCTTCAGGTATGTAATAGAAATTGAAGTAGTGATTTACCCTCATTAACCATTCTTCCACATCATTCTCCCCATCAAACTCAGGAATTTTCAATCTCACTGCAGATTGTGCAGGCTGGCCCCATCCCTGACCTGCTGTAGGTAAATGTTGTTGGTTTCCAAAGAAAATGGGGGTGTGGGCATCATATTTGGAGAGAAACCAAAAATTGAAGGGGTTCCTGGGAATCCACTGTTGGCTCTGGGATCTTGTTGTGGATACATAGGGTTTTGCATATTGGCCCCAAATTGATAAAAATTAGGGTTAGTGGAAGGGATTGCAGCCCCAAATTGATGAAAATTAGGGTTCGTAGGGGACACAGCAGCACCAATTTGAATGAAACTTGGATTCATGAGAGGCATTGTCATCATACCTTGCGGAGGAGGTGGACGCTGAGGAATTGGTTGCTGCTGGGGACTTCTTGCACCCATAGCAGGGTTTCCACCGGTCGCCATGGCTGGCATCCTTGAGCTCTCTCCTCCCATTCCTCGATTTCTTGAAAATTCCTCCAAGAATCGATCCAACTTGCTACTGAGCTCCGTGACAGTTCCTTCCAAGGATCGGAGGCGATATCGATCCTCATCCGTTGTCGGTCGAACCCCCTCCGGTGATCTTGGTTGAGCGCCTCGACTGCTCGAGCCCAGTTCTCGACTCGATTCTCCTTGGGGATCGTTGGGCTCTGATACCAAATTGGTACGACCCCTTCCTGTGGACACAGGATTCGCATTGGATCGAGTGGTTATGGCCATGGAGAAACTAGGGTTCTCCAGCAATTTCAAGAAAGTCCAAGAAGAAGAAGAAGAAGAAGAAGTTTTATTGAAATGAGGAAGAATTCATTACAGTAAGTTGTACAGAATCATCATACCCTTCCCTCCTTTTTTCAGTTCTATTTATACAATTCAAAAGAATGTAAAATGACACTAATGCCCTCTTCATGACAGGTGGCTGCCCTCTTCATGACAGGCTGGTTAGTGTGCTGCTGACTTGTCCTCCATTGTACTGCTGAGCTGGCTGAGCTGTCTGGTGGTTGACTAGGGATGCATCACTCGAACTTGGTGATCAAGGTTTCTGAATGCCTCTTCTTGATCACATCCAGGTGATGCATGCCTAGTTTTGGTGGGCGAACAAAAATGGACTCGTGCATCAAAATGGTTTGATATATTGTGGTCGGTAACATAATAGTTGTATGATGTGTACTGCACCCATCTTTTCTTCAGCGTGAGAATTTGCTGGTGCCGATGATGGGTGACAGCTGTGACGATCATGCTATGTTTCCGACATTATTAGCCTAGCAATTATTTGTGATGGAAGCATGTTCCCATGCAATTGGGAAAGGTTTCTTGGGGCCAGAATTATTGCAGATTATGTTGCGCTCGAACGTTCTCGATGGCAAATGGAGGAGAATAATAATAATGTGCTCTGATCATTTTGTGGCATTTGTAACAAGAAGATGTTAGTCTCGGCCTTGTGCGCGACACAATCACGAATATCCTTTTTGTACCTTTGCTGATTCATCAACTGACCTAATGAAAGGTTATCCTTAAAAGCTAGACTAAATTATCCTAATGGCATCCCAACTATAGCGTTGGGGGTATTTTAGGCACCTTAATTTTTTACCTCGATTTTGTATTCGAACTTTATAAATTGTCCTTTTAAAACACTTTATGTCAATTTTAAAACACATAGAGACCACTTAAAAAGCACATTTTGTAGTACAAAAGGTGCAATTTAAATGCTTGCATTGTTAGATATTTTTTGAAGTGGTCTCGAAATGTTTAAGAATAATTTGTAAAGTTTGGGGTGCCAAAATCGAATAATGAAAAGTTAATGTGTCAAAAACGTCCAAAAGATAGAGGATGCCATTAGGATTTAACCTTAAAAGCTAATTAGAAGGTTATCCTTAATTAGATGGTTATCCTTAGAGCAATCAAAATGAATTTAATAAACGAAGAATTAGTTTAGTTGGCCACCAAAATTTGATGTTATTTGAGTTTTAGTCAATTTTATTAAGGGCCATGTTCTCTGATAACATTAGCCAAAATGATATTTCAAATTTACTTAGGCATACATCTACTAATTTATATTGCAAACATCCAAAGCACTAATTATAATTTTTTTTTTTTTGCAAATTGGTTGTCGGTCATTTCTTATCCTTCTTTCAACCTTTCTTTTTAACATTCTCATTTCTGCTGTACTCATTTTTCTGATATCTTTCTTATGGCTCACTACGTATTGCATGCCATCCTTCTTAACATTCTAATATTCACTATGCTCATTTTCTGAATATGTTGTTTATTGCACAACATACCCATAGATGGTCATGTAGCTTTGTTACATAATTTGTTTCAAAGGAATGTAATTTAAAGCTGTTGCATACTCAAAAAAATTATACAAACACATAGGGTCCTAGCATTGTTGTTGGTAGCCTTGCTAAATGTGTGTATTGAACTTTAATCTATTCAAACTAGTGCTTAGGACTCGACAATAGCCTTGAGGGGAGTAGTTGACTACAATATTTATAGTATTAACACT
Source organism: Iris pallida (assembly GCA_029216955.1). Lineage (NCBI taxonomy): Eukaryota > Viridiplantae > Streptophyta > Magnoliopsida > Asparagales > Iridaceae > Iris > Iris pallida. Next base: position 27,879,935 of record JANAVB010010198.1, read on the forward strand.
TTTTTCCAGCTGATTAATACAATTATTGTTGGTGTTTTTGCCTTTGGACTAGAAAAGATAGTCCCACATCGGCTACACCAAATGGTGAGTATCTTAATATAATGCATTGCTTGTGTTGAGGTGTGCACATGAGGTGTAGTGAGGCACAAGTTTGTGCCATGTGGAAGTATTTTCCTAGAAGGAAAAAGGATTAAATCCAACAAGGATGTAAGTTAATTTTTGTTGTGCGGACTCGGACTCGGACACGGACTCCAGGATGTCTCGTGCATGCACGGGGGTGTTTGGGGGGTAGGCGTGGACTGGCACACTTCTATGCTGATTGTGGGATGATCTAAAATATCAAACTCTATTTTTGAGTATTGGTATTTTAGTCCCACATCGGATAGGAGAAGAGGTGAAGTCTCAACTCCACTCTATAAATAGAGCCCCTTGGCCTCCTTTGAAAGATGCACCAAGAAAAGAGTTGAGGGAGTCTGTTAAGTCCAGGAAGCCCGTTCAAGTCTCAAATATTGACTTACGAGCGTTCCAGAAGTTCTTCGTGAACTTGCTGGTTCCTGGAAGCTGTTCGTGCTCGTGTGGGACGAATAAAGCTTTGAGCAACGGTGGTTCATTCACCCCAGCATCTCATTCTCGCCTGTCATCGCTGCTGTTGCCTTTTACAGTAACTTCTTTTTAGAAGCTCTACTGCCGATAGTTGCTTGCACAAAGTCTCTTTAGATTTTTTGTGTATTACGTAGAATCTTTTTAGATCCTCGTAATTCAAAATTCTCCAGGATCTCTGTTGCACATCTTCTTTAAGGTGCTGCATTTGAAACGTTGTGTGTACAATTGTTTCAGTTTCAGAATTTTCCATCGAAAATTGTGCCTCGGCACTAACAATCTCAAAGCTTTATTGAGAAGATGGATAATTCTCGTGCTTCGCTCATCGATACCGGCTTTAACAAGTTAGAGAAATTCGATGGCGAACACTTCCAGATATGGAGACGAAAGGTCACTTTAAATCTTCAACTCGTGAATGTTGATCACGTGCTGTCAGAAGAAGAACCGATCGTTCCAACCACTGGATCTGCTGCGGCTGTGGCCGCTGCTACGACCAAGCAAGCGAAGTGGAAGAGAGAAAACAATATATGCAAACTACTGATACTCAATTCCATGGAAGACTCTCTGGCAGAACTCCAAGAAGACATCTGCCAAAGAGATATGGAACTCTTTGGGAAAGCTCTATGAAGATGACGAGAACCGGTCCAAGATCTTCATGGTAGAAAAATATCACAAGTGGACCTTCGAAGACGAGAACGCGATGCTGCCCCAAGTGAAGGAGTTTCTGAAGTTGCGTCAGAAACTAGAAGACGAGAACATGCCCCTCGTCGACAAGTTTGTCGTTGGAGGGATCATCGCGAAACTTTCTACAGAATGGAGCAACTTCTATGCAAGGATGCATCGAAAGAAGATGGAAATTAGCTTGGAAGATTTCTTGCAAGAGATCCATGTTGAGGACCAGATACGCTCTCAACAGAAGATGGATACTCTATCCAAACAACTGGCGAAGGCAAATCTGGTCCAAACCAGAGAGTACCAGGGGAAGCAGGCTGCTTCTCATCGCAAAAAGAAGGACTTCACGAATCTGAAAGTGAAGGGTCCTGCTTTCAAGTAGCAGAAGTCCAAGTCCCATGTGACTTGCTTCAATTGTGGCAAGAAGGGCCAATACAAATCCGAATGCAAGTCCAAGCCCAAAGAACAAGGTGAGCCTAGTAAGGTTTCTATGATTACTAATCTAGTTGCCATGATAGCACAGATTGCAACTGTGAGGGCTGACTTGGACTGGTGGATAGACACTGGTGCGACCTGCCATGTCTGTTCATACAAAGACTGGTTCGTCTCTTATGAGCCAACTTCAGAGAAGGTCATAATGGCAAACCAGGCACAAGCTGAAGTATTGGAGATCGGGACGGTGGAGCTGAAACTCACATCGGGGAACACTCTGACGTTTCAAGGTGTGAAGCATGTTCCAGTAATTGCTAAGAACCTGATCTCTGGAAGTCTGCTCTGCAACGCAGGCTTGAGGATGGACATCAATGCTGGCCAGTTGGTGATGTCCAAGAAGGGTACATTCTTCGGAAAAGCTTTCCAAACTGAAGGAATGTACAAGATTCAGCTTGTTGTAACCCAGCATGATAATATAAATGCAATCACTTTTTCTGATTATTCTCTTGAGTTGTGGCATAATAGGCTAGGACATGTTCATTGTAAAAGGATTAATAGAATGTCTAGTCTAGGACTTATCTCCAAGTGTGGGGGTAAGGTAGAGAAATGCGAAGTATGTGCTCAGACGAAGATCACAAGGAAACCCTTTCACAGGGTACATCGAAGCACAGATCTTCTGGAGTTGGTTCACTCCGATATCTGTAACTTCAAACAATTCTCTACAAAGGCCGGGATGAAGTATTTCCTTACTTTCATCGATGACTTCTCAAAGTATGCTTTCGTCTACTTGCTCAAGTCTAAAGATGAAGCATTCGAGAAGTTCAAGGAGTTCAGGGCCGAGGCTGAGCGGCAAACTGGACAACAACTCAAGAGGTTAAGGAGTGATCGAGGCGGGGAGTATCGGTCTCATGAATTCTTATCATTCTGCAAAGAACATGGAATCATCAATGAGACAACGGCTCCGTACTCTCCTCAATCCAACGGAGTAGCAGAAAGGAAGAACAGAACGTTGACAGAGATGATGAACTCCATGCTGTTGACTGCGGGTCTTCCAAAGTGTTACTGAGGAGAAGCTGCACTAACGGCAACGTTCATTCTGAACAGAGTGCCATATGCAACTTCCGACATAACTCCTCATGAACTCTGGTTCAAAGTCAGACCTAACTTGAATGTCATTCGAGTGTGGGGATGTCTGGCTTATGTGAAGCTCCCGGATCTGAAGATTCAGAAGCTGGGGACAAGGACTACGAAGACGATCTTCTTGGGGTATGCCGAGAAGAGTGATGCTCGGAGATTCCTTGATATCGAGTCAAACCATATCATCGAATCTCGCGATGCTGAATACTTTGAAGACAAGTTTGCAAAACACAAGAATATTGTTCTCGCGGATCTTCCGAAGAATGATGAGGGTACAAAGTAGACAAAAGTCTTTAATGAACCAGTAGTCCAAGATGAAGCTGTCGTCAAGGAGACACCAGCTGAACCAGAACTCGCTGAGCCGTCAACTAAGCGAATGAGGAGGCCGAAAGACTTCGGAGATGACTTCGTCACCTATCATGTGGAAGCAGATCCGCTTACCTATGATGAGGCGATGAAGACCAGAGATGCTATATTTTGGAAGGAGGCGATAGACAACGAGATTGACTCAATCACCTCCAACAACACATGGGTATTGGTTGACCTGCCAAAAGGAGCAAGACCCATCGGATGCAAATGGATCTTCAAGAAGACGATGAAAGAAGATGGAACCATTGACAAGTTCAAGGCCAGGCTAGTGGCCAAGGGGTTTGCTCAGAAGCAGGGGATCGACTACTTTGACACTTATGCTCCAGTAGCTCGGATGACAACCATCAGATTGTTAATTGCTCTGGCAGCAATACACAAGCTGGTGATACATCAGATGGATGTGAAAACGGCATTCCTTAATGGCGAGCTGACCGAAGAGATCTACATGCAACAACCAGAAGGTTTTGTCGTCAGAGGTCTGGAAGACAAAGTCTGCAAGTTGATGAAGTCTCTGTATGGTTTGAAACAAGCTCCCAAAATATGGCATGAGAAGTTTGACAAGGTGATAAGGTCAAATGGCTACAGGGTCAGTGAAACAGACAAGTGTATCTATACGAAGTTTGCTAACGGAAGAGGAGTAATCGTATGTCTTTACATGGACGACATGCTAATCCTAGGTACGGATTTAAGCTGCGTCACAGAGACACATAAATTTCTCTCGACCAAGTTCAGTATGAAGGACTTGGGGGATGCCGACGTAATCTTGGGGCTCAAGATCATTCGGACAAGCACTGGAATAGCGCTGTCACAATCTCATTATATTGAGAAGATGCTCACTCGCTACGGGTATCAAGATCTTCCTTTTATTGATACACCGTACCGGAGTGATCAGAAGCTGGAGCCAAATTCGAGAGAAAGCGTCAGGCAGTTGGAGTACGCTAGCGTCATCAGAAGCTTGATGTACGCTACTACTGCCACAAGGCCTGACATAGCTTTTGCAGTAGGAATGCTGAGTCGGTTCACTAGCAATCCAGGCGTTGAGCACTGGAAAGCTGTGAAGCGCGTTATGAGATATCTCAAGAAAACTCAGACATATGCACTTTTCTACAGCGGAGATCCGTCAGTAGTGGAAGGCTTCAGTGATGCTAGCTAGTGTTCAGATATGGAGAGCGAGTATTCCACAGGTGGGTTCGTATTCGCCATGGGCGGAGCTGCTATATCGTGGAAGTCGAAGAAGCAGACTATGTTATCTCGCTCCTCCATGGAATCTGAATTCTTTGCATTGGATGCTGCTGCAGATGAAGCAGAGTGGCTTCGGGAGCTCATGTATGATCTTTCGATGGTTGGGGCTCAGATACCGGCAATACCGATATACTGTGACAACCAGGCGGCAGTAGCAGTGGCATCAAATGAACTCTTCAACGGGAAGAAGAGAACGGTGCGGTTGAAGCACAGAGCAGTACACGATCTTATCAAGAGAGGTGTTATTGCAGTGATTGATGTTCAGAGTCAGGAGAACCTGGCGGATCCGTTCACCAAGGGCCTCAAGCGCCAGCTGGTCGATGACACAACTTATAAAATAGGCTTGAAGGCATTCTGATATTGTATTATTGTATTCCTACCATAAAGTTTTATGCTATTAGTTTAAAGATTTATCTACTAGGCATCTAGCTTTTGGTTCAAGGGAGGACCACTAATCGGAAGAATATCAGGAACGGTGGGTACATGTTCTATTGGACATGGAGAGGTTACGGACCTATAACCACTGTTGTCTACTATTATTTTCTGCGGAAAACGGTTTCTGTGGGAAGGTTGGCTTAAATGCCTTAATGAGTTCTCAGGCAGAGTGAATGCCTGGAGTGCTTTACAGGAAGCACGGTAGCGCAACACTACAAGGAGTGTAACTCCATGCTACAGTAGGGTGACTCCACCATGAGGTTCCTAGGTAGGGGTAATGCCTCGGCTTTGCAAGCCAAGTCACAGCGGAGTAGCACCGCAAATAGGCAGGTAGCCTAATGTTGTATGATAATCGTAATAAAGAGAAGTAGACAGCACTACAAAGAGGATGATGTCCTCATGTTACAGTGGCATGACACCACGAAGAGGTACCAGGTAGGGTAAAGCCTCGGCTTTGCGAGCCATGTCATAGCGGCGTAACACCGCACGGAAGCGCAAGGCTTCATGCTGGGTAGTTTGGTACTACAAAGAGGCCTGTGACCTTATGCTACAGTAGTATGACACTACGATGAGGTACCCAGGTGGGGTAAAGCCTCGGCTTTAAGCCATGTCATAGCGGCGTAGCATCGCAAAGAAGCGCAATGCTTCATGCCATGACTCTTTATAAAGAACGCACCTATAGTGTATGGACAGAGATATCAGGCCGTCTCTTGAGGGTAAACTTGTAGACGCCCAAAAATTATATACTGAAACCAGGCTGGCACAAGGCCTTCAATGTGCAGCCAGAAGCACAGTTGATGTCATTATGTGAGTAGGAAGAATTGCAGTTATGGTACAGAATTCAAGGCTTAGTCCATTCTTGGATCATGCTGTTATTTAACCTATTCTTGTTGGTAGCCTTGCTAAATGTGTGTATTGAACTTTAATCTATTGAAACTAGTGCTTAGGACTCGACAATGGCCTTGAGGGGAGTAGTTGACTACAATATTTATAGTATTAACACTTTTTTCCAGCTGATTAATACAATTATTGTTGGTGTTTTTGCCTTTGGACTAGAAAAAATAGTCCAACATCGGCTACACCAAATGGTGAGTATCTCAATATAATGCATTGCTTGTGTTGAGGTGTGCACATGAGGTGTAGTGGGGCACAAGTTTGTGCCATGTGGAAGTATTTTCCTAGAAGGAAAAAAGATTAAATCCAACAAGGATGCAAGTTAATTTTTGTTGTGCGGACTCGGACTCGGACACGGACTCCAGGATGTCTCGTGCATGCACGGGAGTGTTCGGGAGGTAGGCGTAGACTGGCACACTTCTATGCTGATTGTGGGATGATCTAAAATATCAAACTCTATTTTTGAGTATTGGTATTTTAGTCCCCCATCGGATAGGAGAAGAGGTGAAGTCTCAACTCCACTCTATAAATAGAGCCCCTTGGCCTCCTTTGAAAGATGCACCAAGAAGAGAGTTGACGGAGTCTGTTAAGTCCAGGAAGCCCGTTCAAGTCTCAAATATTGACTTACGAGCGTTCCAGAAGTTCTTCGTGAACTTGCTGGTTCCTGGAAGCTGTTCGTGCTCGTGTGGGACGAATAAAGCTTTGAGCAACGGTGGTTCATTCACCCCAGCATCTCATTCTCGCCTGTCATCGCAGCTGTTGCCTTTTACAGTAACTTCTTTTTAGAAGCTCTACTGCCGATAGTTGCTTGCACAAAGTCTCTTTAGATTTTTTGTGTATTACGTAGAATCTTTTTAGATCCTCGTAATTCAGAATTCTCCAGGATCTCTGTTGCACATCTTCTTTAAGGTGCTGCATTTGAAACGTTGTGTGTACAATTGTTTCAGTTTTGGAATTTTCCATCGAAAATTGTGCCTCGACACTAACAATTATTACTACTAAAATACTGTGATTATCCTGTTATTATTTTAGTTAGGTTTTTTCTAAGGGCACCACCGAGTTTACTTGGGGGCAGCCCAAACAGGTGAAACTTTTGCTGGGGGGCACCCACAATTTGCTTGGAGGCAGCCCAAAAATTACGGCAGAGAGAGGGAGGCGAGCGGACGGCGGAGGCGCCAAGCGCGGCGGGGGAAAGCCTGCTGTGGAGGTGATCTTGATTGGGGACGACGGGGACGGCGGGGGCAGCGATGGAAGGGGTCTCCTGCTGGAGCTTGCGGAGGAGGAGGAGGGCGTCCGAGTTGTCGGGGACGAAGGAGAGGAGGGAGCGGACGTCCTGGAGGGCGAGGTCGGGACGGTGGATGGCGTCGAGGGCGCGGGCGCGGTGGAGGAGGGCGCGGGGGAAGCGGGACTGGGACTGGAGGGCGAACGAGCACTCTGCGGCTACGGCCTCGTGGTCGACGGGGCGGAGGGAGAGGAGGCACTCCGCGTGGTTGCTGTGGAAGAGGGCGCGCTCGCGACGTGGCCGCGCGAGAGGAGCTTCAGGCCGAGCTCGTACTGACGGAGGGCTCCGCTGGCGAATGAGGGTGTCTTCGTCGACGCGAACTGCATCTAAGTTGGTAGTCCTCCTTTATGTGAGGACTGCCAACAAAGTGGCAGTCCTCCTTTATGTGAGGACTGCCAACTTGCTGGCAGTCCTAGGACTACCACTAAGTTGGCAGTCCCACTTGCTGGAGAAAATTTGGCTGTCACCAAGTAAAAAAATGGGTGGCAAACTTGTATTTTTTTCGAACATTTTTGGACTGTCCCCAAGTAAAAAGTGTGGTGCCCTTAGAAAAAATATTTATTTTAGAGCTGTGCACTTCCAACTACTCTGTGTAAGGACATACTGACCACTTCTTAAACATTAATAATAATGCTATTAATGGATAAGGTATTCCATATTATTAAATTGTTCTTAACAATTAAATTAGTTGATTGATAATTAGTCCTTGCAATGATCAGCACGACGATACACTTATTAACTTAATAAATAGAAATTAGGGTTATCCCTCTGATTATCGTTTTGGCGAATCGGAGATTGTGAAGTGCAAATCCTCAAATAAAACAGAGTTAAACTGGAAAACCTAGAAGGAATGCAACATTGGAAGCTTAATATCATCCCTCCTAATTGCAGTAAGCACACACACATCTGTATTACATAACGGAGACTAAAATGTTATGGTTGATTAATTAAGCGTTACTAATTCAAGTGGTTAGAGTGAGGTATATTTCCCAAGAGATTGCAGGCCCGAACAACGGAGGAAGCATATTAATTTTGTGGAGGAATTAATACGAGGACAATCATATTGTAGGTCGATTATGCATACGGTACGATGCGGATGCATTACAAGTGAGGTAAGTAGTGATTTCTCATAATTGTACTTTATAAAATTGTTAGTTGCTATTGCAAATTTGAGCAAAAGCTCAAGTCCCACTCTTTTCCTCATTTTCTATTAGTCCCACATCGGCTGGAATTCAGAGTTTGAGTGTGCATATATTCCTTTGTGTCCATGTGCTTCATTAAAAGTGTTGTGTGGGAGCCTTATAGGCCACACGCATGCGTCGCCGCCGCCTGGCTAGGCGCACGTAACGGGTGCGGATACGTGCCCACACCTGCGGGTGCTGAATGCCGATTCGATTTGCTCTTCGGGTTCGAGCTGAGACCATAAAATCTTTTTTGCTACTCTTCAATTTTTCTGACCGTTACACCCATTAATTTCGTAACGTTCGGACCCACTAATTCTGTCCAGGTTCAATGAACCATGTGTTTAACATGTGCTTTATTTTTGTAACGTCCAATTAAATGTACATTATTTTTCTGTCCGTTAATAACTATTCATCAACCTATATATATTCCAATACCTCTCATACTTTGGGGTACACTAAAATTCTTTACTAATACTCTCTTCTCTAATCTCGTCTTTTTCGATCCGAGCTTTTCGTTCTTCGTTGTTGCTCTGGACAGAGCTAAGTCGTGGTCACTCTCTTAAAGTCGTGTGTGGCAAGGAGATTCCAGTGGAGCAAAAATTTTATCACTAGGAGCGTTCGGATACAGTCTGCACATAGACCCGGACTAACTCTTATGGCAGTGCTACGTGCACGACTTTCCTGAAGGCCGGTAACAATTTACTATTTTATTTTTGTTGCATATATTAAAAACGAGAAATTTGAAGAATTTCCAACAATCTAAGAGTTAGTTTTTTATTTTCTAACAAAATTCGTGTTTCTACAATTTTCATATCAATTGTATTTACAAAGTTGGGTCTGTTAATGTTATTCACAACTTTCTTCTGCAGCTTGGCTACTATCTAATTACGAAATAGGCTACTGCTATTAACAAGTTTGCTACTATTACATTAAAATTAGTACTGCTTGTCCAACTTTACTATTGTTAGGTTTGTCCAAGTCTACTATTGTATCAAATATTCATTTGTCAATTTACCTACTGTTTATTTGTTACCAAAATATTCATTTCAAAATATACTATTAATTCATTAGCATAACAGTTGTTACATATTTATTTAATTTACTATTGCTACAACTTTCTCCTACCAAATATATTTGTTATCCATTGCTTAATGTGCTAATTTACTGTTAGAAAAATTGTGTTGCAGTCTTAGCAAAACCTTGTTAACAAATATTTCTCACTGTTAGCAAATTTGTCTACACAGTTGCCTACTGTATCAAAGTTATATTTGCTAACGTATTCTTGGCAAAAGTTTATCCATACTTAATAATTGACCACTTATATATATATATATATATATATATATATATATATATATATATATATATATATATATATATATATATATATATATATATATATATATATATATTTTTTTTTTTTTTTTCTACTGTGAACATTTTCACAATTCTCTTTGTTTAACTATTTGCTAGTACTAACAAAGATTATTTTTAATAAAATATTCATTAAATTATTGTCACATATTTTGCTTAATAAGTATTCGTTAAATTATTGCTAGACAATTTTATTATAGAATTGTCCTCATTTAAGCACTATATTGTTTAGCAAATTCTGTTTAGATATTGTTAAAGAAATTGTTTACTATTTGTCAATTAGTTGTCATATCAGTAACAAATATATTGTTATTAGCTATATAACAATTGTTGTTTCATAAGTCTGTTTCTAGAAATTAACACCTTAGACAAACATTATTGTGTTATTACATTTTGTCAATACTAGTTTTTCCTTACTCAATATTTTAATTTAGGCTAAATCAAACAATTTATTGATTTAGTAAATTCCTTTAATTTTAAAGTTCTAAAGTAGAGATTTGTTTGGGTACAAGCCGAAAGGGCCCTTCTGTCAATAAGGCAAAAAATTGTCTAAGCGACCGGTACTTAAGTGTTCCTAGTGAACCTCCGCTTGCTGAGATCCGGGCCCTACAGCTAACCCAACCATATCAAAACTAGAAAAATTAAAATTTTAAAGGTAGATTACTAAAATCATTTGAATTGTTAATTTTTAGCTTAAACCATCTTTATTGAGTAAATAAATTTCTGCAACCTTTTGGAATCATATTCTCAAGTTTTAAAGAGACTTAGAACAGAAAATAAATTAGGTTAAAGTCCATAGCTAGATCTGTTTCTAAAGCTAAGGTAAACTATATAGAGGTCCATGTCAAACCCAAGCCTAATCACCAAGGAGATTTCCTTCAAAGGGAAATGCTCTAACAAGCCAAAGGCTAATATGATTTTGAATGGGTCTTCTAGCTCCTTCAGGTCTGTAAGCTATCAACCTATAATAAACATTTATTACTATTCTGATGATTGGTGGTTGGACTCTGGAGCAAATGTTCATGTTTTTTTTATCGCTCGTTTTTCAAACTATCAGAAATCGGGTGGAGGAGGTGTGACCCTAAGAGATGGCTCAATAACACAGATTGTAGGAAGAGGAAGAATAGATCTGAAGATGACATCAAAAAAATTCTAACTCTCCATGATGTGTTTCATGTGCCATCGGTTAGGAGAAACCTAGTTAGCGGATCTCTTATTGTAGCCTTAGGATACAAGATTGTGATGGAGGCTAATAAAGTGGTTTTTTCCAAGAATGACTTATTTATAGGAAAAGGATTTATAAAGGATGGTCTTTTTATTTTAAGTACTATAAATAAAATTTCAAATCGTTCGTTTGTTGTTGCAAATATTGAATCCTCCAATGTTTGGCATGGTAGACTAGGTCATGTGAATTTAGAATCTATTAAAAGAATGATGAACTTAAATCTTATTCCTAAGACTCCTATTGATGATATAAAATTTGTGTTCAAGCCAAACACACTAGACTACCTTTCAAATCTGTCCACAAGAATTCTGAACTCCTAGAACTTATCCATAGTGATGTTTTTGATTCCAATAGGGTCTTAACCCGAGGTGGTAGAAAATATTTTGTCACTTTTATAGATGACCATTCAAAGTACTGTTACACCTACCTTCTTAAGACCAAAGATGAAGTTCTAGACAGATTCAAGGTCTATAAGTGTCACGACCCGCACCCACTGTCAGGGTACGAGAACGTAACAACGCCCAGCCTACGCCGCAGTATCGGCGGTAGAACGCTGTCCTAGGTCAATCATCTAATAATACCAAAGTACCTGTACAGTATATACTCTCCGAATGGAGGTGATATAACAATATGCTGTCTCAATCACATCTAAGGTAGAAGAATGAAGAACAGATAGATAGATAGTAACTCAAGAGAACAGTATCATAGATGAATAAGTCTAAGTATTTAGTACAACATAATATCCAGAACGTCAACTCATAATACAAGTCTAAGAGTACATAACTCAACATCTCAAAATACAACTCAGATGTGAGACAAAAGACAACTAGAAAGACTGCCTAGACTAAACTGGTCTAGACTACTGGAACATCCTCCTCAGCTGTAGGTGGATCCTGCTGAGGGTCCACAACATAAGTATCATCTAGTCCTGCTCCATAATAGGTAGACACCAGGGCCTCCTCCTCATCCTCTGTAATATTTTCAACAGGTCCAATCAGGACAGGAACGAGCACAATACATCTCACACAGTGCATATCATGTTAGGAAATACGATACAGGCAATAGAGTAAGATATATGAACTACTGAAAGGAAATATACGCTGTAAAAGAGATAGCTGTAATGAAATATCTACTGTATATAGAGAACTGTAAGTGACTAGTGATGTAGAGCATAAGATAGGCATGTGAATGGCTGGACTTATACATGATTACACTACGGAGTTGTACATGATTACACTACTTTGGAATTATTCACATGTCCACTTCTACTCCCCCGTTTCCCCAATCAATACACAAGGATCTATACAAGTTACGTTATTGTACATGATATCACATGGGGCCCATGAAAGGGTGCACATGATAGTATACATGAGAGCTCAGTAAACATGAGAGTACATGATCACATGAGTGTACATGAATAATGAAAGCATGGGTGTACATGATGATAGTGAAACACACATAACATGAAGTACCCGATGCTCCCGAGGGGGATAACATCTCATGTAAAGATCCATATAGTACCAATCCGTGTTACCAACGTGACAGCAACAAGTAAAGTAATCTAGAGCGAGAAGTAGAGCCTGAACAAATATGAAACGGTCAGAGAATGTACTCGCCTGATAACTGAATGTCTGAAGAGGATATACTGTCTGAGGAGAGGTGTCTGGCTCCTAATCAGAGCAATACAAGTCACAATGTATCCACAATGGTAAAAATAAAGTATACAATGCATACTACATGATTCTAGGTCAATCTGGTCAAAAGTCAACTCTTGGTAAACTCTAATAGTCAAACTAGGTCACAGGAAGTCATACTAGGTTACAGGAAATCAAACTAAGTCAATTAAAGTCAAACAAGGTCAAATAGGGTCAAACTAGTTAAGTTATCTAGGGTTTAGTCAATCAATGGTCAGACTAGTCAAATACTAGTCAATATGGTCAAGCTAGGTCAATCTAGACTATCTAAGGTACTACACCACAAGGTTAAGATATAACCAATACCTATACAAGTATACCACATATAAATACATATATATATAATACCAACCTTAATCCTATATTCAAGCTAATCCCATATTCCAATCTCAAGTCATGACTCAACTCTAAGTATCTAACTTAACCCCATACATATCTTATCTACATAGGTCTTTCACAAAACCCAAGTCACAATAATATACTTATATATAGGTCAAACCTAAACCAACTAGTTAATAGCCTAGGGTTTAGTCAAATCTTAGTCAATAAGTCCTTCTATGTTCATCCAAGCCATTTCTAGGTCAATTTGGTCATGGTTGACCCATAGTTGACTTTGGTCAACAATGGTCAATTATCTAGTCAAGGCTAGGTCAACACTAGTCAACTAGTTAGGGTTTTAGTCAACTAGTTAAACTAGTCATTGTAGGTCAATCCTAGTCATTTCTAGGTTAACTAGGTCACTCTTGACCTAAGGTTGACTTTGGTCAACTCTTAGTAATCAAGGGTCAACAAGTTGGGTTTTGGGCCATTAGGGCTAGCCCCAAGCCATAGGCCAATAACCCTGGCCATAGGCCATAGTCTAGGTTTTAATATAAACCTATAACTAAAGGTTATACATATATATATATATATATATATATATATATATATATATATATATATATATATATATATATATATATATATATATATATATATATATATCACTATATCTATATATATATAATTAGATACTAGCCACCCATATACCCATATATGATTATCATATACATACAACCCCTATGTATATAATACACTAAATATACATTAAGAGACCTAAAATAAATATACACATATATCATGTATATATATATATACAATACACATATATATATATATATATATATATATATATATATATATAACTATACATATATTACAAATATATGTAGAGACATAGAGAGAGAGAGACAAAGGGAGAGAGAGAGAATGAGAGAGAGTGGGACAGTGAGGGAGAGAGAGAGGAACAGTAGACAAGGGGGGGGTATCTCAGGTTTCCTGAGACAGGAAACACCCCACACACACCACACATTACATATATACATATATGTATATACATATGTATATACACACACACACTACCAAAACTCCCCAAATTCGACCCACGCCCTCAAATACATATATACTACACGTATACATACTAAAATACACTAGTCTAATGGATTAATTCAATCAAAATCGTGTTTGAAATCCATTTCCAAAAACTGGAAATTAAACCCAACAGTGAGACTGTGCACTGTGCACTCGATTTGAGGTAAACCAAAATACACGAACCTAATCGAGCTAAGACTCCCAACCAAAGGTTGGTAACTGACACCCCACACATACCCTAGTGTCCTAGGTTACTGACACGACACCACGACACGGTTTCACGTGTCCAAACACACGAAAACCACACCCGGGTAAATTAGGATACACAACACTAACCGCAGTGTCGTGCACGCGTGCACTTCGCTCTAGGACACGGCACACATGTCTAGAAGTCTCGTGCACGTGTGGGTAGGTTCGCCTAGGGTTGGTCTAGGGTTTAGGTAGCCTGTATCGTGTCCACGTGTCCTCTGGACACGACACGAAGGCCGTATCAGTCGTGAAAACACGACTGATACGCACTGTTCTGCGCCGCGTCGTGCAGAGATGCACGTGTCTCGTGCACACGACACGAGCCACATGGAATCTCGTGCTCGTATCCACGTGTAGCCCACATGATGGGCTACACTCTCGTGCAAACACGAGGTGTCATTGTGTCGTGTCCGCGCGACACGAGACGCACGAAGTTGACACTGTGCGTGCGTGTATTGTCAGTGCACGACCAGTGCACGTGTCCGTGTGTCCTCCACACGACACAAAGTGTCGTGAAACCTTGGGGGAGTGTGCGCAGACACTGCCCCTATGTCCACACCAATTTTCACGTGTCCATGTCGTGTCTACAGTGAGTATGAAGTGTCAGTCAGCAGGGGATGAACAGTGTGTCTGTGCACTGTCAATACTCGAGTTCGTGTCCGATTTGGACACGAAAAGGGACACGATGCGTGCTCAGTCAAGTGGGGTTAGGGTTAGCAAGTCCAGGGCTAGGTGTTTGTGTAAAAAGTTTTGCAAAACACAATATTTGAATCCATTGAGACATTTAATCAAACACAATTTCCTAGTCTAGGATACGTGTCCGATACGGACACCAAAACACACCAAAATCCTACCAAACTTTACCCACAGTATGGTTAACCTTATATGAATGCATTTATGAAATAAAAACAGGAATTAGACTAGGTTTGGACATATTTACCTATTGGTGAAATTCCAAGGAAAATCAATGAAAAGAGGGTGTTGTGATCTCGAACTCGACGATGCCCAAGCTCCCAAATTCTAGATTTCTTGCTTCCCTTAGCTCCCTAGATGTTGTAGGGTTCCAATGCAAAAGACTAGAGTCAATTTGGATCACAAATGATCAAGTTATGGGTGTTTGAAGAAAATGGGATTTTCTATGAATTAAATTCATGTAAATTATTCATGAATTAATACAATGGGTTTTATAGAATTGTGGGCTGCCAAGGAGGGGTTTCTTGGCTGCCATGGGGTAGGGGGGGTTGTCCTTGGGTTGCTTACAAGCTAAGGGAAGGACTTTGGTGTAAAGGGTTTAGATATTTTGAGGTTTTTAAGGAAAATATCCTTAAAGTAAATATCATGATATTTATCCTACTTTAACCAATGCAAAATATCTATCCTCAAGCCTCTAGGTTAGTGGCTAACCTCTAGATTAGGGCTAAACTAGGTTAGGGGCTCTCATGACACTTAACAATAATTAAATAATATTAAAATCACATAATTACAATTAATTCCAAATAAATCCTAGAAAATTACCAAAATACTCTTTAGGCTAAAAATCACTAATTTGAGGTTCTAAGCCTATGGCTAAGTTCTCATGGTCATGGCAACTTCTAGGTTAGAGAAAACTAGGGTTTACACTAAGGTTTACTAACAAGGTCACAAAGTCATAAGTCATGACTTAGCATGACTTTAGAAATGGTTTATCTTAACTAAAATCACCAGAAAATCACACCATGACTAAAATACCACTAATAAATAATAAAAATAATAAATTTTTCAAAAATCCCCAATTTTCAGAAACAGGGTGTTACAATAAGTTTGAAGCTGAAAACCAATTACATAGAAAAATTAAGATCCTTAGATCAGATCGTGGTGGAGAGTATACCTCAAATGAAATGACTAACTTCTGTGAAGGACATGGAATTATTCATGAGGTAATAACTCCTTATTCACCGCAGTCCAACGGAGTTGCTGAAAGGAAGAATCGCACTCTATTAGACATGGTCAATGCCATGCTTCTCAGCTCAGGGCCCCCTGATAATCTTTGGGGAGAATCCCTTTTGTCAGCCTGTTATATTCTTAATAGGATACCCAGTAAGACTAATGATAAGACACCATATGAGTTATGGAAAGGTCGAACCCCTAGGATTAATTACCTCAAAGTTTGGGGATGTCTAGATAATGTAGAAATTCCTGAACCCAAAAAGAGAAAGATAGGACCTAAGACTGTTGATGTTGTGTTCATAGGATATGCCCTAGATAGTAATGCCAATAGATTTCTTGTAACCCATTCTGAAGTAAATAAAATATCTAATAACACAATTATAGAAGCTAGAGACGCAGTTTACTTTGAGAATATATTTCCATTTAAGGATAAAACTTCATCTCTTCTTCCAACCCTTCTCTTACTCCATCTTCTAGTTCTCATATTCAAATATCAAGTTCACAACCTGAACAAGTCATAGAACCTAGAAGGAGTAAAAGAGAAATGATTGAAAATAATTTAGGAGAAGGATTCTTCATATTTTTTATAGAGGGTGATCCCTCAACTTATGAATAAGCCATATCCTCTCCTGATTTCCCATTCTGGAAAGAAGCCATTAACAATGAGTACAACTCCATTATGGAGAACAATACTTGTTTTTAGCAGACCTGCCTCTAGGTAGTAAATACAAAGGTTGTAAGTGGATTTTTTAAAAAAAAACTTAGAACCGATGGTACCAAAGAGAAATACAAGACTAGACTAGTAGCCAAAGGTTTTACCCAGAAAAAAAGATTATATTATTTTGACACCTACTCTCCTGTAGCTAGGATCACTTCTATTAGAACCCTCTTAGCCTTAGCGTCCATTCATGATATGCTGATCCACCAAATGAATGTAAAAACAGCATTTCTAATTGGAGATTTAGAGGAAGAGATATATATGGAACAACCTGAAGGTTTCATTGCTAAAAGTCAAGAAAAGAAGGTTTGTAGATTAGTGAAATCTCTTTGTGGCCTAAAATAAACTCCAAGCAATGGCACAACAAATTTGACAAAGTCATTATAGAATTGGTTTTGTGCCAAATGAATATGACAAATATTTCTATACTAAAAATACAAATGAAAGTTGTGTCATCTTTTGTGTCATATTATGCTTGTATGTTGATGATATCCTTATTCTAGGATCTTCACTGGAATTGATAAATAATACTAAGAATTATTTATCTAACCAGTTTGATATGAAAGACCTAGGTGAAGAAAACCTGATCATGGGAATGCAAGTGTCCAAATGCGAAGAAGGTTATACTCTGTCCCTAGCACATTCAATTGAGAAAATGCTAAGAAAGTTTGAGTATTTTGACAAGAAACCTGTCCTTACTCCTTATGACAGTAATGTTGTTCTCAAAAAGAATGAAAGATCACCTATAGAACAACATAGATATTCACAGATTATAGGGTCCCTTATGTACATAACAAATAGGACCAGACCCGACATTATATTTGCCATTGGGAGACTAAGTAGATATACTAGTAACCCAAACCAGTCACATTGGACTGCATTAGACAGAGTATTTAGATATCTTAAGGGTACTCTAGATTATAAACTTCATTATACTAGACACCCTTATATCATAGAAGTTTACTTAGATGCAAATTGGGTAACTGATTCGCATGATATGAAATCCACTACTGGATATTGTTTGTCATGAAATATAAAAAACAGAACAATTATCGGAGGACCGAACTTTTACTTCACGTTACAAACTCGTTTGTACAAAGAAAGCCTAGGGACGAAAACCTAGGTACAGCAGTCTAAGTACAATTATTTATTTTAGATTCTGGGGGGTGACGATAGAGGCTCGGGAAGGCGACGGCAGCCCTGCCTTACTCCTTGGACGATCGATATGCAGCCTTGGCTCCTGTGAAGAGATGGTTGGCGTTGATGAAGAAATGCTCTTCTTGATCTCCCTCTATTATTCTTCTGGCTTCTCTCTCTCTCTGTGTATTTTTTTCTCTGATTATTGGGGAGTCTCTCTGTATATGCGTATTTTTCTCTGATGTTCTTTTTTTACAAGGAAATGGCACCTTGCTATTTATAATAGTGGAATGTGATAATTAGGGTTGCCAATGATTAGCTCCTGGAGATGGCGGCGGCCCGTAGATTGGTCAATCCAGGCCATTCGGTTTTGATTGTGATGAATCCGAGCCATCGAATGTAGATTACACCAAATCCCATTAGCAATTAATGCTGATTAGAATAAATCTTCCTCATAATGATCTTCTGATGTCTGCGAATAAATTAAATTTATTCTCCTGCCACTTGTCCCAGATTATTGGGATTTGACCCAATCTTTGATGGCAGTAAATCTGAGAAATTAATCGACTTAGGACACGTGTCCTAGGAGCCACTGGGGGATCTGAACCATATGACGAGTGAGCCGCATATGACTTTAGGCCGCATAGGGTTAGGGCCAAGTGTTAGGGCTGTCTGGGTAGTGGCCCTCCCTTGAGCCTTTGAACCACAGGGAGGTAATCATTGTGAGCCGCATAGGGATACATCCACCTGAGCCGCATGGAGATGATCCTCTTGAACCACATGAGAAGTTTTTACTTGAGCCGCATGAGGCTTCCTCGGCCTGAGCCGCATAGGACGGATTCATTCTGAACCGCATAAGAAGTTCTTTGCTCGAGCCGCATGAGGCTTTCTCGGCCTGAGCCGCATAGGGCGGATTCACTCTGAACTGCATAAGAAGTTCTTTGCTCGAGCCGCATGAGGCTTTCTCGACCTGAGCCGCATAGGACGGATTTACTCTGAACCGCATGAAAAGTGCTTTGCTCGAGCTGCATGAGGCTTTCTAGGTCTGAGCTGCATAGGACGGATTTACTCAGAACCGCATGAGAAGTGAGCCGCATACGAACGCCCACGTGGCAAGACCACGTGGCATTTTTATGGCTCTCGGGGGATTTGTGTCAGAGATCTATTTTCTCTTCCCTAGAGATTCGTCATTATGACAGAGTCATAATTACTTCTTTCTGTGTCAGGGCTGTCACGTTTTCAGAGTTGTCAGCCGTCAAGCAATTAATGTGAGAGGACAAAGGAGAGGGCTGTCCTGCCACGTGTCTTTTTGAGCCGCATAGGATGTCTTGGACCGCATAGCCCCTTATGTCGCATGACTCTCCAAGCCGTATGGGCTTTCTGAGCCGCATGGGGTTCCTTGGCCGCATGAGTCATTTTCTTTAGTATTTTCCATGCTTCTACAAGACCTCCTTCAAAGTTTTTAATTTGCAAAATTGAAATACTTTGAATAAGAAGCATGGCTGTGTTCTTCTAGACGCATATGAAACCCTGACCGCATAGAGATCTTGGCCGCATAGGTTGTTCAGCCGCGTAGGTGGTTCAGCCGCAGGGGACTGTTCAGCCGCATAGCTTCTCGCCACGTGCGCGGGTCTTTAATTGCCTCAAATTCGTTTCAACGCCGTCTTTGTAGGGAGGAATCCCAAGGGTCAGCTCATTAAATCTTTCGAATTTGACGCCTTGGGTGAATCTTGGAGACGAAACCCAAGGAGTCGGTTTCGTTCTTCATGAGTCGGTCATTGGCCCACGTGTCCTCCTTATCCCGTCTTCCTATAAATAAGAGGAGTTTTGAAGAGAGAGAAGGCTTCTTTATTTTCTTTCTTCTTCCTCAGACCTTCCCTATCTCGATTGCCCTTCCTCTCTTCGATAATTAATGGCTCCCAAGAAGACCGTGGCAGCAAAGGGCAGGAAGGCGGCCTCCACTTCCGCCTCGGCTGCGGCTGTGATATTGTGGTGATGTTTTTCCCCCGCATAGGGGATATATTTGTGGACCTGTTACCCATGGCGTACCTTGGTTTTAGGTAGAGATAACAAGTTTTGGTCAGGGTACCTGAAGCAGCCATAGCAAAGTGGTCATGGGTGCTCTTGGTATTGAGAAAAGGAATGCCGTAGAGCAGCTGGGCTCCTGGGGCATGATGAGGTGGTAGATTTGTGCTGAGAAATTTAGCTGAGGATATTTGTGGACCTATTATCCTTGGCGTACCCTGGTTTAGGATACGAATAATAGGATGAAGGGGAACCGACATACTTGCTCAGAGGTAACGAGGACATGGCAAGTAGGAAGGTTTTTTAAACGTAGAGTCTTCCTACTCAGAGGTAATGAGAACATGGCAGGAGTAAACTCGACGGAGGATATTGATGGTCAACAGAGGACGTTTGTGGTCAACAGAGGACATTTGTGGTCAACAGAGGACATTTGTGGACCTATTATCCTTGTCGTACTCCGATTGTGGGTACAGATAATAGGTTGAAAGGGGACCTACATACTTGCTCAGAGGTAATATGGACATGGCAAGCATGAAGGTTTCTTCGACGGAGCCTTCCCACTCAGAGATAATGAGGACATGGCAGGAGTGGGCTCAATGAAGAGGGGGTACATAGAACGACTCAGAGGTAGGAGAACGTGGAAGTTCCATGCGAGGGGGAGGTTTGTTTTTTGGTGGAAGTGAAAATGACTCAGAGGTAATGAGGACATGGCCGTTTTAGAAATTTGTGGATCGATTACCCTTTTTGTGCACTGGGTGCGCGGGTAATGGATCATGAGGGAGGATCTCTTCCAGGAAGAAAGTTCAGAGGTATAATCATACGTGACTTACTATCTGAAAGAGTGACCGGAATGTGAGTTCAGAGGCACCAGCGGGTACATAACTCGGTAATTTAGAATATTGAGAAAGTGTGAGTTCAGAGGCACCAGCGGGTACATGACTCGATAATCTGAAATATTGTGGATGTGAGTTCAGCGGTACCAGCGGGTACATGACTCGATAATCTGGAGAGAATGTCATTTAGACATAATATTTCTTCAGGAACTTGCCGTTGACGGGCAACATGAGCAAGTCTCCGTTTTGTTTTACGAGGCGGTAAGCACCGTTGGAGAATACTGTCTCAATGATAAATGGGCCTTCCCACTTTGGCTGGAATTTGTCGGCGGTCTTGTGATCATGACCATTGGCCTCCGGACTGCCAGAACAAGATCGCCCACTTGGAATGTTCTGATTTTGACCTTCTTGTTGAAGGCTCCTGAGATGCGTGCTTGGTATAGCTCGATCCTTTGCTGAGCTAGGAGGCACTTTTCATCTAAGGCCTCCAACTCTTGTAGTCGACGTCGGTAGTTGTCATCCGTCGTCAATTGATAAGTGAGGGCGACGCAGAGTGAGGGTATTTGAGTCTCTAATGGGAGAACTGCCTCACTCCCGTACACTAGGAAGAATGGCATATTCTCGGTGGCTGTTCGAACTGTGGTGCGATAAGCCCATAAGCATTCGCCGAGCTTCTCGTTCCAGTCGCGTTTATTGGAAGAGACAAACTTTTTGAGGAGTTTGATGATTGTTTTGTTGAATGCCTCTGCCAACCCGTTTGCTGTCGGGTTGTATGGTGTCGAAGCGACATTCTGAATACGGTGCTTATCGCAAAACCGATAGAATGCGTGGCTTGCAAACTGCGGACCATTATCATGGATGATCCTTCGGGGCAGTCCCAAGCAGTAGATGACGTGATGCTTAAGGAAGCTGATCACGTTTGAAGTCTTAACTTCTGCGAGTGGGACAACTTCCGCCCATTTGGAGAAGTAATCAGTGATCGCAAGTATGAAGCGATGTCCTCGGGAGGAAGGTGGGGTGATTGGACCAATGATATCCATTCTCCATACTTCGAATGGCCAGGATGCCACTGTCGGATGTAGAAACTCGAATGGTTAGTGAATGAAGTCTGCGTGGATTTGGCAGGCTTTAAATTTTCTAGCATAATCTATCGCATCTGCCACCATTGTGGGCCAATAGTAGCCCATTCGGTGAAGGCGGTCTTGCAGTTTTGGGTCGGGCTGGTGGACCCCACAAACACCGTCATGAGCTTCTCGTACGGCTTCTTTGGCTTCTTTATTTGACAGACACCGAAGCAGTAATCCATCGTAGGAGCGGCGATACAGCATTTTCGTCTCTGTATCGTAGAAGAATCTGAGAGAACGTCGTCTGATGGAGGTGGCTTCCTTTGGGTTCTCGGGCAGGATGTCATAGACGACGAAGTCGATGAATGGTTGTCTCCAATCTGGGGCATCATCGATCGTCTGTGCGGAATAACTCGCCACGAATTGCACCTTATTCTTGGGACAGACCAGTTCATGGCCTATCACATCCACTGATTGGCGATCATAGTTCGAAACTACTAGGGAAGTGGCAAGACCAGCTAGGGCATCGGCTTCGATATTTCGGAGTCTGGGGACATGTTCGATGAAGAACCCTTCGAACGACGAGATGATGTCAATCGCTATTTGGTGATAGGGGATCATGTCTTCGTGGCGGACCTCGTATGAGCCCCGGTTCTGATTGACGATTAGTTGGGAGTCACCGTATGCTTCAAGGTATTCTACCCCCAGCTCTCTTGCAAGTTGGAGGCCAATGACCAGAGCGTTGTACTCGGCCACATTATTAGAGCAGGGCTCTGTAAGGGAATAAGCATGGTTAATAACCAATCCGGAAGGGAAGATCAGCACTACCCCGTCTCCGACGACTATATTGCCTTTAGGTCCGGTCCTCGAAGCACCGTCGAAGAACATTCGTCATATATCATCGCGAGAGGTTGCATGCGAGTCGGCGACCTCATCTGGGATCTCTTCATATATTCTGGAGGACTCTGAGCCTGGGTGGGCTGCTAAGAAGTCTGCCAGGGCTTGACCTTTGACTGCCTTTTGTGGAACGAAGATCATATGATAAGGGGACAGCAATATTGCCCATGTAGCGAGTCGAGAGCTGAGTGCCCCTGGTTTAGTCATGAGGACTCTGAGAGGGTTGACTCGTGAGATCACATGTATCATTTGTCCGGTGATATAGTATCGCATTTTCTGAATGGTGAACACCAGGGCGAGGCATTCCTTCTCCACAGCGGTGTATCGGTGTTCTAGCCCAATCATCATTCGGCTGAGGTAATATATGGCCTGCTCATGGCCTGCGTCGTTGTTTTGTGCCAGCAGAGCCCCGACGGAGTGTTTCATTGCTCGTACGTAGAGCAGGAATGGTTTTCCAGGAACCGGGGCCACCAAAACTGGAGGATTTGACAAATATTTCTTCATGCTGTCGAAAGCACGCTGGCATTCCTCGTCCCATACAAATGAGACTCCTTTTTTCATGAGGTGGGTGAATGGTCGGCATCGCCCAGAGAGGTTAGAAATGAATCTTCTGATGTAGGCTAGCCTCCCTTGAAGGCCTCTGAGTTCGCGGAGATTTCTCGGGGGACCCATCTCCATAATTGCCTTCGTCTTCTCAGGGTCTACATGAATACCCTGGGCGGTGATAATGAAACCAAATAACTTTCCGCTGGATACCCCCAAGAAAGATTTCGTAGGGTTCATTTTCAAATTGTGGGCTCGTATCAGGTCGAATACCGTCCTTAGGTCTTGTAGATGGTCTCCTTTACAGTGACTTTTGACGACGATGTCATCGACATAGCATTCCACCGTCTTGCGCAGGTGTTCTCTGAAGATGATACTCATGGCTCGTTGATATGTGGTGCCAGCATTCTTCAAACCGAAAGGCATGACTGTGTAGCAGTACGTGCCAATTGGTGTTCGGAATGATGTATGCTTTTCGTCCTCAGGAGACATCTTGATTTGGTTGTACCCCAAGAATCCATCCATGAATGACATACGTTCGAAGCCGCATGTGTTGTCGATCATGATGTCTGTGATAGGGAGGGGGAATTTGTCTTTCGGACATGCCTCATTCAGATTGCGGAAGTCGATGCAGATTCGAATCTTCCTATTCTTCTTGAGGACGGGTACTATATTGGCGACCCAATCGGGATGTTGCTCCTCACAAATGAAGCCGCTGGCTATCAGTTTGTTGACTTCGGCTTCGATTGCGTCCATGATGCCTGGGCGAAAGCGTCGTTGTTGCTGCTTGACTGGCTTTGCATCTGGCCGAATGTTGAGTTTGTGAAGAGCAATGTCGGGATTTAACCCTGGCATGTCTTCATAGCTCCAGGCGAACACATCAATGTATTCTCTGACAAGCTCTAGCAGCGACTCCCGTTCTTCGTCTGTTAGGCTTTTACTGACGAAAAATCAGTTTTGGAGAAGATTCGCTGCCGAGGTCAACTTGTATAACCTCATCTTCAGTAGGAGGTTCTCTCAGTTCGAACCGCTTTTTCCATTGTGCATCTAATTGCTGGGCCCATGGCTCTAGCTCGAGGATCTCGGGGATGTCTTCGTCTTCCTCGTAGGCATTGGCGAATGCCATGTTGACTGACAAGACTTGTCTGCACACGTCTCCGATGCTGGTATCTAAGTCAGAAGTTGGTGACCCGGTTGAATGTGACTGCCAGTCGCATTTTTCATCTGAACTCTCGGGGGTCGTAGTGGGCGTTACATACCCTAGCCCGCATCGAGTTTTGTTATAGTAATCCCGTGGTTTACCCGCCAGGACTGGCGGCTTCAAAGGTAATCGTCGCCCAGTGCCGTAGTTCAAACCCGGCGTCGTCTCCAGATCATACCCCTGTTTTTGCACGAGATATTTGGATTGTGGGCTATACAGATACAGAGGCAGTCTCTCGGCATCTAACCCGAGGTCGGTTTCCTCTATGGTGGAGGGATACGGGTTGTTCGTCCGGCCGAAGATGATTGGATGGTCCCCTCCCTCGATTATTCGGTAAGCGTCTTCTACTGGAGTAAGCTGGATCGCGGCGTACACATTTGTCACTTATGTGTGTAGGTGAGTGCCTATACCGTGTTCCATAGCATACATTGTACATAGCTTATTGAGCTCGGTGTAGTTCAAAGATAACCCTTTATTGATGAAGTAAGGTATCTTTTCTAGGGGGATTATATCATCAGCGGAGGGAACATCAGTGTTGGCAGCCACATACTTGGCTAGCTCCTGTTCCTCTTCGGCTACCCCCTGTGTAAATAAAGACTGAGAGGACGCCCTGGACAGCTTGATTGTCAGAGGTTCAGCTGAGGGAGCAGAGCGTAGAGTTGTTGGCAGACTAGCGACCCCCAGTTTGGCACTTGAGGCGGAGCGAGGAGTGGCCGGTTTGCTAGAAGTGTCAGACCTTGCATCGGGGTGACGACCCTTCTTGGGAAGGCGTATCGTCAGTGGCCTATCGGAGGGATTGAGCTTCTCCATTTGGGGTTGACCGACTCTCGGCAGTCTGATTGTCAGTGGCTCCGTTGTGGGTCTCGACACTTGGCCGAACCTTGGCAGTCGGATTATCATCTGTTCCTCCTGCGCCGAGAGGCTGATCGCGTCCTTCCGCAGAGTGGCAGTAAGGGGTGCGGACCTGCCTGGTTTGCGAGCTTGGAGGTGGATCGTCAGAGGTTCTTCTGATCCCGAAGCTATCTCGGTATGAGCTTGTATGTCTCCTTTATCAAGGTGCCTCTTCGACTTTTCCTATAGGCAGGAGTCTGAGTAGTAGGATTCGACCCCTTTGAAGGGATCGATATCAGCAAATTCCGTCTTTACAAAGTCGTGCTTGTCGACATATTTAAAGCACTGGTGTAGCGTAGAAGGTACGATCATGTAATCGTGTATCCATGGGCGCCTCAAGAGGATGTTATAAGAAGTGTCTGCATCTATGACGTAGCAGGTGACTTCGGATTGGAGGTCGCCAATTTAGCACTTCAAACGAATCTTCCCAATAGGGTAGCTCCTGTCCGAATTGAAACCGCTGATGGCGGTGTTTGTAGGCGTCAGACGATGCATTGGGATGCTGAGATGATGTAGCAGACCCTTCGGGATGATGCTTATGGAAGAGCCAGGATCTATGTGCATCCGATCCACCTTCACGTCGTCGATGTATCCCGTGTAGTATAGCGGGCGATCGTGTAGGTTGGTTTTGATGAGCATGTCCTGTGGAGTAAAGACGATGTTGGGCATTGCTTTCGTGCAGGCACTGTCTTAGAGATCCACGGGTGAGTCCTCCCCGGTGAGGTTGGATTGAGCCAGATAGACATCGGCATTTTGGAGTGCTTCGCTTAATGCAATACGAACGTCCTTGGAGAGCCTTAGGAGTTCGTACAGTGACAACTTGGCTGGTGTGTTAGCCAATTGTGCTAAGATGTTAAAGTTGTAGGGCCTCTCTAGTCCTTGGGCTGCCTCTTTTCGGAGGGATTTGTCGAAGCGAGTCTCCCTCGGCCTAGGCTTGTCGGTCGTCGAAGGCTGAGCCGGTCCCGGAGCGTCAGTTGTAGTGGATTGATGATTTTCGGCTGGATTGTCAACTACAGGTTGGGATTGCGCTCCAGACCGCGTGACAACAGCTGTAGCTTCCTCGCTGTCTGCCGAGATTGTGTGGCAGGTCCTGATTTTTCCGCTTTTCTTTTTGTCAGTGGAAGATGGTGTGGGCCGAGTCACTTCTGACACCAAGTCTGGATGGATCCACATGACCTCCCCTCGTGATGTGGTGAGGGGTACTAGACCGACAGCCTGATCTCGGGAAGGTGGAAGATTGGTAATCTCTATTGTCGCTAGAGGGACGGGGACCACCCTGTCTTGAGTCTCCGTCGGAGGAAAGCTGCCGAATTGTACGGACACCATATTGGCCGCCACGGTTACCTCTTCGAAATCGATGGCCAGAGCGTTCAAATCGATGAGGTTCTGGATGTACCGTTTCAGCTGGTAGCAATCGTGTGTAGCATGATGAACATAGCGATGATAATGGCAGTACTTTGGATTCTCTATCTCTGCCGGCCGCGGTTCCCGTCTTGGTGGAGGAAGTTGAATTCTGTCCCCTTGTATGAGCATGTCCAAGATGGGCTTGACGTGACTGTCTTCGAAGGAGTAAGTGATTTGCGGCCATTATTTGTCTACGGGCCTCGGCTCAGGTTTTTGTGTTGTGTCGGCCACCATAGCCTGCTTTCCCTTACTGTCCCGATTGTTGGAGGGGTTACCCCCATTATCGTTGTTGGGACGCTTGCCCTTGCTTTCTCCTTCTGAGATGTGCAATCCCAGTTGGCGAGCCTTCTTCAGTCGTTCTTCGGCACTTGTGGCACGGATGATAAATGCCTTCCAGTCCTTGAATTGACTCTCGCCCATCCAGAGACTGATCGTTGGTGTAGAAGCATGAAAAAGAAGGAATATTTCTTTTAATCCCACATCGGAAAGGAGAAGAAGGGAGGCCTCATTCCACTCTATATATAGAGACCTCTTGCCTCCTTTGAAAAGGGACCAAAAAAATAAATAAAGAAAAGGGAGCCCGTTATCCAGGGAGCCCGTTCGAGCCACAAGTTGCAGTTGTTCTTCTATTCTTCTGGGTCGGCTGCAAGCTCTTCACTCGCTGTCATGGCGAGGATAATTTGGACTCTGAGTACTATGCGCCCCACGGGCTGGTACGAAGTAGTCCAAGGCGGCACGGGCCATGCGCCGCAAACGTGCTATGCCAATAGTAAACCAGAAGCATGCGTTCACAATCATGCGCGCTGCTGATGGTAAGCTGTATAAGGTCGACTCAGGTGCTGCTGCGCCAGAAACGAGCCGACCTTCAAAGTCCTTGTCTCACTTGGGCGTATCTATTGCGTTCACAACCAAGTCGAGCAAGGCAAACCCAGTGGTCTTGAACTCCCGCGCCTCCTCTGGTTGTGCGTCTGAGGTTCGTTCAAGTCACTTTAAATGTTGTTCCCCCACTACTGATCGGGAGATCAGGGGGTGCAGCATTCACTTGACCACCCCGGCGCTTGGCTTTGCCATGCGCCTTGAAGGGGGGTGCGAAGGTGGCGCTCTCACTTGACCACCCCGGTGCTTGGCCTTGCCATGCGCCTGAAGGGGGTACGAAGGTGGCACTCTCCTCCAACGATCTACGCAACGTGATCACTCACAAACGCCGATCAGGAGAGACGACCAACAAGCATAATACGCCCCTCACAGGGCACACTTGTGCTACGGTCGCCATCAACTGCTGCTACCGCAAGACAGTGGCTCTACCACCAAGACCGTCTGTGTTTAAACAGTTGCAACCTGTTGTACCTGCCTTCCAGCGCATCACTCTGTCCCTTCAGAGTGAATCACTTCCTCGTCAACACACAGGCGCATCTGCCAGCCTGGGGCTCTTCTATCATAATGAGCCTTAGGCACATCTATGTCCATTCCAACTCGACAAATCTCAGTCTTCTGAAGGAGTTCACCGTCAAAGCTTCTTCGAACAAAGAGAGTCATCATCCACAGTACAACGTCTTGCCAAGGAGGAGGATCAGTCGAATCCATCTTCGTCGAGAAGTCAAAGGGAGAGACAACAAAACTCTCACAAACTGTTGCTATTCATAGGCCAGGGCAAATCAAACCCATGTGACAAGTGGCAACCTTCCCGAAGTAAGTGCAATGAACTTGTATTTATGATGAATGAACTCGCCTCCTTCGAATTCAGCTAAGTCGGAGAGCCATTAAAGCTCCGAAGAACTCAATAGCCGGACCAATGGAGATACGCCATGCAAGAGACGTGCCGGTCAGACAGCGCATCATACGGACGCGCCCTTCAGCATCAGGCGCATCACACTAACACGCCCTACAGTACCCGGCACATGACAGAGGATGCGCCCTCCCTCACATCTCTATGCCGAGTGGACCACCAACCAATGTACCCACTCAGCTGTCCATCGAACGTCACAAACATTAAATGCTGAACTGACACCAGAGTTGGCAGCACGCTTCCCAAAGTCTGAACAGTGACAGCTTTTTCAGAGAACAAAGCGTCGGCAACGTCAGCATCATCATGACTCTATTTCGACGGCTACTGCCACGTGGCCATCCGCATGCGCCTCTACGGCCATGCGTCCAAATCACCATGCGCCTCTACGACCATGCGTCCAAACCAGCATGCGCCTTAAAAGCCATGCGCCTCAGACCCTTCACTGATCCCTAAAGACAGAAGAAGAGTCTCCAGTTGAAGCTTTGCATGCGCCTCAAAAGCCATGCGCCCCAGACTGATCTCTGATCCCGAAAGACAAAATGAAGGTCACTTGCATGCGCCTCAAAAGCCATGCGCCCTAAATGGTTTATAACTCCTAAAGGTTATGAGCCGCAGTCTCCTCCTGCGCCCAGATCCAAGGCGTAGCTCACCAGATCACTGCCCCCCCTCCAAATCCGAGATCTTCGAGCCATGGGTCAATGACACGTGTCCTTTGACTCAATTCGTCCAAGATTTCAGCAACAGAAAGATCTTCTCCTCTGCTACGTGCCGGCTCACAACAGCAGTATGAAGAGTTCAACCTCCCAATCAGGGCGCATCATCCATGCGCCCCCATCAGCAACTTCCACGTGGCGTCCCCACGCACCGGCACATCCTACATATGCGCGCATGAGCAGCCAACCTGCCCAGCTATAAATAGAGGGATCATTTCCTTCTCACGGAGGGGGACAACAGACAGAATCTACAACGAACATACGAGAAATCATCAGAGAGGCAGATACAGACACTCAACGTCTTCCTCCTCTCAGCAAGCTCCAGCACCCAGAGCAATCCACGCCTTCAGAGAACCGATAACCGTCGTCAGCCGGTCAACAGAGTCAACGCATTACTACTCGCTCCATTGGCACTAAGGACCCAGCTTAAACAAAAGTGTACTCCTAGGACTACATCTAAGTCCTACATTGTAACACTGTTCTGTTTGTATTAAAGTTTTCAATCAAACAATTTTAATGGCAAACAAGCTGGCGACTCTGCTGGGGACCTCTTTCTCCTCTTTCGAGAAAGTTGTGTCACAGGCCGACGACGTGAAGGTGGGCTCCTCCCACAAGACGCTGGTCGTGCGCCTCAATCAACAGGCGTACAAGGAGTTCATTTCTGAAGGAAGTGCGAGTCCTTCGAAGCGGCTACCAAAGCCGAAGAAGATCCGCACGGCCTGGGTGCGCAAGGTCGACGCCTCGGGCACCACCACTGAAGGGGATGCAGCAATCCAGCCTTCCCTTCCTGCTGACGGTCTCAGCAACCAAGGTGCGTCCGCCGATGCAGCGCATCTCTTGGAGAAGCGTACGGCCGACCACGTTCCCCAGCCATCTCCCTCTCAGGCGAGGAAGATACGTCGACGGAGCAGGGGCGCAGCCAATGCCCCGTGCATCACCTCTGATGCGCCTCAAAAAGCCTCTGTCTTTGACAGACTCACTCGCTGTAATGGCTAGGAGAATTTGGATGCTGAGTACTATGCGCCCCAGCGGGCTGGTACGAAGAAATCTAAGGCGGCACGGGCCATGCGCCACAGACGTGCTATGCCAGCAGCCGGCCAGAGGCACGCGCTCGTTATCACGCGCGCTGCCGATGGCAAGCTATACAGGGTTGACTCAAGTGCTTCTGCACCAACAACGAGTCGATCTTCGAAGCCCTCATCTCGCTTGGCCGCATCTACTGCATGCACAACCAAGTCGAGAGAGACAAACTCAGTGGTCTTGAACTCCCGCGCCTCCTCTGGTTGTGCGTTTGAGGTCCGTTCAAATCACTTCAAATGTTGTGGTTCCCCCACTACTGATCGTGATGCCTGCTTGGTATTAGATCAGGGGGCGCAACACTCACCTGACCACCCCGGCGTTTGGCCTTGCCATACGTCTGAAGGGGGTGTGAAGGCACCACTCTCCTCCAACGACCTACGCAACGTGATCACTCACAAGCGCCGGTCAGGAGAGTCGACCAACAAGCACGATGCGCCTCTTACGGGGCATACTTGTGCGGTGGTCACCATCAACTGCTGTTGCGAGGCGGCAGCTCCACCAAGACAGTCGGTCTTCCAACGACTACAATCATCGACACCTCTCCGACGTCGCCTTGGGGCGAAGGTGTCAGCTGAAGAGGAGCCAAAGGTCGCTTCATGCAACCTGGTCTCCAACCCCTCATCAATCCGGAAGACGACTGCCAATTCCTCGTCTTCATCTAAAAGCCAGCCGAGGAAAACCAAGGCAGCTGTCTCGACCTCTGGAGTGTTTGAAGGCACTCGGTTGAGGAAGAAGTCCTCGGAGAAAGCTGGGGGTAGCCAGACCCTTATTGAGCCTCCTCCCGAAGAGGAAGATGTCCAAAGCACAGCAGCGGCGAATCTCCATCATCAAGGCGAGATTACTCTCCCTGAAGCCCCTCAAAATGAGGATGTCCTCCAGGACACTGCCGGGGGTAGTTCTGGAAACGAAGAGGTCCTTCAAGACGGAGCCGAGGGCAAGCAGACCCTTGCAGATGCGCCTGTTGAAGATGAACTCCAGAATGTGGCTGGGGGTGGCCTAACACCAGGAGAAGTGACTCCCCCGCATGAGAGTGAGGCCGAAAGCGAAGCCTCAACCAATCCATCCACTCCTGGCCGTGTCAGGACAGTATACATGGCTGGGGATGATGTCGAGTCTGATGCGCCGTCACAGGACATAGTCCAGCGCATAGACTCATTGGAGGGAGGACTCAAAACCCTCTCTGCCTCAATGCAAGCACTGACTCAAGCAGTATTTGAGATACGATCGGCCTTGATCAGGACACCTTCAACTGGTCCTGACCCAGGAGCTAATGGGGAGTCGAGTGTGCCCTCCAACGGGCGCCCTCGGATACAGAAGCACCTCGGACCTCAGAGCCCTCAAACGCTCCAATCCAGATGGTACCTCCTTCCCCGACTCCTAGCTCTACGGAGGATGTGGTCGAAATGATCAAAGACCTGCGGGAGCGCTTCGAGTCCAAGAACAGGCAAGAGGAACGCCAGAAGATGGGCATTGCCCAGCCTTATCCCCTCGAGTGGAACAAGGTGGTTTATCCCCCAAAGTATAAGCCACAAACACTCACCCCATACGACGGGAAGGACTCTCCGCGACGGTACCTGACGTACTTCCAGTCACAGACAGGGCATCTTCCGAAGGAGGACGCGCTCCTCACCAGTATCTTTGTCGGGGCCCTGAAAGGAGTAGCATATGACTGGTACTGCAGCCTCCCCGACAATTCCATATCGTCCTTCGACGACCTGACGTGCCTCTTCCTCGACCGCTTCTACGACGACGGGAAGGACATGACGATGGCGTCTCTCATAGAGATACGTCAGAAGGAGAAGGAAACGGTTCGGGCGTTCATCGAATGCTTCCGACAGGCTTGCTTCAGGCTACCTCCAGGCATGCCAGAACATGCGCTCCTCTCCGCTTGCAGCATGAACATGCTGCCTGCAGTAAAGCTCTGGCTCAACTCTACTCCCCCTCATGACTGGAGCTCCCTGATCATCGAAGCTGAAGATGCAGAAAAGAAGGCGGCCAATGCACGTCTTCTGGGTGTCAGCTTCCCCGCCTTTGACGATAAGGGGAAAAAGTCCGCAGCTAACAGCTCTGGACGAGAAGCAAAGGGGAAACAGGCATTGACTGTTAATGCCTCAAAAGGCACATCTGCGCCTACTCAGAAACCTCTACTGGCACCAAGACCCAAGGAGGTTTATTCATTCAATGATGACGATACCCTGCAACTTTTTGAGATACTGAAGCAGGGTGACAAGATCAAGCTACCGGACCCAAAGCGGCCCGATGAAGTTGGGAAAGTGGACAACCCAAGGTACTGTCACTACCATCGGTTTGTCGGACACCCGACCAAGGACTGCTACGTCCTCAAGAATTACATCCAGCACATGATCAATGCGGATGTAATCTCCGTCGACTATGAAGAGAAGACGGTGTCGGCCAATCTGGTTTCGCTTCAGTTCGGCACCTTGCCGCCAACTACCACACAAGATGGCGTCGTCCCCATCCCTAAGGCGACAATGGAGGTGGTAAACTTACCACCTACTCGTGACAATGTGAGTGGACTCACCCCGCTCACCACATCTCGAGGAGAGGTCCTCTGGGTTCACCCCGACCTCGTCTCCGAGGTGACTCAATCGGAGGTACGCCCTACCTCCAAATCAAAAGGCAGGAAGATCAAGTCTTGCCGCACAGTCTCTTCTTCAACAGAAGAGGCACTTCCAGTGCAAACACGTGCACAACAGAGCTCCCAATCCGGCGAAGCCGCCGCCGAGGTGGTGCCTCCTAACACCATCCCTGAAGAGGGTCCATCTAAGCCCTCAGCAGCCAATAAGCAGAAGCAGGTGGAGGCCCATTTTGACAGACCTCTACGGAAGGAGAATGCTTCGGGGCTGTCCAAACCTCACAACTTTGACATTCTGGCACAATTAGCCAGTACACCTGCGCGCCTGTCTTTGTTCGAGCTCCTGCGTCTTTCTAAAGATTCCTGAGAAGCTCTCTGCGAAGCTCTAAAGGACGCTGAATCCTTTCTCAGTCAGGTCAAGCAGCCTGAAGACCTCCCAACTACTTGTGCGCACTGTCACTGTGCGGATGAAGTTATCCCAAACATAACTTTCACCCAACAAGACATGCTGCTCAAGCATCACCGACATAACCGACCGCTGTATTATACAGGGTACATTGGCTCGGTTAAGGTGAGCCGGATTCAGATCGATCCTGGGTCTTCCCTAAGCATCATTCCAAAGGCGCTGCTATCAAAGCTGGGGATCCCGATGTACCGGCTGGCGCCCTCCAATACAACCATCAGTGGCTTCAATGCTAGCAAGAACGAGCCATTGGGCAAGATCCGACTGAAGTGTCACATTGGCAGCCTCAAAACTGAGGTAACTTGTTATGTAGTAGATGCCGAGGTCAACTACAACATCCTGCTCGGTCGACCATGGCTGCATGAGTACATGGTGGTGCCCTCCACGCTCCACCAGTGCATGAAGTATGTATCCACCAATGGCGTCATCCGGACGGAGTTTGCAGACATCGATCCTTTCAAAGGGATTGAAGCCTACTTCACCGATTCCGACTTGTACAAGCCCATTGACGAGGAGGAAGCCAACGACGCTGATGATGAGGCAGAGACGGCAATAGAGCCGGACATGGAGCCTGAGGCGACTCCCGATGCCCCCTTGAAAATCCGACTGAAGGGGAAACCACCACAGAAGGCGCCTCCAATGAGCATCAAGCTATCAGGGAAAGCGCCGGCTCGTGAAGCACCCTGAAGATACGCCTCAAGGGAAAGCCACCTCAAACATCGGCTCCCCTGGTGGCAAAATTACAAAGGAAGGCACCACTCACCGGAGGCGCAACCGAGGCGCCTCTCAAGGTGCGTCTCAAGGGCAAGCCGCCGCAGTCATCCAAGGTGTCAGAGAAGGCTCATATAACCCTCTCAGACCCCAAAGCTGTGTTCGACTCTCCTAGTCCGCCTCCGGTTCTTACAGACGAGGAGCTTGAAGATTATATCTCGGCTGACGTAGAGGCACCCTCCTTTGACAATGTAATCCCACGGGATAAGATCTCGTACTTTATCAATAATAGAGTGTCTTTTAATTATTCTTGTCTTCTACACTGGAATGCCATGTCTACATTAGACAACGCTCTATGGTCGTTGCAAACACAAATAACGACCGTCTACCATAATCAAATAGTACCATCTCAAGGAGTCTTCATAGTCCCTCCACGGAGCCGAGACCAAGGCACCATCATCTCGGGCAAAGTCGAGCGTCGTCGGGACCTCCCGTCAATCGAGCCCGAACCTGATACCGGCAGAGTACAAGTCTATCGGTACACGGATGCGGCTAAGCACATCATCCAAAAGATGGGCTACGACCTGAAAAGCAACAAAGGCTTAAACTACGGCAAGGGTCGACATCTCCCTGTCCGGCTTTCGATGCCCAATGGAAAGCCACAGGATTATTATAATCGGACTGGACAAGGGTTAGGCTATGTCACGCCGCCATCAACCCCAGAGAGTTCAGATGCAGAAGACATAGAACATTCCCATTCGTCCGAAGCATCGACTTGGGATTCCGATACCAGTATCGGATCAGTCTTCAGGAAAGTGCTGTCAGCTAACATGACGTCAGCACAACCTCAAAAAGGTGAAGGCGAAGACCAAGCGCCAGAACCCTTCGAAGAAGAACCCTGGGCCCAACGCCTAGGGGAACAATGGGAATCTCGTTTTGAGCTTCGTGAACCTCCCACCGAAGACGAAGTCGAGCAGATCGACCTCGGGGAGGAGTCTTCTTCTAAACCCGTCTTCATCAGTAAAAGCCTGGAAGGAGAAGATCGAGAATTTTTAATCCAACTGGCTAAAGAGTATATCGACGTCTTCGCCTGGAGCTATGAAGACATGCCGGGACTCGATCCACAGATCGCAATGCATAGGTTGAACATCTTACCTGATGCCAAACCTATCAAACAACAGCAGCGACGCTTTCGTCCGGACATCATGAATGCCATTGATCAGGAGGTTGACAAACTCTTAACTAGCGGCTTCATCCGTGAAGAACAACACCCGGATTGGGTAGCCAACATCGTTCCTGTCACCAAGAAGAACGGGAAGATACGAGTTTGTATCGACTTCAGGGATCTCAACTCTGCTTGCCCGAAGGACGAATTCCCGCTTCCAATCACTGATGTGATGATCGACAACACATGTGGCTTTGAGCACATGTCCTTCATGGACGGGTATTCAGGCTACAATCAAATCAAGATGTTCCCCGATGACGCAAAACACACGTCATTCAGGACTCCAAAGGATGTTTTCTGCTACACAGTAATGCCCTTCGGCTTGAAGAACGCCGGTGCGACATACCAGCGAGCTATGAGCACCATCTTCCGTCAATATCTTCGCAAGACAGTCGAATGCTATGTTGACGACATCGCAGTCAAGAGCCGCCTCAAAAGAGATCACCTACAGGACCTGAAGACGGTCTTCGATCTCATGCGGGCGCATCAACTCAAAATGAACCCCGCTAAATCCTTTCTGGGGGTTTCTAGCGACAAATTCTTGGGCTTTGTCATCACAGCGAAAGGCATTCATGTTGATCCTGAGAAGACCAAAGCCATCCTCAACATGGACCCTCCGAAGAACCTTCGAGACCTTCGAGGCCTACAGGGACGTCTGGCATATATCCGGAGGTTCATAGCAAACCTTTCCGGTAAATGTCAACCCTTCACTCAGCTCATGAAGAAGGGAGTCTCTTATGTCTGGACAGAAGAGTGCCAGAAGGCTTTCGACGACATCAAAGCCTACTTGACGAGCCCACCAGTCCTGGTAGCGCCAGTCACCGGCAAACCATTTCTCCTCTACGTCCGTGCCATGGATCATTCTCTTGGCGCTCTGCTGGCTCAAAACAGCGATACAGGCTACGAGCAAGCAATCTACTACCTCAGTCGAACACTCATCGGGGCCGAACATCGGTACAACCCCGTCGAAAAGGAGTGCTTGGCTTTGGTGTTTGCAATCCAGAAGACTCGTCATTATGTCTCGGGTCAGACAATTCATGTCATTTCCCGAGTCAATCCGCTCAGAGTCCTCATGACGAAGCCAGGATCATTGAACTCCCGGCTGGCTACATGGGCGATCTTACTAACACCATACAACATGGTGTTTGTGCCCCAAAAAGCTGTTAAGGGTCAAGCTCTGGCTGACTTTTTAGCTGCACACCCCATCCCAGAATCCTCAAAACTCTATGAAGATATCCCGGATGAGGTCCAAGAATCCAACGTCACCGAGGGAAGCCCCGTTTGGCGGATGTTCTTCGACGGCGCTTCGAGAACAGGCCCCAAAGGCCAAATCATCGCAGGAGTGGGGGTAGTCTTAGTCTCCCCTGATCAGCTGGTCATCCAGCGTGCGTACTCTCTTTCGAAGCCGTGCTCCAATAACGTTGCCGAGTACAACGCACTCGTCATGGGACTCCAACTCGCACAACAGCTGGGGGTCGACCATCTGGAAGCTTACGGCGACTCAAAACTCGTCGTAAACCAGGTTCGGGGACAATACGAAGTTCGCCATGAAGATTTAATCCCTTATCATGAAGTCGCATTGAACATCATTTCAACCTTCACCGGGTTCTTCATTGAACATGTCCCCCGTTTACAAAACTTGGAGGCCGATGCTCTGGCCGGCCTCGTAGCCTCATTAGCAGCGCCCTTTGGGACTCAACACTATATCACGGTAACAGGACGAGATCTGATTTGTCCCAGAAACAACCTATGCTTGCAGGTGGCTCACGCCATGCCGACAAACACTGGTGTTAATGTCCAAGACTGGAGGTTCCCGTTCATCGACTTCGCTATCTACGGAATCCTTCCAGAGGACCCGAAGGAAGCCGTCTCAGTCAGGAGACGCTCTCTTCGATTCTACTACGATACAGCTACCAAAATGCTGTACCGACGCTCCTTCGATGGGCTCCTCCTTCGATGCCTGTCCAACGAAGAAGCAGCCAAAGCTCTTCAAGAAGCTCATGACAGAACTTGTGGAGCTCATCAACCCGGTCCTAAGTTGCAAGATCGACTGCGACGTATGGGCTACTACTGGCCAACCATGGTTGCCGATGCTGTCGAATATGCCAAGAAGTGCCATGCGTGCCAACTTCATGCAGACTTCATACATATACCATCGGAGCCGTTACATCCTACAGCCGCCTCCTGGCCCTTCGAAGCCTGGGGCATGGACATTGTAGGGCCAATCACCCCTCCTTCATCGAGAGGACACCGTTTCATCCTGGCCATCACCGACTACTTCTCCAAATGGGCGGAAGCAGTTCCACTAGCAGAAGTAAAAAGCTCCAGGGTGGTCAGCTTTATCAAACACCATATCATTTACCGTTTCGGAGTGCCCCGGCGGATCATCCATGACAATGGTCCTCAGTTTATCAGCCACATTTTTAGCAGGTTCTGTGACAAGAATCGCATTCAGAATGTGGCCTCAACAGCCTACAATCCGGCAGCAAACGGATTGGCTGAGGCATTCAACAAAACTATCGTTAGGCTGCTCAAAAAGGTCGTGTCATCCAACAAACGCGACTGGGACGAAAAGCTTGGCGAATGCCTTTGGGCCTACCGTACAACGGTACGGACCCCAACAGGCAACACTCCATTCTCCCTAGTCTACGGGAGCGAGGCAGTACTGTCTCTCGAGATACAGATACCTTCGCTCCGCATAGCAATCACAAACGAACTCACAGGAGAGGACAATCAACGTCGTCGTCTGCGAGAACTGGAGGCACTTGACGAAAAGCGTCTCTTAGCTCAACAACGCATCGAGCTCTACCAAGCCCGTATATTACAGGCTTTCAACAAAAAGGTTAAAAAGAGGACTTTCCAAGTTGGCGACCTGGTTTTAGCAGTCAGAAGACCAATGGTGTTGACCCACAAGACACCAGGAAAGTTCGAGCCCAAGTGGGAAGGACCTTTCATTATAGAGACGGTATACTCAAACGGTGCTTACCACCTCGCCAAACCCAATGGGGACTTGTTCATGATGCCCGTCAACGGCAAGTTCCTAAAGAAGTACTATTCTTGACATCCTCCAGACATGTACTTCCCCTCACACGCTTTCGGAACCCAGCTGTTCCTTGGCATCTTCCAGTAGAAAGATAACCACGTCCATATTACCTCTGAGTTGTCTCTCTACACCCTACAGAGCGGAATCTTACACTTTGTAAGCCTACGCAACCCTTCATGTTTACCACGTCCACATTACCTCTGAGTAAACATCTTGTACAAACAACCCCTGTGTTATTGTACATTTATCGCAGAACTTCCACGTCCATATAACCTCTGAGTTGTTCAGCGTATCCCCCAAGATCATTCCTACCACGTCCATAATACCTCTGAGTAGGGAGATTCTATCATTTCGAACCCAATGATTGCCATGTCCACATTACCTCTGAGCAAACATAATGGTTCCTTCAAACTTATTATCTGTACCTGAAAACCAAGGTGCACAAAAGATAATAGGTCCACACAAATCATTAAGTTCATGACAATGAAAATGAACACATCACAGAAAATTGTGTACTTCTTTATTTCTAAAAAGACAGAGTAAAGGACTACACCATCCCCAGCAGAACTTCCATGTCCATATTACCTCTGAGTAGTTCCGCGTATCTCTCTCCAGAGTCATTCCTACCACGTCCATATCACCTCTGAGTAGGAAAAGCTCTACCATCAATCCCATATTTACCACGTCCATATTACCTCTGAGTAAATATGTTGGTTCTCTCTCTCTCAACTTATTATCTGTACCTAAAACCAAGGTGCGCCATGGATGATAAGTCCACATAAATTCCCCAGTGGAAGTACCCAAACCTATCACGTCCATACTACCTCTGATAGGATTGTCACACCTAAACAGCTCTACCATTCATGCTTCTTGTTCAAAGTATTTCAAAACTTGTCCAAAAGTTTTAAAAACTTTGAAGGGGGTCTTGTAGAAGCATGAAAAGAAGGAATATTTCCTTTAATCCCACATCGGAAAGGAGAAGAAGGGAGGCCTCATTCCACTCTATATATAGAGACCTCTTGCCTCCTTTGAAAAGGGACCAAAAAAATAAATAAAGAAAAGGGAGCCCGTTATCCAGGGAGCCCGTTCGAGCCACAAGTTGCAGTTGTTCTTCTCTTCTTCTGGGTCGGCTGTAAGCTCTTCACTCGCTGTCATGGCGAGGATAATTTGGACTCTGAGTACTATGCGCCCCACGGGCTGGTACGAAGAAGTCCAAGGCGGCACGGGCCATGCGCCGCAAACGTGCTATGCCAATAGTAAACCAGAAGCATGCGTTCACAATCATGCGCGCTGCTGATGGTAAGCTGTATAAGGTCGACTCAGGTGCTGCTGCGCCAGAAATAAGCCGACCTTCAAAGTCCTTGTCTCACTTGGGCGCATCTATTGCGTTCACAACCAAGTCGAGCAAGGCAAACCCAGTGGTCTTGAACTCCCGCGCCTCCTCTGGTTGTGCGTCTGAGGTTCGTTCAAGTCACTTTAAATGTTGTTCCCCCACTACTGATCGGGAGATCAGGGGTACAGCATTCACTTGACCACCCCGGCGCTTGGCTTTGCCATGCGCCTTGAAGGGGGGTGCGAAGGTGGCGCTCTCACTTGACCACCACGGTGCTTGGCCTTGCCATGCGCCTGAAGGGGGTGCGAAGGTGGCACTCTCCTCCAACGATCTGCACAACGTGATCACTCACAAACGCCGATCAGGAGAGACGACCAACAAGCATAATATGCCCCTCACAGGGCACACTTGTGCTACGGTCGCCATCAACTGCTGCTACCGCAAGACAGTGGCTCCACCACCAAGACAGTCTGTGTTTAAACAGTTACAACATGTTGTACCTGCCTTCCAGCGCATCACTCCGTCCCTTCAGAGTGAATCACTTCCTCGTCAACACACAGGCACATCTGCCAGCCTGGGGCTCTTCTATCATAATGAGCCTTAGGCACATCTATGTCCATTCCAACTCGACAAATCTCAGTCTTCTGAAGGAGTTCACCGTCAAAGCTTCTTCGAACAAAGAGAGTCATCATCCACAGTACAACGTCTTGCCAAGGAGGAGGATCAGTCGAATCCATCTTCGTCGAGAAGTCAAAGGGAGAGACAACAAAACTCTCACAAACTGTTGCTATTCATAGGCCAGGGCAAATCAAACCCATGCGCCAAGTGGCAACCTTCCCGAAGTCGGTGCAATGAACTTATATTTATGATGAATGAACTCGCCTCCTTCGAATTCAGCTAAGTCGGAGAGCCATCAAAGCTCCGAAGAACTCAATAGCCGGACCAATGGAGATACGCCATACAAGAGACGCGCCGGTCAGACAGCGCATCATACGGACGCGCCCTTCAGCATCAGGCGCATCACACTAACGCGTCCTACAGTACCCGGCGCATCACAGAGGATGCGCCCCCCCTCACATCTCTATGCCGAGTGGACCACCAACCAATGTACCCACTCAGCTGTCCATCGAACGTCACAAATATTAAATGCTGAACTGACACCAGAGTTGGCAGCACGCTTCCCAAAGTCTGAACAGTGACAGCTTTTTCAGAGAACGAAGCGTCGGCAACGTCAGCATCATCATGACTCTATTTCGACGGCTACTGCCACGTGGCCATCCGCAAGCGCCTCTACGGCCATGCGTCCAAATCACCATGCGCCTCTACGGCCATGCGTCCAAACCAGCATGCGCCTTAAAAGCTATGCGCCTCAGACCCTTCACTGATCCCTAAAGACAGAAGAAGAGTCTCCAGTTGAAGCTTTGTATGCGCCTCAAAAGCCATGCGCCCCAGACTGATCTCTGATCCCGAAAGACAGAAGGAAGGTCACTTGCATGCGCCTCAAAAGCCATGCGCCCTAAATGGTTTATAACTCCTAAAGGTTATGAGCCGCAGTCTCCTCCTGCGCCCAGATCCAAGGCACAGCTCACCAGATCACTGCCCCCTCCCAAATCCGAGATCTTTGAGCCATGGGTCGATGACACGTGTCCTTTGACTCAACTCGTCCAAGATTTCAGCAACAAAAAGATCTTCTCCTCTGCTACGTGCCGGCTCACAACAGCAGTATGAAGAGTTCAACCTCCCAATCAGGGCGCATCATCCGTGCGCCCCCATCAGCAACTTCCACGTGGCGTCCCCATGCACCGGCGCATCCTACATATGCGCGCATGAGCAGCCAACCTGCCCAGCTATAAATAGAGGGATCATTTTCTTCTCACGGAGGGGGACAACAGACAGAATCCACAACGAACATACGAGGAATCATCAGAGAGGCAGATACAAACACTCAACGTCTTCCTCCTCTCAGCAAGCTCCAGCACCCAGAGCAATCCACGCCTTCAGAGAACCGATAACCGTCGTCAGCCGGTCAACGGAGTCAACACATTACCACTCGCTCCATTGGCACTAAGGACCCAGCTTAAACAAAAGTGTACTCCTAGGACTACATCTAAGTCCTACATTGTAACACTGTTCTGTTTGTATTAAAGTTTTCAATCAAACAATTTTAATGGCAAATAGTTGGAAGCAGTCTCTTTTGGCAAATTTTAATCAAAGAGGAATCTGGATTTTTGGAGGGCAGCTTCATGGCGGTTTGGCGGAACCGCTCAATGTAGTTCCTTGTCAGCTCCTTCTCCCCTTGGATGACGTCCATGAGGGTGGACATGGTGACGTCCTGCCCTACCTCGTAGAATCTCTCCAACAACATGCGCTTGAAGCCGGCGAAGGAGTGGATGCAGTTGTCCGACAGATTGTGATACCAGTCGAAAGCAACTCCTTCCAATGCCCCAATGAATAATCGTGTGAGGATAGCATCATCATGGGGCAGATGATCGATGGTGACCTCAAAGTAAGTGATGTACCGACTTGCTGAGGTCTTGCCATCATACGGGTTGATATTAAACGGCTTATATTTTGGTGGAAATAGAACATCCCTCCATTCGACAGGGTATGGTTGCCACATTCTGAGGTCTTGAGCGTTTTCTCGGACATGGAACATGGCTCGGAGCTCCTGGACCTCTCTTCTTACTTCTCGGGCCTCATTTGTCGTGGTAGGAGATGTTATTTCGGAAGGATTATTGCCCGGGTTTGGTGCCGCTGAGTTCGAGTCTGCTTTGACCGCAGGACCCGTGCTTGTTTGGCCAGGCGTTCCTCCTTGCAGAGTTGGAAGAGCGGCTTTGATTTCATCTACAGACTTGACCAAGGCCTGCAGTATAGCCTCCAAAGTGTCGATGCGTTGGCGATCGTTGGAACTAACTTGGTTGCTGTCCGTCATGAATACCGTCCTTACATGAGAAGTGATGGAAGGAACGGTGGAGGATGTGCCCTCCGAGTCATACCCATGCACCGAGAAGTCATCGGGGTAGGTGGGAATGTTCTCTTCGGGCTCGGACTCGGAAGGAACGGTATCCCCAGCCTCGGAGCTTGCTTCGTCTTGAGAGCCATGGATATCCTCGGGGACATATCAGCGTCTGTTGTACCTGATGGGAGAGTGGTTTCCCAGGGCTCGGATCCTTGAAACATCGAATTGTTGTGTATGTTCGGAGGAGTGCTACCCCCAGTTCCCACGACCCCCAACGATGTGGATGATGAATTCCCCATTGCAGCGAATTTTGTCTTTGAACGGGTGTATTGGAATATTTCGGTGGAGGATAGCCGTTTAGACGATGGTTTCTTAGCTGCAGTGGTTGATATCTTGGGGCTGGAGATGCTTGTCT
The DNA here is from genome assembly GCA_029216955.1 of Iris pallida. Classification (NCBI taxonomy): domain Eukaryota; kingdom Viridiplantae; phylum Streptophyta; class Magnoliopsida; order Asparagales; family Iridaceae; genus Iris; species Iris pallida. The sequence goes on from JANAVB010010198.1 coordinate 27,923,097, forward strand.
TCTTTCCTCTCCCCTCGGCGGGCATTTTCTGAGTGGAATTGCAGGAGACAACAGGAGGTGCCTCGTCTTCTGAGCTCGGATGCCGTAGTCTTTGGAAGATGGACGGCCGATCTTCCATTGCTGTCGCATTGTTGCAACAGCATTTGACGATGATTTGGGTGCAGTGATGTCCAAGCGAGGACTCTTTGCACGTCGAGGCTCCTTCTCTTTCCTTGTGCTTGTGGAGGATCGCCTCACGCAGGTCAGAGGAACCACTTTGTCCTTTTGCTGCCGGGGGCTGGACTCGAACGGTTCTATACAACTTCCCATCAGAGGCCCGCGTGATAATCAACGGGACGCCCCGATAGTTAGAGGTTGGGATAGCTGCCTGGGCTTGGTGAGCCCGCGCTGCCCTAGACTTCCTCCTTTTAGCACTTGCGGGTGCGTAATAGGAGGAGTCCAAGTTGAACACCACAGAGTCTGGCTTATCATCCAGAGAACCATCAGGGTCAGGACCGCATGAGAGACGGTCGAAGACTGATCGAGAGAAGCGTGGAATGGACGCTATGCGGCTAGGGTTGGGTACCGTGCAGGTTGTCTACATACGGTTGTCTTCTGCCGTCGGATGAATTATTTTTGTGCGGCTAAGAGCCACGACCGTGTAGGCTGGCCGCATGCGGTTGGTAATTGTGGCCGCATGGGTTTTCTGCAAGCGATTGACTTTTCTGGCCGCATGGATTTTATCCATGTGATTGGCAGCTGTAGCCGCATAAGTTATGCGGCTGACAGTTGTGGCCGCATGAGTTTTCTTCATGCGGCTGGCTGATGTATCCGCATGAGTTTTCTCCCGGCGGCTAATATCCTTATGCGGCTCTGATCGCATAGAGTTCCTCTTTGCCCCTGCAAGTCCAGCATCATAGTGTTTTCTTCTGCCGGACTTGGGGACAGTAGATTTATCTACGGTGTGAAGTAGGGCTGTCACGTCCCGATTCCCAGAATGACACGAGGCACGTGATACCTCTCCCCAAGCTACGCAACTGTACAATGAGTACCGAAATGTACCCTGTGATTGTCGCCTGTAAGGTCCGGGATAGGCATAGATAAAAGGAATAATCACAGAATTCCACAATTACATAACATTCATTGATCCAGGAATATTACATATGTAGTCTAGAATCCATCAAAACACATATTTTACATATTTAATTCATTGTCTTCAAACACATGATTGATTCATAGTCTTCAACACATAGTTTACATAATTGAAAATATTATCAAAATGAAACTACATTCCATCCGTTTTACTTCATTCGTAGAGATCATTCTCCGTGTACGCTTGATCCACATCATGATCTTCTTCAGTCCCTAGTGAACAAAACTAGGTCGAATACGACGAGCAAGCCCTCAGTCAAAGGAAAGAGTTATGAATATAATAATAAGACAAGTGAACAAGATTTAGTATCTAGAGTGATTAGATTCATACCTTGATATTAGTCAAAAGTAAGTGAATCTCAATTAATGTCACAAGGACACGACAAGATCTTTCTAGACCTAAATGCAATTTAGAGAAACTTCTGGATCACACACACTCGCCTAGCATCTCAACAATAACCCCATTTTGCCCGGGATCAGGCTCGTACAAAACGGGTTGGTGCTTAGATACTCCAGCCGTCTGTACTATCACATATTGATGTGATTACAAGCAAGATAACATCATGAGTGGTTTTCGAATCATCTGGGTCGAGTCATCGCATCATGTGTTATAATCAAGAAGTTCGCATGACTTGGACTTTTCCAAGAATATCGAACCCATTCATTAGAGAGCTGAGCTGAACTCAGGGCCTGGATATCTAATGAATTAACAAATATTCTGAGCTGAAACTCAGGGTAATGTGCAAATGGATAGCTGAGCTGAAACTCAGGGCCTGGATGTCCAATTGCGATCAAGAAAATGAGCTAAGCCTCACCCCGGATATTTGCACGGTCGTACGAACACCGTATCAGGGACTGATCAGTACGAAAATGAAAAAAATGATATTGCTAAGAAGTCAGCCGGGTGTGATCCAACGGTTTCTCTCCCAAACCCCATGCAACCTATTATAAATATTTAGACTTCAGAGAAACTATCTCCCAAACGGGAGTCCTAGAAGTCAAGTCGCTTTCAAATATTAGTTTCGTCTTTTCCGAAACTAAAGTAGTCCGAGAAATATTGGAATCAAGGTAAAATTCTAAGATATCTAATTAGACATGATTCCAAAAATCCCTCCGATATTATAGGTCGGAGATGGATGGTTCAAATGGTCTAGAACTTGAGTCAAAAGTTTCCAAGAAGTCCGAATTGTCAGAAATAGACTAACTCTGGAAATTCTCAAAAATTTCGGCAGAGTCTCCTTTGTATTTACTGACCCGGAAATTAATCCGATACAAGTAAACACAAAAGAAATAATATACGGGCACGCCGGCCCCTTCGGTGGAGCAACCCTCAACACTGGCAACACGCAAAATAAATGGGTACGCCGACCCCTTCGGTGGAGCAAACCTCAACACCGGAACACACGCAATTTATAATAAGGTTATGCACATAAGGTAGCTATCTCACCTTGGCGAGCAAGCAAGCAATAGGAATAAGATTTTAGCATTTGCCCTTCTTCTAAAAACACTCTTCCAAGCTCAAGAAAACTTAATTTAGTAAGTAAAGAATATATTGTAGGCCTAATGTTAGTTGTTTTACAATACAAAGCACAAATCTTAACTAGTAATGACATAATGGACTTCTTGAGTGTTCAAGATAGTCTTTTCACTTGAAAAGTTAACTAGTATGTTAACCTATTGGTCCGGTATCTATTAAATATCAATTCCAACTATGTGTCTATGACAAAGTGGTCATTTTAAGCATAAATGAATTTCTGGACAGATTTATATATTATAAAAAAAATGGTTGACAACAACTCCTATCACATAGTAATTTAACTCATATATTATTGTACCGAATCCTAACTTCTTGAAAGAGCAAAATGAGGTTTCTATGCACAATCACAAATGAACAAGTTTTCTAATTCCAATTTTAACATGTCCAATGCTATTACATACTAAAAACTAACTTTTAGGGGCACAAAATAGTTATTTTTGACGTAAAAGTTCATAATTGAAGTTACCTTAATGAACCGGTATTAATAAATACATATTAAACTATGAAATCACACTAATTATGTCAAATATGTATAATTTTAATTCTGGACAGAATTGAATTAAGACAAAAATTAATGGATAAAACTCATAATTTCTCATTTTGGAGTTATTTAGAAGTGCTCTCATGAAAACTACAATATTGGGCTATTTATTTCATGAACTTAGTTTGTATATATGTGCAATTATATGTGTATAACTTTATACGAAAAATTTAACATTCACAATTTATCCTATGTTGAAGTGTCCAACATTTGTCCAAATCATACTTAAGGGTATACATTTATCCAAAAATACTTACTACCAAGTTATCCTTAAAATTAACCTCACTATTGTCACAGAATATTGGTTTAAATATATATATATATATATATATATATATATATATATATATATATATATATATATATATATATTCAGATTATACTCTGAATATTCATGCCAATACAAGAACAACTAAAAATGTACACAAACAAAATAATGTGAGAGGTGGAAGGAGAAAGGGCCTGCCTTGCTTGAGTATGTCCTCCCTAGAAGAATTTCTTCAAAACCCAAATTAGAAACCTAGGGCACAAATTGGAATTGGGTTAAAGATTTAGAACCCTAGAAATGAATTGAAATTAAAATGGAGAGGAATTGGAAGAAAGGAAGAGAAAGAAGAATAAGAAGATGAAGAAAGGGGGGGTCGGCCAGTGGCCAACCGGGCGGCGGCGCCGGCGACGCGGCAGCCGCACAGCAGCAGCAGCGCAGCAAATGCAGCAGCAGCAGCACAACAAGTAGCAGTAGCAGCAGTAACGGCTGCAAGAGCAGCAGGGACAGGAAAAAGAAGAAGAAGAAAGGAAAATAAGAATGGAAGAAGAAGAAGAAGAAGAAGAAGAGGGATTAGAGTGTACCTGGAAATGAAATGGGAAGAGAATGAATTTTCATTCTCCATTCTCATTCATATAAAAAGGAATGAACAATTTTAGAAAAAGACCAAAATACCCCTAAAGCTTTGTCATGGGGAGAGAATGCCATGTGGCAATTCCTCCATGCATGGTTGACACATAACATTTTATGTAAAATGCAAAAATAGATTTTGCATGAGGGAAGTTTTGGAAAAAATCTGATTTATTCATTTACACTATATGTAAATATATAATTTATTTATTTATTTATTTTTTTTTTTTGAGAAATAATTATAGGAAAATAGTTTTTGAATGGTTGAAAATAATTAAAATACCAATAATAAAATAGAAATTTAAGGTTATACACCCTACCCACCTTAATTAAATTCCGTCCCCGGAATTTAAAGATAAGAGAGGTAGAGGAGGATAGGTTGCTAAGTACCTTAATCATCAAAGAGGTAGTGGTACAGTCGCCGCATCTCATCTTCCCTTTCCCAAGTAGATTCTTTCGGTGAGTCCTTGTTCCAAGATACTCGAACTAAGGAGATGGTCTTGTTCTTAAGAATCTTCTGCCTCCGATCCAGGATCTCTACCGGCTTCTGTTCAATGCGGAGAGTTGGGCCAACTGTGATTTTCGAATGATCCAGTATGTGACTGGGATCTGGCACATACTTCCGTAGTTGAGATACATGGAAGACGTCGTGACCTCCTTCGAGAGATGGTGGCAAGGCCAATCAATAAGACACGTCGCCAACTCGATCCAGGACGTCGAATGGACCTATAAACCTTGGTCTCAACTTTCCTCTGGTTCCAAACCTGATAGTTCCTTTTGTCGGTGAGATCTTCAGAAATACATGATCACCAGGTTTGAAATTCAAGATTCTCTGATGCTTGTCGGCCCACATCTTGTGCCTGTCCTGCGCAGCTTGAAGATGACTTTTGATAGCCTTGACTATGTCTACTGTCTGAGTGACCAATTCTGGCCCTAGAAGCTGTCGTTCTTCGACGTCACCCCAACATATAGGTGATCTGTACTTCCTTCCATACAGTGCTTCAAATGGCGCCATCTTGATGCTGGCCTGATAACTGTTATTATAAGGGAATTCTACCAGATGCAAATGATCATCCCATGATCCTTGGAAATCTAGAGAGCACGCTCTCAACATGTCTTCCAAAATTTGTATTAACCTTTCTGACTGTCCATCAGTCTGTGGGTGATATGCTGAACTGAACTTCAGGCGACTGCCAAGACTGTCTTGCAAGCTTCTCCAAAACTTGGAGGTGAACCGAGTATCCCTGTCTGAGACGATACTTACCGGCACCCCATAGTGACTAACAACTTCCCTCATGTACATATCCGCTAGATGCTCCGTAGATTGTCCAACTCGAAATGGTAGAAATCTCGCGGACTTGGTAAGCCTATCCACTATCACCTAGATGGCATTGTTACCCTTCTGTGTTCTTGGAAGTCCTGATACAAAATCCATTATAATATGCTCCCACTTCCATTCAGGTACTGGTAGTGGTTGTAGTAGTCCAGCAGTCCGTTGGTGCTCAGCTTTCACTTGTTGGCACACTAAACACTTTGAGACAAATTTAGCTATCTCTCGCTTCATTCCATGCCACCAAAAGTTTTGTCTCAGATCCTGGTACATCTTCGTACTCCCAGGATGAATGGAGTACTGAGAACTATGTGCTTCAGTCAATAGCTCAGTCCAGAGTTCTCCAAATGGTACACATAAATGACTTCCGAACCTTAAGGATCCATCAGAATGCTTCGTCAATCCAGTTTGTACCCCAGCTTCAGTTTGACTCCATAGTTTATGCAGCTTCGCATCCTTCTTCTGTGCTTCCTTAATTCTCTCCACTAAAGAAGATTGAACTTGTAAACTTCCCCAAATTCCATCTGCAACTGGGCATATCACTTCAATCCCTATTTTTCTGAGATCATCCAATATCTCCTTGGGCGTGTTCATAAAGAAAGCCTCAGGCCTCCTACTAAGAGCATCTGCCACTTTATTCGCCTTGCCTGGATGATACTCCAACTCCATATCAAAATCCTTAAGCAACTCGAGCCATCTACGTTGCCTCATATTTAACTCCTTTTGGGTGAACACATATTTCAAACTTTTATGATCCGTGTAAATCTTGATCTGTTTACCATACAAGTAATGTCTCCACAGTTTTAGTACAAACACAACAGCTGCTAACTCCAGATCATGTGTTGGATAGTTCCTCTCATGAACCTTCAACTGCCGCGAAGCATAAGCGATAACCCTTCCGTGCTGCATCAGTACACAGCCCAAACCCTTGCCAGAAGCATCACTGTAAATCTCGTAACCTCCTGATCCTGAGGGTAGAGCTAGTACTGGTGCTGTGACAAGTCTTTCCTTTAATTCCTCAAATGCCGCTTGACATTTATCAGTCCAGACAAATTTTTCATTCTTTCGAGTCAATCTAGTAAGCGGCTCAACTATTCTGGAAAAGTTCTCCACAAATCTTCTATAGTATCCAGCTAATCCAACGAAACTTCAAACTTCAGCTACATTCTTGGGAGTAGGCCATGATTTAACTGCTTCTATCTTCTTAGGATCTACTGTAATGCCTTCTCCACTAACTATGTGTCCCAAGAAAGGAATTTCTTTTAACCAAAATTCACATTTACTCAGCTTCCCATACAGCTTCTCCTGTCGTAGAGTCTCAAGTACTATCCTTAAATGTTCTTCGTGCTCCTTCTCATTCTTCGAGTAGATCAATATGTCATCAATGAATACGATCACAAACTTATCCAGATATTGATAGAATATCCTATTCATCAAATCCATGAATATGGCCGGAGCATTTGTTAATCCAAAAGACATGACTTGGAACTCATAATGTCCATATCTAGTTCTAAAAGCAGTCTTTGGTATGTCTTCTTTCTTAATCTTCACTTGGTGATAGCCTGATCTGAGATCTATTTTAGAAAATACAGTTGTTCCTCCAAGTTGGTCGAATAACTCATCGATCCTAGGGAGTGGATATTTGTTCTTAATTGTCAGTTCATTCAGTGCTCTATAATCTATCACCAATCTCAGGCTTTCATCCTTTTTCTTTACAAATAGTACCAGCGCTCCCCACGGAGAAACACTAGGCCTGATAAACTCCTTAGCTAGCAATTCCTTGATTTGTTTATTCAATTCTGCTAGTTCCTCCTTATTCATTGGGTATATCTTCTTAGCAATTGGGGCTGCTCCAGGAATTAGATCAATGCTAAATTCAACTGCCCTATCTGGTGGCAATCCGGGTAATTTATCAAGAAATACATCCTTAAACTCATCTACAACCCTTGGCCATTCCTCTATTACTTGGTTCATGAGACTCCTAAGTTCAAACCTCTCTAACTCTTCTTTGTCAAACTCCTTCTGGGCTCTAACAAATTCATGCAACTTCCTACTAGGTAAGGAAAACTGAACCTTTCCTTGACCACAATCAATGATTGCTGAGGTTGCTATTAACTAATCCATTCCAAATACTATATCATAGTTGTCCATAGGAAAGACCAATAACCTAGTTCGGAAGCTTGCTCCTCCCATCTTGATTGGACAATTTCTACAAATTCGACTCACTTCTACTACACCATTGCCCGTAAGGATTTTCAATTTTCTAGCTAGAGGTTGAGTCTCAATTTTATACTCAGTTATGAATGATGCAGATATGAAGGAATGAGTAGCTCCAGAATCAAACAATACTGATGCAGGGCTAAAAGAAGCGAGTATAGTACCTGTCACCAGGTCTCCCGCACTTCCAGCTTCATTGCTATCCATCATAAAGGCTTGGCCGTGATTCTTCTTCTTTCTGTTGTTGTAATTCTGATTAGCCCTTTGAGCTTGATGGAATTGATGCGCCTGTGGTGCCAATGCCGGTCTCTGCTGATGACCTTGTGCTTGTGGTGCTGCAGCAGCATTAAACCTGGGCTCATTGCTTTGAAAGAAGGGCCTTTGTTAAAATCCCTGGTTTGCAGCTCTTGGTCCCTGTGTATTATTCTGCGCTACAAATCTTCTATTGTTCTAGGGACATTGGTTCAACCGGTGGTTGGAGGATCCACACTTTAAGCACTTCCCTTGAAGTCTTCTGCAGTTATTCTTTGTATGCCCGGACTTCCCGCAGTAAGAACAGCTTAGCGTGACTCTATTCTGCTCATGTTGAGCACGCTTCTGTTGTCCTTGTCCCGAGGTCCTTCCTTGGGGTGAGCTGGTCTCTAAACTCCGCTTTTGTCCTGCCGCCTTCGAGTTGTTCTTATCATTTTGCATCCTTTCTTGGTCTATAGCAGTTTCGACCACTTCTACGTAAGTCTGACATTTGTAGGGGGCAACCTTCATCTTCAGCTTATCGTCCAGCCCTTCCATGAATCGGACCACCTTTGCCTTCTCCGTAGTCACCAAGCTTGGAGCATACCGGCTTAGCCTTGTGAATTCTGCCGAGTATACATCGACAGATGTCTTATTCTGTTTCAAGTGTAGGAATCTCCTTTCCACCTCCATCTTGGCACTTGGGGGAAAGAATCTCTCTTCAAATTCTTCCTTAAATTTCTCCCATGATACAATCTCACCTGACTCCTCCGGGTGTAAGGAGCTCCACCAGATGTCGGCAACGTCCTTCAGTTGAATCCTTACAAGTGACACTATGTCATTTGGCGGGATCTTCGAGCCCTTCAGCAACCCTTCTGTGGTCCTAATCCACTGTGCTGCTTCCATAGGAGTTTTAGTCCCCTTGAACTCTGGAGGCTTAATCGTCCTGAAATCTGAAAGGGTCCCAGCTTTAGGAGCAGCTGCGACATCCAGTCTTTCTAGTAGCTTTGCAGACACAGCTTGGGAAAGTTGGATTTGTTGGGTGTTGGCTGCCAAGATTTTTTGAAAATTTTCCATATCGTCTGCCGGACGCATCTCGGTGTTTTCTGTTTGCAATGTGTCGGGATTTGGCGAAGAAGACATTTCCTAAATATTAAGGACGGGAAATTCTTAATGCAAAATTTAAAGGAGAATCTTAAAGAATTTAATTGCTAAAGGAGAAAAAGGCAATCACAATTAAGATAGTCAAGCCAAAAGAAGCATATTTCATTCATTGCACAAAACAAGATTACAATATGCTTCACAAAGAAGTCCTTACGATTTCTATACTCTAACCCTATATAAAACTATATACATCTGTTGTAATTTCCAAAACATAATACAACAGACAAAAATTTCCCCTCTACACCTCCACAATATATCTTTCTATACATATACATATATCTGCTGATCCGTCAAAATGTTGTACAGCAGACAAAACTACCCCATCTCCCAGTGATCCTGACTAACCCCTAGTCAGCTTCAGGTAAGTGATCTCCAAAATATTGTCGTAGGGGTTGGTTTCTTCCTACTCACTGATGGTCCCATCATACCCATAAGTGAAGGGAGAGGGACCGTCCTTCGTAAGGAAGAACATCAAACGTAGTTCCTTCTCCCAATAAATTTCTGCCCCATCTTCAATGTCCCGGATCTTGGGACGCAGGCGATGAAAGTAAACTCCGAATACTGGGAATTCCGCATCGTCTACCACTAGCCAGGCCTTCCGGGCGAATTGCTCGTAACCGTAAAAGGTTCTGTCACTCCCTTCCCAAAAGATGCTCGGTATAAATCGGGCCATGACCTATACCCAAAAATCCTCGAATTAGAAATCTATGACAAGAAATAATGCATCATCAATGTTTAAATAAAGTTCAATCAAGATTCATATCCCAAATCCTTGCATAATCCTCGATTCTTTAATTTAGGAATTCAATCTTCAACTTAAACATTTCTGTCCTGGGATATTTCATGTGAGTCCTTAGAATATCTATTATCTACCTATACATTCTCCTTAACCTATACACTATCCTTAAAGACTAGACCTGTATGGGCCACCAACCAAAAGAGACGTGTCACGTCCCGGTTCCCAGAATGACACGAGGCACGTGATACCTCTCCCCAGACTACGCAACTGTACAATGAGTACCGAAATGTACCCTACGATTGTCGCCTGTAAGGTCCGGGATAGGCATAGATAAAAGGAATAATCACAGAATTTCACAATTCCGTAACATTCATTGATCCAGGAATATTACATATGTAGTCTAGAATCCATCAAAACACATATTTTACATATTTAATTCACTGTCTTCAAACACATGATTGATTCATAGTCTTCAACACATAGTTTACATAATTGAAAATATTATCAAAATGAAACTACATTCCATCCGTTCCACTTCATTCGTAGAGATTATTCTCCGTGTACGCTTGATCCACATCATGATCTTCTTCAGTCCCTAGTGAACAAAACTAGGTCGTCAATACGACGAGCAAGCCCTCAGTCAAAGGAAAGAGTTATGAATGTAATAATAAGACAAGTGAACAAGATTTAGTATCTAGAGTGATTAAATTCATACCTTGATATTAGTCAAAAGTAAGTGAATCTCAATTAATGTCACAAGGATACGACAAGATCTTTCTAGACCTAAATGCAATTTAGAGAAACTCCTGGATCACACACACTCGCCTAGCATCTCAACAATAACCCTATTTTGCCCGGGATCAGGCTCGAACAAAACGGGTTGGTGCTTAGATACTCCAGCCGCCTGTACTATCACATATTAAGTGATTACAAGCAAGATAACATCATGAGTGGTTTCCGAATCATCTGGGTCGAGTCATCGCATCATGTGTTATAATCAAGAAGTTCGTATGACTTGGACTTTTCCAAGAATATCGAACCCATTCATTAGAGAGCTGAGCTGAACTCAGGGCCTGGATATCTAATGAATTAACAAATATTCTGAGCTGAAACTCAGGGTAATGTGCAAATGGATAGCTGAGCTGAAACTCAGGGCCTGGATGTCCAATTGCGATCAAGAAAGCGAGCTAAGCCTCACCCCGGATATTCGTACGGCCACACGAACACCGTATCAGGGACTGATCAGTACAAAAATGAAAAAAAATGATATTGCTAAGAAGTCAGCCGGGTGTGATCCAACGGTTTCTCTCCCAAACCCCATGCAACCTATTATAAACATTTAGACTTCAGAGAAACTATCTCCCAAACGGGAGTCCTAGAAGTCAAGTCGCTTTCAAATATTAGTTTCATCTTTTCCGAAACTAAAATAGTCCGAGAAATATTGGAATCAAGGTAAAATTCCAAGATATCTAATTAGACATGATTCCAAAAATCCCTCCGATATTATAGGTCGGAGATGGATGGTTCAAATGGTCTAGAACTTGAGTCAAAAGTTTCCAAGAAGTCCGAATTGTCGGAAATAGACTAACTCTGGAAATTCTCAAAAATTTCGGCAGAGTCTCCTTTGTATTTACTGACCCGGAAATTAATCCGATACAAGTAAACACAAAAGAAACAATATACGGGCACGCCGACCCCTTCGGTGGAGCAACCCTCAACACCGGCAACACGCAAAATAAACGGGTACGCCGACCCCTTCGGTGGAGCAAACCTCAACACCGGAACACACACAATTTATAATAAGGTTATGCACATAAGGTAGCTATCTCACCTTGGCGAGCAAGCAAGCAATAGGAATAAGATTTTAGCATTTGCCCTTCTTCTAAAAACACTCTTCCAAGCTCAAGAAAACTTAATTTAGTAAGTAAAGAATATATTGTAGGCCTAATGTTAGTTGTTTTACAATACAAAGCACAAATCTTAACTAGTAATGACATAATGGACTTCTTGAGTGTTCAAGATAGTCTTTTCACTTGAAAAGTTAACTAGTATGTTAACCTATTGGTCCGGTATCTATTAAATATCAATTCCAACTATGTGTCTATGACAAAGTGGTCATTTTAAGCATAAATGAATTTCTGAACAGATTTGCATATTATAAAAAAAAATGGTTGACAACAACTCCTATCACATAGTAATTTAACTCATACATTATTGTACCGAATCCTAACTTCTTGAAAGAGCAAAATGAGGTTTCTATGCACAATCACAAATGAACAAGTTATCTAATTCCAATTTTAACATGTCCAATGCTATTACATACTAAAAACTAACTTTTAGGGGCACAAAATAGTTATTTTTGACGTAAAAGTTCATAATTGAAGTTACCTTAATGAACCGGTATTAATAAATACATATTAAACTATGAAATCACACTAATTATGTCAAATATGTATAATTTCAATTCTGGACAGAATTGAATTAAGATAAAAATTAATGGATAAAACTCATAATTTCTCATTTTGGAGTTATTTAGAAGTGCTCTCATGAAAACTACAATATTGGGCTATTTATTTCATGAACTTAGTATGTATGTATGTGCAATTATATGTGTATAACTTTATACGGAAAATTCAACATTCACAATTTATCCTATGTTGAAGTGTCCAACATTTGTCCAAATCATACTTAAGGGTATACATTTATCCAAAAATACTTACTACCAAGTTATCCTTAAAATTAACCTCACTATTGTCACAGAATATTGGTATTTATATATATATATATATATATTTTTTTTTTGGCATGAATATATATAAAATTAACCTCAATATTGGCATGAATATTGGTATTTATATATATATATATATTGGTATTTATATATATATATATATATATATATATATATATATATATATATATATATATATATATATATATATATATATATATATATATTCGGATTATACTCTGAATATTCATGCCAATACAAGAACAACTAAAAATGTACACAAACAAAATAATGTGAGAGGTGGAAGGAGAAAGGGCTTGCCTTGCTTGAGTATGTCCTCCCTAGAAGAATTTCTTCAAAACCCAAATTAGAAACCTAGGGCACAAATTGGAATTGGGTTAAAGATTTAGAACCCTAGAAATGAATTAAAATTAAAATGGAGAGGAATTGGAAGAAAGGAAGAGAAAGAAGAATAAGAAGATGAAGAAAGGGGGGTCGGCCGGTGGCCGACCGGGCGGCGGCGCCGGCGGCACGGCAGCCGCGCGGCAGCAGCAGCGCAGCAAGTAGCAGTAGCAGCAGTAACGGCTGCAAGAGCAGCAGGGACAGGAAAAAGAAGAAGAAGAAAGGAAAATAAGAATGAAAAAAGAAGGAGAAGAAGAAGGAGAGGGATTAGAGTGTACCTGGAAATGAAATGGGAAGAGAATGAATTTTTCATTCTCCATTCTCATTCATATAAAAAGGAATGAACAATTTTAGAAAAAGACCAAAATACCCCTAAAGCTTTGTCATGGGGAGAGAATGCCATGTGGCAATTCCTCCATGCATGGTTGACACATAACATTTTATGTAAAATGCAAAAATAGATTTTGCATGAGGGAAGTTTTAGAAAAAATCTGATTTATTCATTTACACTATATGTAAATATATTATTTATTTATTTATTTATTTTTATTTTTTTTGCGAAATAATTATAGGAAAATAGTTTTTGAATGGTTGAAAATAATTAAAATACCAATAATAAAATAGAAATTTAAGGTTATGACAAGGGCCGCAGGGGAGTCTTTCTCGCCGTCTTGAACGACAGAGGGTATCTCCGCAAGAGCTTCAGTAGGAACGAAGGATCGGGGTCTCCACTCCTTGCGGGCCTTCTTTGTGCGGGCTCGCTTCTGGACCGGGCCAGCGCTCTTGTCGGAGAGCAACTCTTTAAACGCCTGTTGGTCGAACCGGGCGACCATCTTCTGTTGAGTAGAACCAAGTTTGGCTGTATCCGACTGCGTCACCAACTCCTCAGCCGTGGAGAAGTTTGTCCCTAGCAGAGTCGCCATCGTGTTTGCCATGAAATATAAAAGAACAGAATAATTATCGGAGGACCGGACTTTTACTTCACGTTACAAACTCGTTTGTACAAAGAAAGCCTAGGGACGAAAACCTAGGTACAGCAGTCTAAGTACAATTGTTTATTTTAGATTCTGGGGGGTGACGATAGAGGCTCGGGAAGGCGACGGCAGCCCTGCCTTACTCCTTGGACGATCGGTATGCAGCCTTGGCTCCTGTGAAGAGATGGTTGGCGTTGATGAAGAAATGCTCTTCTTGATCTCCCTCTATTATTCTTCTGGCTTCTCTCTCTCTCTGTGTATTTTTTTCTCTGATTATTGGGGAGTCTCTCTGTATATGCGTATTTTTCTCTGATGTTCTTTTTTTTACAAGGGAATGGCACCTTGCTATTTATAATAGTGGGATGTGATCATTAGGGTTGCCAATGATTAGCTCTTGGAGATGGCAACGGCCCGTAGATTGGTCAATCCAGGCCATTCAGTTTTGATTGTGACGAATCCGAGCCATCGAATGTAGATTACACCAAATCCTATTAGCAATTAATGCTGATTGGAATAAATCTTCCTCATAATGATCTTTTGATGTCTGTGAATAAATTAAATTTATTCTCCTGCCACTTATCCCAGATTATTGGAATTTGATCCAATCTTTGATGGCAGTAAATCTGAGAAATTAATCGGCTTAGGACACGTATCCTAGGAGCCACTGGGAGATCTGAACCATATGACGAGTAAGCTGCATATGAATTTGGGCCGCATAGGGTTAGGGCCAAGTGTCAGGGCTGTCTGGGTAGTGGCCCTCCCTTGAGCCTTTGAACCACAGGGAGGTAATCATTGTGAGCCGCATAGGGATACATCCACCTGAGCCGCATGGAGATGATCCTCTTGAATCGCATGAGAAGTTTTTACTTGAGCCGCATGAGGCTTCCTCGGCATGAGCCGCATAGGACGGATTCATTCTGAACCGCATAAGAAGTTCTTTGCTCGAGCCGCATGAGGCTTTCTCGGCCTGAGCCGCATAGGGCAGATTCACTCTGAACCGCATAAGAAGTTCTTTGCTCGAGCCGCATGAGGCTTTCTCGGCCTGAGCCGCATAGGACGGATTCACTCTGAACTGCATGAGAAGTGCTTTGCTCGAGCCGCATGAGGCTTTCTAGGCCTGAGCCGCATAGGACGGATTCACTCAGAACCGCATGAGAAGTGAGCCGCATACGAACGCCCACGTGGCATTTTTATGGCTCTCGGGGGATTTGTGTCAGAGATCTCTTTTCTCTTCCCTAAAAATTCGTAATTATGACAGAGTCATAATTACTTCTTTCTGTGTCAGGGCTGTCACTTTTTCAGAGTTGTCATCCGTCAAGCAATTAATGTGAGAGGGCAAAGGAGAGGGCTGTCCTGCCACGTGTCTTTCTGAGCCGCATGGGATGTCTTGGACCGCATAGCCCCTTATGTCGCATGACTCTCCGAGCCGTATGGGCTTTCTGAGCCGCATGGGGTTCCTTGGCCGCATGAGTCATTTTTTTTAGTATTTCCCATGCTTCTACAGATATATTTTTACCCTAGCAGGAGCTGCAATCTCCTGGGGATCATGTAAACAAACTATCATTGCCAGGAGTACTATAGACTTTAAAATGATAGCTTTGGACACTATCTGTACAGAAATCGAATGGCTTAGAAATCTTATTACGCATATACCTATTTCTGTTCATCTTGTTCCTGCAATTTCTATAAACTGTGATAATAAATCTGTTATAGAACTACTAAAGCATGATTCTGTGAATGCTAAGATGAACAGGCACCTGCAGCTGCATTTCAAGTCAATAAAGAGCCTATTGGGCAAATATGTGGTTCTTGACTATATAAAGTCAGAAAAGAACCTTACAGACCACTTTACAAAGGGTCTGTTTAAGATAATGATCCTACAATCATCGAAGGGGATATGGTTAAGTCCATAGTATAGTCACCAGCAGTGGCAACCCAACCGAGTCTGACTGGAGATCCCAAGAAGTCGGTTCAATGCATTGGTAGGAACAAGATGGACTATGTGACTATTATGGAACACTGACCATGAGATTAAATTCTCTTTAAAATAAAAGCCCAAGAGGCTGAACATGTGTACATTGATACCTCATCCCTATCACTACTAAAATCTGCTCTATTGGCGACGTAGTTTAGCGACGAAATAAAATAACGTCGCTAAATATTGAATATAACGACTTCTTTTAATAGACATTGAAAAACGTCGCTGAATAGTGACGTTCCGCAACATGAGAAAAAGTACGTCGCTGAATAGCGACGTTCAGCGACGTAACTTAAGTTATGTCGCTGAATAGCGACGTTTAGCGACGTCAAAAGCAGACGTCGCTAATGTTTTAATATAACCCGTTCGAAACTTTCATTTCTCCTTCTCTCTCTCCCAAAATTTTTTCCAAAACTTTTCCCTCTCCTTTTTCGAATCCCCCTCCTCGCCGCCTCCCTCCTCCGACGAAGCCCCCTCCTTGTCGCCTCGCTCCTCCTATCGAGCCGCCCTCTTCAGGTAAACCCTAACCCTAGCCCCAGCTATCTAGACACAGACACGGACACAAATCCGGTCACAGACACAGACACGAGAACCCTAAACCTAGCCCTAAGTTACACGAGAACCCTAACCCTAGCACAGACACAGACACAATATATATATATATATATATATATATATATATATATATATATATATATATATATATATATACATTCATATATAACATATACATATATATAGAGAGGTAAAGCTATATATATAGGCACAACCACATATGTATATATAAAGGTAAAGGAAAAATAGCATATGTATATATGAGTGTGTGTGGGGTGTGTCAAGACATGTGTGCAGTAAAGTATATATGTGTGAGTGTGTATAGAGTGGCAGTTTAGGGTGTGTGTCAACATATGTATAAGTGTGTGTATATAGAGAGAGATATGGCAGCATATAGATGGGTGTACAGTAGTGAAGTGTCAACATATAGTGAGTGTCAACATACTGTTGTGAAGTTTGAATGGAAGCAACATGTGGGCAGCAGGGAAATGTGTGTGTGAGTGTGGACAGGTGTGTGTGGGACAGTGAGCAGTGAAGAGTGAAAGGAAAAATAAAGTAAATAAACATAGTGTTCTCAGTTTTGGCAGTTAAATATTTTGTTCCCAGGTTAACATGGTATCTCAGTGAACAATTTTATATATCTACTAAAATCGAAATTCAAAACCATACTTAAACACATATGAACTCAGTTACAGTTTTACTCAACTCAGATTACATACTCGAGTATCAGTGAAAACAGTTTAGGAATTTGAAAACTAAAAATCAAATGAAGACCCGAATAGTTCACATTACATTGCAAAACTCAAGTATCAAACAAAACCACATCTTCATAATCAACCCCAACCAAATTAAAAATCAAACCCAAAGTCTATTTGAACTTGAAACCAGTTCTTCGAGTATCAGACTGTATTAGTGAATTCATTTCAAAAATTCCAAATTGAAAACCAAACTCAATAAAACCTAAAAATAGTTGTACAGAAGTGTTCCCCATATATGTACGTGTCAGAGGGGGGTATGCGTGTCTAAACATTGGACACGAAGGTGTCCAAACAGAGAATAACAGGAGAATAACAGAATATCAGTACATAGCAGAAAACCAGTATCGTACAATGGGGTCGGGTCGAATTGGACACGACACAGTGTACCATTGGCCACGTGCTCGTGTCCACGTAGAGAGTAGGGGTAGGGCTTCGTGTCTATCACCTTGAATTGAATTGGGTCCACAAGTCGTGTGTCCAAGATACCAAGGCGTATCAGAGTCGAATTTACGATTGTGCACACACAGTCCAAATCTCGTGTACGTACGATTTCGTATCCGACATGCATCCAGCCGACACAAAACTTGAGGGGGGGCTTGTCAGTGGTTTTCCCTACCTCTGTGTCAAGTGGTTCGTGTCCAGGTGTCCAATTTGTGTAGGTATTTATGAAACAAATTTGTGCCTATTGGATAATTGTGTGTCCATCTTTGCAGAATTATTTCCAAATGGATATGAATTACTACTTGCAGAATCGTTCATGGATGTACAATCATCGTCCTGATGATATGTGTGGTGTACAGGATGAATACATAGCGGGAGTAGAGCAGTTTCTGTAGTTTGCTAAGGCGTTCCCTCAGTACATGGTCGACACCAAAATTAAGTGTCCGTGTATGAAATGTCATAACGTAAAATATTATCCAGAAATGAAAGTGACATATCATTTGTACTCGAGGGATTTCATGCCTAATTACTATCAGTGGACCGCACATGAAGAACTTGTGTCTTTAGCATCAGAGCCGGAGCCTTATGTTGAGCCGTATATGCATGCGGGACCTAATTTTGTTTCAGATAATCATGCATACGACGACGTGTACGTGAACATGGTTTTCGATACTGTGGGACCTAGTTTCGTTCATGATGTAGCTGAGGAGGCGCCGAATGTCGCTGCTGCAAAGTTCATGGAGTTGTTGGAGAATGCAAGGACTCCATTGTATGCTGGTTGTGAGGATCATTCACCATTGGAGGTGGTTACAAGACTGTTGAGTATTAAGTCAGATTTTAACATGTCACAAGAATGCTACAACCGAGTGTTGGAGTTGATTATAGAGATCTTGCCGGCGGGTACTAATTTACCTAAAGATTTCTATCGATCTAAGAGGATGGTGAGATCGCTCTAGATGGGATACGAGAAAATCGATTCTTGTCGCAATGGGTGCATGATGTACTACAAAGACGACAAGGACGCAGATGTGTACAGATTTTGTGGTGTTGATCGCTATAAGACAACTAGTACAGGAAGGTCAACCAGTGCAAGAAGACCGACCGATTCAATGCACTACTTGTCTTTAATGCCGCGGTTTTAAAGATTATTTATGGTGAAAGAGACGGCCAAAAATATGAGTTGGCACATGCGAGAACAGATTGAAAGAGTGTTGGATCACCCATCCGATGGAGAAGCGTGGAAGCACTTTGATCGAGTGTATCCTGATTTTGCTTCAGATTCGCGTAATATCAGGTTGGGGCCATCTTTTGACGGTTTTACTCCTTTTGGTCTTTCGGGATCCCAGTATTCGTGCTAGCCTGTGATTGTCACTCCGTATAACCTACCACTACTAAAATATAACGATTTAGCGACGGCCCTATCCGTCGCTAATTGAAATTATCGACAGATTACCGACGGATACGGGCTGAAAAAATCTGTCGAGAATAACCTCGTCGCTAAAACTAGTCCATCACTAGTACGTCGCTCACCTACTACTTAGCGACGTATTACCGTTGGCTACGTCAAAACATTTAGCGACGGCTAGCCGACGATTTTCTGTCAACTTCGACAGTTTAAAATTTTAATGTAGCAACATTTAGCGACGCACAAACCGTCGCTAAACCGTCGTTAAACACGTATTAGAGGGTTTCTGATATGCAAAATATGTCGCTAATTCGTCGCTAATCCGTCACCAACTTCGTCGGATTAGCGGCGGAGTAGCGACGGATATTCCGTCGACAGGCTCCTGGATATCTTTCATAATTCCAGGACCTTGGCGACGAATAACCCGTCGGGTTTTAGTCGCCCATTCGTCGCTAACTGGGAATCCCCCAGTTAGCGACGGATAGTCCGTCGGAAAGTGGCCGCCAGTCCGTCGGTATCTGGGAATATTTTGAAAAAAAATAGCATAAAGCTGGGCATTCCCAATATACACAATTCCAATATACCAAACACACAAATAATCCCAAGCAATTATAATATACACAATTCTAATATACAGAACACAAATATTCAATATTCAATAAAACAAATATCTCAAGCACAAATATACAAAACACACAAATATTCCAATATACAAAACACACAAACAATTCCAACACACAACTGTCCCAAGCATTCAAATTGTTCACACAAAACACATAAATATTCAATATTTAAACACAAATATTCAATATTCAATAAAAAGAAAAATCGACTTTGGCCTCAGCAAAGACCGCAAGTCAGGCGATGAATCATCACAGCCAGGGATCATAGTTGCGTTGAGGCATGTACAATTCTATCAGCCACTTTGTATAGGAAGGCTCAATCTGGTTGAGGTCTTCTGTAGGGATAGGAGGGTCAGTCCCGATGCTACTACTCTCTGACGGTGGCTCCTCCTTAACTTCAACCTTGGGAGCAATCTCTTCCCTGATGGTCATCGGTTCTTCCTTGACCTCGACCTTTGGTAACACCTCCTCCTTAACAGTCATTGGCTCTTGTTTGACGACTGGGACTTCCTCCGTGTCGATCTCCAAGGGTTCCTTGTCTCGGACCCTTCCTCGACTAGCAGCACCACCTCGGGGAGTCTTGGGAGCCATCACTCTGACAATATAAATTTTTATATAGGGTAAATTTTTTTACTCAAATTATAAAAAAATAAAAATTTTATCGAAATTGTAATCGGAGTAATGAAACGACATTGGAGACGGCGTGTCGTAGTGGTCGAACGGAAAGGGGGGTGACGTGCCACCACCCATGGCACGCTAGGGGGACGCCTATAAATAACATGGACATCTGCTCCTCCCTACTTTCCATCTGGACCCATCTGCTCATCTCCCATGAAACAAATTTTTTCCTTCTCTTCTCCTCCACCATGGCTATGGACCCATCTGCTCCTTCCTACTTCCCTTCTTCTTATTTGACTCTCTCAGCCACATATGATATCCAGCTCAAGTGTAGAGTCGGAGGAGAAGAAGTGGGCAGGAAGAGGAGGGGGAAGCAGTACAGCCGGCGGCATGACCTGGAGGAAGTACAGAGGTTTTGCTGGAGGTGCTGGCGATTTTCCCAGGATGGTGTTGAGGAGCAAGTGTCCTTCGGCCGACTCTACACTTGCTCCTTAACACCATCCTGAGAAAATCGCCAGTACCTCCAGCAAAATCTCTGTACTTCCTTCAGGTCATGCCGCCGGCTGTGCTGCTTCCCCCTCCTCTTCCTGCCCACTTCTTCTCCCCCGACTCTACACTTGAGCTGGATATCATATGTGGCTGAGAGAGTCAAATAAGAAAAAGAAAAGTAGGGAGGAGCAGATGGGTCCAGAGCATGGATGGAAGAGAACTAGAAAGCACTGATCATTTCTGTTGTGAGAACTGTAAAGAGTGAGAAAGGAGGGGGGGTCTTTGATTTTTGTGTTCATCATCATTAGAGGGAGCAGCACTGGAAAAGTTATGACGTTGGTAGCATGAGAGAGTAAAAATCTGTATCACATGACTAACAGAATTACTATGTAATCATGTACTCACCAATAACCGGATGTAACTGGAGTCGTTGGGCCTATCGTGCAGTAATTTGTGGATCTGCTGGTATAGGATGGATGTACTTAGTATCTACTGTATCAGATTAGTATCGGTCTATCGGTTTGGTATATGACGTATCAGATTGGTATTGGCCTTAACAAATTGGTATCGTCCTATCCGATATGTACATAGATCGGCCGTATAGCTAGGATTCATATTAGCCTTATCGATTTGGTATCGGTCATATCCGATAGGTATCAGCCGTGTTGGATTAGTATCGACCATTTCGGATTAGTATCGTGAAAGGTTTAGTAACAACTGTACTTAGATTTCTCTCTTCTCGAGCTAGAATACCATTGCAAGAGAGTCACCAAATCGTGATTGGCCAGTTACAATAACACACATGCTTCCTTTTCCATCAGAAAAAGCAAAATTAAAAAGAAAGTATGTATGTTCTGTAACTGGCCAGCTACGCTCTCGTGACTCTCTTGCAATGGTAACATAGCTCTAGAAGAGAGAAATCCAAGTACAGTTGTTACTAAACCTTCCACGATACTAATCCGAAATGGTCTATACTAATCCAACACGGCCGATACCTATCGGATATGACCAATACCAAATCGATAAGGCCAATACGAATCCTAGCTATATGACCGATACATATCAAATAGGACAATACCAATTTACTAAGACCAATACCAACCGATACGGCCCATACCAAACCGATAGATCGATACTAATCCGATACGGTCAATACTTATAAGTACCTACGGTCCAGGAGGTTGATCCGCTGGTACATCCATGTATGATCAACGAAGTAATGATCTTTTTCAATTTGGATGTGAAAATCTGTATTGTAAGACAAACTAAACATAATCAGTTCATGTCAGTCTGCACTTTCTGCAGTAACGACCATAAGTTTTATGTTCTTCAACAATATATTTCACATGTTTAATTGCCAAGTATGGGAACGAATGGCTCAGAACACAACCCAAAATTTATTCTAGCATACATTAGTGTGAATCATCTATGTTCTGTACATATGGTGTAGTATATGTTCTTATCGTATCTAGTATCTGAAGAATGTAACAGAATCAAGATGAACTCACATAATGTAATACTAAGATATTATCTACTACTATATAAGATATAGTGATAGGTTGTCATATCATCATTGCCGAGGGATGAGGGTCGAAGGACAGTCAACTTTATCTACGGCTATATATAGTTTCTGCCTCGCCAGTCGAATGGCTGTAGGGACTATGTCCTGATCACCATGTCGTAGTCCAATACAATCTAGAGATTGACACAGTACTAATTCATATATGTAGTCCAATACAAATAGTCTAAGACAAAAATAACCTAATACAAATAAGTACTAATAGCTAATGAGAACCACGTAGCTCACACAAACGCTCAGTGATACGATCACGCAACCACCTCGAATAAGTGGGATCGACGGCGACAGGAGAGATATAGTCCATTGCAGGTGCTGGATGAATAGAACTCCCGGTCTCACTAGCTACCGGTGCCACTTCCTCCTTAACAGTAGGAGAAGCCACCTCAGCATTCAGTGTTTCCCTCAAACGACGTACCGCTTCTCGGGTCATGGGTGCCATCTGGTAAGATCGATATTCACAAATAATATAATTGTAACATAAGCAAGCTAACTAAAGGAACCATCATCTCGTTTGAATATATTTTTGAAAGCAGACAAAATACATAATATTCGATTTTTTGCCAAGTGTGAGAACGGATGGCTCAAAACACAACCCAAAATTCATTCTAGCATACATTAGAGTGAATAATCTATGTTCTGTACATATGGAGTAGTATATGTTCTTATCGTATCTAGTATCTGAAGAATATAACAGAATCAAGATGAACTCACATAATGTAATACTAAGACATCATCTACTACAATATAAGATATAGTGATAGGTTGTCATATCATTATTGTCGAGGGATGATGGTCGGAGGACAGTCAACTTTATCTAAGGCTACATAATTTCTGCCTCGCTAGTCGAATGGCTGCAGGGACTATGTCGGAGGACAGTCAACTTTATTAATAGTTATTTGTTTTTCGATACCAAAAAATCTGATACTCCGATCCGAAACCACCGATATTATCGATACCCCTAATCCGATACTCATAGGAATGGTCCGATACCGATTCCGATTCCGATACCCCCCTCCCCCGATCCGATACTCATAGGATTGGTCCGATCCGAAACCACCTATACCCCCTCCCCCGATCCGATACACCGATCCGAAACCACCGATACTCATAGGAATGGTCCGATCCGAAACCACCGTTACCCCCACCCGAAACCCTACCCGTGTGTCTCCTATCCGACCCCCTCCCCCACCCTCACCCCCCTCCCCCACCCCACCATCCCCTCCCCGACCCCCCCTCCCCGACAGCATCCCCTCCCCCGACCCCCCTCTCCGATAGCACCTACCCCCCATCCCCCCTTCCCCACCCCACCACACCTTCCCCGACAGCACCCACCCCCACCCCCCTCTTCCACCCTACCACCCCCTCCTCGACCCCCTCCCCGACAGCACCCCCTCCCAGACCCCCATCCCCTCCCCCACCCCACCCACCTCTCCCCCACCCCGACCCCCCTCACCGACCCCCCTCCCCGACAGCACCCACCCCCCTCCCCCACCCCACCACCCCCTTCCCGACCCCCCGACCCCCCTCCCCGACCCCCTCCCCCCTCCCCCCGGCCCCGACGACAGCCGACCGCCACCCCCCGAAACCCTAAAATAGAGAGAGAGAGAGCTTACCGACGAGATCGACGGAAAGAGAGCGATCGACGGAGGGAGAGAAATCGTCGGAGGCATAGAGGGGAAAGAGAGAGAGAGAGTTTGGGGGGAAATAAAAATTTCCTCTCGTCGGTTCAATTTAAGTTAGGGTACAGTATTTAGCGACGGACTGGCGACGAATATATCCGTCGCTAAATACCTAGTAGATTACCGACGGAAATGTTAGTCGACAGTCCGTCGCTAATAGTCTGCACCATTTTTCAGTATTTTGCCGCCAAATTATATGACATATCAGCGAAGGACCAGTCCGTCGCTAACTTTTCGTCAAATTAGCGACGGAAGTGCGACTGATTTTTACACAAAAAAATAAAAAAATTATTCATTGCTTTCTGACGGTAGTCCGTCACAAGTTAGTCGCTAGTCCGTCGCTATTAGCGACGGATAGGAGCCATCGCTAATTTGCCGTCGCCAAATTGCTGTATTTTAGTAGTGATACCGCCTTGGATGTGCATGAAGACTCAGTACATATTTCTAACCGTTATAATTCCTGGTCCGAACAATCCCAAGAGGAACATTGATGTGTACTTAAAACCTTTGATAGATGAGTTGAATCAGTTATGGAAAGTAGGCGCTAACACGTATGATGTTTCCAGGAAGCAAAATTTTCAGATGAAGGCAACTCTTATGTGGACCATCAACGACTTTCCGGCCTATGGAATGTTATCTGGATGGAGCACTCATGGCCGTCTCTCATGTCCGTATTGTATGGACCGTACTAAGGCTTTTCGCTTGAAATACGTTGGAAAACTGTGCTTCTTTGATTGTCATCAGCAATTTCTGCCAAAAGATCATCCGTTCAGAAGGAATAGGAATGCATTCTGTGCCGGCTTTGTAGAGAAGGGTAATCCACCGCCAAGGTGGTACGGAGCGACGATATGGGAGAAGGTTAGAGATTTTCCAAATGCTATCGAAGATCCTACAACTGGATACAAGGGCGATAGATTTGGTAGAGATCATAACTGGATAAAGAGGAGCATATTCTGGGATCTGCCATATTGGAGTACCAATCTGATCAGACATAATCTTGATGTCATGCATATTGAGAAGAATGTGTTTGATAACATAATTAATACTGTGATGGACGTAAAGGAAAAAACAAAAGACAATCCCAAGGCCAGGTTGGACTTAGAAGAAATATGTAAATGACCTGCGTTGCATTTGATAGAGGAGAATGGAAAACAGTTCCTGCCGAAGTCAATTTTCTCACTGGACAAGGAGGATAAAGTGAGACTTTGTCGGTAGATCCAGGGCCTAAAATTTCCAGACGGATATGTGTCAAATCTGAGAAGATGTGTCAATCCGAAGGAAAACAAATTGACGGGTATGAAGAGCCACGATTGTCACGTATTTATGGAGAGGTTAATTCCGATTGCATTTCGAGAATTCTTACCGCAGGCAGTTTGGGATCCATTGACGGAGCTTAGCATATTCTTCAGGGATCTTTGTTCTAAGAAATTGCTCGTTGATCGTCTAGAAAAGTAAGAGAAGGACATTACAGTAATACTGTACAAACTAGAGAGGGTGTTTCCTCATGGATTCTTCGACTCTATGGAGCATTTGCCGATTCATCTTTCCTATGAGGCACGTGTTGATGGACCCGTCGAATATCGATGGATGTATCCGTTCGAGCGACATTTGAATCACCTAAAAAGAAAGGTAAAAAATAAGGCACAGGTCGAGGGTTCTATTTGTGAAGCCTATTTTCTCGAGGAGATTATAAACTTTTGTTCGATGTATTTCAAGCCTCATGTTGCAACTAATAGAACGAGAGCTTCCAGAAACGACGACAGTGATCATGAATGTAATGATACAATACTGAAGGTATTAAATGCTCCAGGAAAGCCATCGGGTAAAATGAAGAAGAGATATCTGAACGATGATGAGCTAAGGGCTGCTCAGGTGTATGTATTACTCAATTGCGATGATGATGAAGTAGAGAAGCTGGAAGGGTAAGTAACTAATATGTCTATATTATTTTAGTAGTGTTGATTATTATACTATTACATTAATTGAATAATGTTATTTTTAGCATATTTAATGATGATTTGAGGTCAGGTAGGCCACACATAATAGAAGAAGAACTAGAACAAGAAATGAGACATTATTTTCTATCATGGTTGAGTGCATATGTAAGACTTGATAACTCTGTAATTACCTTTCTGTATATGCACTTGAGAATGAGCTTAATTTCTTTTTTTGTGGTATTTAGGTTGATCGTCCATACGCAAGACTTGAGAATGAGTCTATTAGAACGCTAGCCAAGGGACCAATTTATGCTACAAAAATATGGCCAAGCTACTGTGTGAATGGGTTTAGGTTCAAGTCAACAACTTGCCAGATCAGAGACAACTTTGTGGATCTCGATTCCACCAAAAATAGCTGTTTGTGTATCAGATCTTCGAACTACAAAAATGTTGATGCGGGCAACGATTTCTATGGCGTCCTACGGGAGATTGTGGAGCTGACATATAGTTATGGAATAGAGCCTGTTAAGATTGTGTTATTCAGGTGTGATTGGTTCGATCTGATTGAAGGTCAAGGTTGGAAAGTAGACAAGCACGGTCTTGTGGATATAAACTATCGGCGTCGATATCAAGCCTATGAACAATTTGTCCTATCAAGTCAGGCTCAGCTCGTGTACTTCACAAGTTATCCTAAACGGGGAACAACAAGGTCGGACTAGTGGGCAGTATGCAAGACCAAAGCTAGAAATACCTTTGAGGTTGATGATATAGCTTATCAAGAGGATGAACTAATATTATAGAAGTGGACACGACGGAAGTTCCTTATTACACATCTAATTGTGTAGAAGAAGTAGAATTATCTGAAGAGGAAGATGCAGATGAAAGTGAAGATGTAGAGGAGGAGGAAGAAGAAGAAGAAGAAGAAGAAGAAGAAGATGAGCTAAATGAACTAGATGAATTTTCAGAAGAGGATTAAATCTGTACGTTTGTTTTATCATCATATTTGACACTTTAGTGAAACTTTTGTGACTATGATATTTTTTAAAATCTGTGATGTCTATCATATAAATATGTATATTTGTTTTATTGTCATATGTTATTATCAGGTATGACTAGACCTGGACGACGCAGAGGATATTATGTTAGGCAGTCCCGTGTGCGTCAGGTTGGGGATGCAGATTCCGTACCCTCATCCTTATCTCCGAGTACACCAGTGTTCCATTCTGTTCCCGGTCCATTACCGGGACAGGGCAGTTCTAGCAGGTTGGCGACTCCTCCCTCGTCGTCCAGCATTCCTCCCGTGTCCAGCATTTCTTCCGCGTCCAGCATTTCTTCCGCGTCTAGCATTCCTCTTGCCGACGGCTCCATGGACAGAGCCAACACCGAGCATATGAAGGATGGTGATCAGACTGATCCTGGTCAGGTAGGAGGTGAGAGCGACCCGCCGTGTGCTCCCCCAGACGAAACACGTATGAAGATTTGGACGGACGGGCCTACGAAGTAAGTTAATTAGTTAATATATATTTTTAAAATGATTATATGTACATATATATTCATGAAATTTATTATTGTATAGATATCGGCCTCCTGCAGTACAGAGACAGCTGAGGTTATTTCTGAGACAGAACTATGGTGGGCCTTGGATTAACTACTCAGATGCTCCCGCAGATAGGAAGGCCTTTTGGTTGGCCCACTTCAAGGTAAAATTTTTGTTTATTTTTAAATTTTAATAATCATTTGTGTATTATACAACTCTTTCTATTTTACTTCTTGTAGAGGACCTATTTCTATCCACCATACCGGGCGGCGAAGATCGAGGCCCAATTTTTTGCCATCGTAGGCAAGCTCATCCGTGATGCAATCCACGACCAAAAGTCTCGTGATCGCTCCGAAAAGCCGATCCATGGTTGGATCACGCCAGAGTAGTGGACTGCGATAAAGGCTAGATTCGGCGAGGCCAGGTACCAGGAGCGGTCTGACAAGGCCAAGGTGGCGCGGTCGAGCACCAGTAAGTGGTGTGGTGGCTCCATTCCTATGACGGAGCATTCTCGTCGTCTGGTATATTTCCTATGACGGACATCATTTTATATATAGTTGGATAGAATGTTTAATACTAATAATAGATAATATATTTTAACAGGTAAAAAAGGGTGAGGACCCCAACATGGTGACCGTCTTCCTGGTCACCCATCGGAGGGCTGGAGAGTTTATTGACGAGAGGGCGACGCAGGCATATGTACGTTCTATTCTTTATATTAATTTACTATAATTTAGAAAATAGGAAAATAGATATTAATATAGACTTTAGCAAACACTTAGACGTTAGCAAATATTGTTCTAGGCCGAGTTTCTTCGGCTACAAGAGGAGGCGGCTGCTGCTGCTAGTGTGCCAGCAGAGGGAGGGGCTGGTACTTCCTTCCAGCCGCCTACAGCTCCATCGCCGGACGACCTCTGGATGACCGCCATTAGTGGTCTTCAGAAGGGTACGTACTACGGTACGGGATCCTACGGCGCCTATTTGGATTCAGAGTCATCCTGGGCCCCCTCTGTCAGTACAGAGTCTCCAGCTTCGCAGGCGTCATCACGAGCTCAGGATATTGGTTGTCAGATCGACGAGTTGCGTCACGAGTTGCAGCAGCAGATTTCTGATCACCATACCGCAGAGTGACGATCCGACGATCTGATGATCATCGGACGATTTGATGCGGTCGAGCACAGTATACAGGAGCTGATGAGTCTGCAGCAGGCTACAGCTGCTAGCTTGCATATGCTCACCGAGTCTACGGAGCGCACAGAGCGTAGACAGGTCGAGCTGGAGGGATCGCAGAGGACCATGTCTGCCTCACTCACTCAGATAGATACTTCTATTGAGGAGAGTTCTCAGAGGATGGTGAGTACCCTTGCAGCACATGCTGAGCGACTGCGAGAGCTGGAGCAGATACGTCCTCCCGGTCCATCGACGGTGTCGACTCCAGACGTTGCACTGCCTCCTACTGCCCCTATGGTGCAGCTCACACAGGAGCAGTATGAGTTCATGCTATCTCAGATGCGCAGCAGGGGTCCTCAGTGATTTTATTGATTTTTTATTAGTTGTATGTATTGGCCCTATGGGCAAATTGTTTATTGGTACACTTTTGTTTATACACTTGGTGGGAGACTTTTTATTATCTTCCAATTTTATTTGACTCTATTGGATGTTTGTGATGATGTGTGTCTGTGAAGTGCAGTATAAAGGATTTGAATATAATTATGTTTGTGATGATGTTTGTGATGATATAAAGTGCAGTGTAAAGTGTAAAGTGTAAAGTGCAGTGTGTAGTGTGCAGGATTTGAATACATTTTTATCATCTCCCATTTCCATATTAGTGTTTAAACTGTATATAAAGTGCAGTATGCAGGATTTGAAAACTGCATTATATTTTTTTATTTTTCCAGCATATTATCGACGGTTTGCGACGTTTTGCGACATTTTTGCGACGCGGAAGTACGTCGCAAAGATGTATTGGTACGTCGCTAACTGCGACGACCCGTCGCTAAACGACGCTCAACGTGCTGACGTGGCAAACCTTGCCAAGTCACTACATGCGACGAATAGACGTCGCTAGATACGTCGCTAAGTTGGCGACGTACTGTAAATGTCGTCGAACGTCGCTAAGTTAGCGATGTTTTAGCGTCGTAGACAATTCGTCGCAACAGCGACGATTGGCGACGAACTTTTGTTCTGCGACTAGCTTTTCGATTACCTGTTTTTTTGTCGCTAATTACGTCGCTAAATATATGTAGCGACGTATTTTTACTTATTAGCGACATTTTTGGACGTCGCTAATTCAGCATATTCTGGTAGTGTATGGTGACAGTGTTCCTTATGTGATATGGATAGGGTGAGTTTAAACTCTAAATAAGTCCAAGCGTGATCTGCAGGGTTGATTCCTATTACCAACCCTTGAGGACTTACCTATATGAGAGGTCGTGAAGGCCGCGACTATAGGACATGACGATTCTAGACAACTCTCATGAATGTGTAAAAGTGCGCATGGCCAATCAAACGCG
Source organism: Iris pallida (assembly GCA_029216955.1). Taxonomy (NCBI): domain Eukaryota; kingdom Viridiplantae; phylum Streptophyta; class Magnoliopsida; order Asparagales; family Iridaceae; genus Iris; species Iris pallida. The sequence continues at coordinate 27,953,101 of JANAVB010010198.1, forward strand.
CCACACGATAGACCCAAGTACCTCTAGCGTACTATATGTGTTATTTTTTTAGTCTAGTTCAAGAAGACTAATTCAAGGCGTAGTCCATCAAGCTCTTCTTCAGACAGATAATAGTCACTACGTGAGATTCAATGCTGTAGTCCATCTCATTTATGCATAGTATAATACTCTTATTCTTCTCTCATTATATTTCCTTCTATTACTTTGGAACTTGATCTTTTGGTGGGGGGGGGGGGGGGGGGGGGGGGGATTGTTAGCTGCTATTGCAAATTTGAGCAAAAGCTCAAGTCCCACTCTTTCCCTCATTATTATTAGTCCCACATCGGCTGGAATTCAGAGTTTGAGTGTGCATATATTCCCTTGTGTCCATGTGCTTCATTAAAAGTGTTGTGTAGGAGTCCTATAGGCCACACGTGCGCGCCGCCGCCGTCTCCCGGCCCGGCTCGGTTTAGTTCGGTTCGGTTCGACGCGCGTAACGGCTGCGGGTATGTGCCCACACCTGCGGGTGCCGAATGCCGATTCGATTTACTCTTCGGGTTCGGACTGAGGCCTTAAAATATTTTTTGCTACTCTTCAATTTTTCTGACCGTTACACCCATTAATTTCGTAACGTTCAGACCCATTAATTCTGTCCAGGCTCAATGAACCATGTGCTTTATTTTTGTAATGTCCAAATAAATGTACATTATTTTTTTGTCCGTTAATAACTATTCATCAACCTATATATGTTCCAGCACCTCTCATACTTTGGGGTACACTAAAATTCTTTACGAATACTCTCTTCTCTAATCTCGTCTTTTTTGATCCGAACTTTCCGTTCTTCGTTGTTGTTCTGGGCAGAGCTAAGTCGGGGTCACTATCTCTAAGTCGTGTGCGGCAAGGAGATTCCGGTGGAGCAAAAATTTTACCACTAGGAGCGTTCGGATACAGTCTGCACATAGACCCAGACTAACTCTTATGGCAGTGATACGTGCACGACTTCTCCGGAGGCCGGTAACAATTTACTATTTTATTTTTGTTGCAGATATTAAAAACGAGAAATTTGAAGAATTTCCAACAATAAACCATTTCAACTCTTAATTTTCTCGTGCTAAATTTATCCCAACAGGTCCATTCTTCTGGGCGCATTTTAAAAAAAAAAAATTATTTACAAAAAAGTTTAAATTGTTACGTTGTGAACATATTTAACATTATGAACTTTGATATTTATGATCAAATTATGTCACCTTAAAGAGCATTTATAAGGTCAGCAAGTTGATACACCTCGTTCTCTCAAGCCTTGTTAGCAATTCGACAAATGGAAAAAATTCGGGGACGACAAAAGTATGATTATAAATCAATACAATATAAGTAAAATACGGGAAAAAATTCGGTCAAAAATTCGTCTAACAAAAAGTATTCGGATTAGATTTAATTCGTGTTTAGCACGTTTCATATGAACAAATTCGGTACTAAAAATTCGACATATATATAGGGCCCACCCACCTCTATTCCTTCATAAACAAGGGCTCAGAATGAGAATATGAAGAGGTTGGGGAACATTATATAAAGAAAAGAAAGTGAAAGTAGGATGAGAAACCAAAAGATTTTTCTTTGATTGTTGTAAGCAACATGTGCAAAGACTCTTAGCTTTCTTTTTTTGGTTACAGCTGTGAGATTTTTTCTTCTTTTCTTTTGATAATTGTGTCAGTCTTAATATTTAATAGCAGCAAGAGTCAAGAAAGTGAAGACTGTTGGGTTTCTCAGTCAAATTTTTTTGGCCGAATTTTTTTAAAATTCGTACGGTACGTGTTTAAAACTTCACAGACTTAAAATTCGCGTACAAGTCTGAAATTTTCAAACGTACGTAAGTATTATACGTCTATGTAAGATATGGAAAAATTTGCGTATAACACGTGTTTTATTCGGGTGATTGCTAACAAGGCTCTCAAGTAGTGTCAGCATTATTTGACTTTGGATCGACAATCGAATTGAATCAAATAAGTGATTCGTGGTTTCAAACTTGGAGGGTGAGCATTATTTAACATTATGAATTTTGATAAGAGATTCGCGGTCTCAATTGTCTACCGGTACCTAAAGTATTTTCCTTTTTTTTAAGCCAAAATCGTCCGGTTCAATTGTGTGCCGGTACCGGTTCAACTCCGCTTTAAAAAAAGAAATTTGCCGGTTTTTAAAAAAGTTGGTTCAAGTTCTGGTGGACCGATTTTTTGGCAAAATCTGATCAGACCCGGCAGGGACGGATCCAAGAGGGAGCGGGGTTGGGCTGGAGCCCACCCCAAAATTTTTTTTTTTTTACATATTTTTTCGATATAAATTTTTTTTGATTTTTTTATATGAATTTATCTACTTCTAGCCCACCAAAAAATTTGGTAGCCCATCCCAGTTGATTCTGAAGTACAGATAGTATATGATTAAGTAGCTATCACAACAACAGCCATTACAGCGATTAAATCAAACTTAGGGCGGTTGGTCGGCCACCACTCAATCATTTATACAAAACCCTAATTATTCATCATCCCTCACCGGCTACGTTTATTCTAAACAGCCTCCAGCCAATGGATCAATGGCCGACCCTTGACCTCTCACAAGTGGACCTACCAAGTGGGCCTTGGACGGTTCTTCGGAGGCCCACTTGCTGTTTATATATATATATATATATATATATATATATATATATATATATATATATATATATAGCCTATCAATCTAAGGCTTCAATGTGCACACTGTGGTAATAGAGTCAAGGAGTACGTAGAGCTTCAAAGTCCTCCTCCAGCCCTCTTCTTCTTCCTTTTTTCCTTTCACTCCTTCCTGACACCTCGAAGAAAATGGTGAAGATAGCCATTGGTAGTCTCGGTGACTCGTTCAGTGTCGGGTCGCTCAAGTCCTACTTGGCCGAGTTCATAGCCACCCTCCTCTTCGTTTTCGCCGGAGTTGGGTCCGCCATCGCCTACGGTGAGTCGAGCTCTCGCAAGTCGCAACAGTTGGACTTGGACCAAAACTTTTAAGTTTCGAACTTGGAGGGACTGTTAGTGACTTTTTCTTCTCCGAACTGGCATTTTGCAGGCAGCCTCACCAAGGATGCTCCGCTAGACCCAGCCGGGCTGGTGGCGGTCGCCCTTGCCCATGCATTCGCTCTCTTCGTGGGCGTGTCGATGGCCGCAAACATCTCCGGCGGCCACCTGAACCCTGCAGTCACTCTGGGCCTCGCTGTCGGCGGCCACATCACTATCCTCACTGGCATCTTCTACTGGATTGCCCAGCTCCTCGGCTCCACCGTCGCTTGCCTCCTGCTCAAGTTTGCCACTGGCGGCTTGGTAAGACATCTTCAACTGTGTTCGATTGTCTTTCCCACCAAAACCTTAATTTGGAACTAACGTTTATTACTTCTTTGATAGCGATACTCTTTATTTTAATTTGCTGACATTAAATCTTGACATGGACTTGTGCACTTTTCTCAAAAGAAAATGTAAATGATATTCCATCTTTCCGATCTGGCAATGTTTACAGGCCGTGCCAACCCACGGAGTGGCGGCTGGGATGACCGGTTTGGAGGGGGTGGTGATGGAGATCGTGATCACATTCGCGCTCGTGTACACCGTGTACGCAACTGCTGCAGACCCCAAGAAGGGCTCGCTCGGAACTATCGCACCCATCGCGATCGGATTCATCGTCGGAGCCAACATCTTGGCAGCAGGGCCCTTCAGCGGCGGCTCCATGAACCCCGCCCGCTCCTTCGGACCCGCAGTGGCCGCAGGGGACTTCTCCGGGAACTGGGTCTACTGGGTTGGCCCCCTCGTCGGGGGTGCACTGGCCGGACTCGTCTACGGGGACATCTTCATTGGGTCTTATGAGCCAGTTGCCCAGGACTATTAAGAAGAAGAATAACTCGTTGTGCTTTCATGGAGTCTGTCAAACTTTCCTTATTTATGTTTCATGTGCTTCCAACTTCTTTCTGCTTAAGGAATAATTGTGCAAAAGAACCTAGCTATATGTTGTTGATTTAGAGTCGAGAAACGAAGAAACTTTGTGAACGTGAATTAGTGGATGCTGGCGTTGTTTGGGTACAAATTCATATCACCTTGTCCTATTTGTCCAGTGTCGAAAACTTTAAGAATCACATTCATCACCTAATCTTTCGTTACCAGACTGCAGTGGCTTAGCTAGGATTTTCATGTAAGGGCCTGTTATTTTCGAAACAGATCTTAGATGGAAGAACGTGAGTGAACAGAGTGATTCTACAAATGAATTTGTTCACACATTCTGTACATGAGGAACTTCAGAAAATTCAGAGCAAAATAATTGCTCATCTAAAGATCATGTCGCCTCTTGTAGAAGACGGAGGAAGATGAAATTACAACTGTGATGGGGTGATGAAGATCACCGTTGCTCAAAGCAAGATTCGTCTTACTGCGATCTGCTCCCAGGAACCAGCAAGTTCGAACGAAGGAATTTCTAGAACGCTCGCTTGTCACCTCCTGACCGAACTCGCAGGATTCCTTGGACTCCAATGGCAACGACCTCTCAACTCTCTTCGTCTCTTAATTTCTGAGTAAATCTTCAAAGAAGACATGAAGAGAGTATTTATAGAGTAGGACAAAAATCTTAACTCTAATACTGGCCGTACACTGACTGCGAAAAGATATGAATGAATCATAGATACTACAAAAAATGGATATGTAGTTTATCTTTCCATAACCGTCCGAACCTTCCAACCAGCGCTTAACAGCACACTCGCGTAGAAGCCCTTAGGCGCAACACGGCCACTCAGAGCCGCGCCTAGCCCGCACCAGCTCTCGCGCCTGCACCCGTGACTGCCTATGCGCCGAGCCTGTGCGCCTAGCGCATGTGACTCGCGCATAAGACGAGCGCACGAGCCCAACAACAGCACACAAAGTGCCATGTGCCGATGCTGACGTGCTAAGTGCAAAGTGCGCCAACAAAGTGCCACTTTGCGTCCGAGTCCGAGTCCGAGTAGCTAAACCCCTTCGAGGCTTAGCTCTTAAGGGAATAATCCCGTGAGCATGACAAAAAGTATAAATGCTTCTTTGTAGAGTTAGCCTTCTTCCTACTAGAAAAATAACCTCATATGGCACTCATGTGCCTCTCCACACCTCATGTACACATCTCAACACAAGCAAAATTTTATATAGAAATACTCACCATTTTTTGTGAACAATGTGAGACTATCTTTCCAGTCTCGCAAAACACCAACATGGCCGACACTTAGTTGCTGATTGTATAACATTTTGAATCTTTGATCCACAAAGCGCAATACCTAATTATATCTTATAATATCTATGTTTACTAAACAAATCAAGACTGCATGATGAAGATAATCACTGCACATAGAAATTAACCACATAAAAGTAACTATAAACGAAAGAAGGAAGAACGAATTTTTTTTTTTTTACAAAGTATGACTTGCTTTCATTAATTACCCAATCATTCTTCAAGGTCTAGCTATAAGTTGTCTAGAAAAAAGAAAAAAGAAAATCTTCATTCAGCTTAGGATTAATGTTCATATAGCTCTTGATTTATTTATAAAAACTCTCTTGAATTTTAATGAGCTTTTACTTCTCAGAAATATAAAGACTTTTAGCAGAACATAACAAGTTAGAATTTTGATATATACTATCTAGAATTCGAAGAATATAGAACAAATGCGTACTTGTTAAGAAAATAATTTTAGATAATATATTCAAATGTAAAAGTACATATGATGACAGCTAGCATAATTAACAAGATAATAACCCAATTGTATACAAATAAAAAAAGAAAAAATTTGAGTGGCACCCCACTTTTTTATGCTTATTTAAGGTGCACCCCACAAGTTTACATGAATGTATGACACTCCCCACTTTGGACGGTTTCTGTCTAAAACGAACGGTCAATTTTTTTTTGACGAAAATACCCTTGTCTCCTTTTGTGTGTTCCCCCTCTCCGTCACACGTGGCTGCACCCACCCACCCCCCCTTCCGCCGTGCTCGGCCCCCCTCCACGGCGTCGCCGCACTCCCCCCCCCCCCCTCCCCGACCTCGCCGCACCCCCCCCCCCCCCGCCATCACCACCATCACCAACATCATCACCATCATCATCATCACCACCACCATCCACCATCATCACCACTCCATCTTCTGTAGACTCAAGCCACTCCATTCTTCATTGAGTCCAATATCACTGCTAGAAGCTTCTACAGCCTCTTGCATTAGAGCACTCCAACTCCTACTCTGGATGGAAGGAAATGCACTAAGATAGTTTGCCCTTTGAGAAGGATTCTCATGGAGATAGTCTCCTGTGCCTCTATCATTAGTCCCACCGAAGAGATTACGCTGATTTCCCTCATCACCACTGAACAACAGTCTCTCTTCAGTTGGATCCAGGGAAGCTACACCCGGAGAAAGTCCTACCTGCTCCACTTCCTGAGCCTGAACACTCGGCGAGAAGTGGTTCAATTGTTGGAAGCTTCCTGAAGTAGCACCACCACTCTCACTTTGCATTGGAGCATTTTCGAACACACTTTTCCCCCGAGTTTCCTGGTTGGTAAGTGAAACACCATCCTGTAAGTACCCCTGGGTAGGAGCTGAAAATTGGCCACCCTGGAAGCAGTTGAAGGCAGATGACTGCTTTCGGCAGTGATGATGGTGGATGATGGTGGGGATGATGATGATGGTGATGATGTTGGTGATGGTGGTGGTGGTGATGGCCGGGGGGGGTGCGGCGAGGTCGGGGAGGGGGGGAGTGCGGCGACGCCATGGAGGGGGGCCGAGCACGGCGGAAGGGGGCGAGAAGTTGACTCGGGGAAGAAAAGAACAGATAGGGGATTATTTTCGTTAAAAAAAATTGGTCAAATGGGTCAACCGTTCGTTTTGGACGAAAAACGCCAAAAGTGGGGGGTGTCATACATTCATGTAAACTTGTGGGGTACACCTTAAATAAGCGTAAAAAAAGTGGGGTGCCACTCAAATTTTCTCATAAAAAAAATAACAACTAGCTCCCACGAGAATTAAGAGATGCAAGAACGAAGAGGAGAAGGTGTGAACATGCATGAAGATACAAGGAGGCTATGCATTTTGGATATTTACAAGGAGGCTATGCATTTTGGATATTCAGTACCTAAAAGGATGGAAGACATGGTTAATATGACTACCCATCTTTTTCGACTTACAACTCTTGCAGGATCATAACTAATTATTTTCAAATTCGATAAAGACACACAAATACTTAGAGAAGACAACCTAGAGAATTTAAAAAAAAATATAAGCAAAAAAAAAATATTCAAGTTTAAATTCTAAGGAGCACAACCGTAGCCCCTCGAGACCAATTGGCTACGCCCATGCATGTCTGCTTGTTACTTATCCATGTTACAAGGTACATACTGTTGGGTTCCAACCTCGATTCGAGGTGTGTGAAAGAACAGTTCGTGGCATCGTGAAGCGCAATAGTGGGTTGCAGTAAAGGCGATAGAGGATCAGTGGCTGAACCGCGACTCAAACAGAGCCAAAACAACAACGAATGTATACCGCGATATACCAGTATTTTGGTGTTTCGTTCTATAACTACTCTGAAAGTCTGGCACTATACCGTCTGTATAGATTTGGTTCATGTGTGGGCCCAAGTGTCACGCCCCGCTCCCGCGTAATCGGGTACAGCTTGTGAGCGCGTCCAGCCTACACTGTCGTTGACAGCGGTAGTCAACTGTTTAGTCTTAGATAATCCTCAATTAGTACAATATCCATCTAATGCTCAATCACATGACTAATACGAAAAGCAAGCAATCACACAATCCAAACCACTATATCTTTTAATACATACATATCTATCATCCCGGAGACAAATCCGGCCAAGCTCGAAAGAATATACAATAAATGAATACATGAATGATACTAATCTAATCTAATCTAATCTCCAAGAGTCTTCAAGCTATCATGCTAATACCTGTAGTCAACGTCCCAATCAGGAAAGGAGCAACGTACATCCCCGCATATGTAACACAATAATAAATAAAGCAGGAAAGAAACAGAAAATGAACCAGACAAAATGCATGAACTCTGTATGAATGGAATCTGCAACACAAAGCTGTGAGAATCAAAATAATAAATGTCACTGAGTCAGACAATGAATCAAGGATGCGTGCTAACTAATCCTTAGTGATTTGAAATACTATTTCAACACGTATGAATGGAATCTGCAACACAAAGCTGTGAGAATCAAAATAATAAATGTCACTGAGTCAGACAATGAATCAAGGATGCGTGCTAACTAATCCTTAATGATTTGAAATACTATTTCAACATGTGGTCGACTAAGGTTTAGATTCAGACTGACATACGTGCGGTGTATGTCAAGCTATGATTCGAAAAAGACTGGTTTGACCACACGTCTAATCGGTATTTTCCTTTTACCCCATGATTCGAAAAATCAAACAAGATTCAGAACTTGATTTCATTGATTTTTATTCAAGCAAGATTCAGAACTTGATTCTTAGATTCATGTCAAAACTTAGATTACTTAGATTCAGGATTCAGACAAATCATAAGATGCAAGAGTCATGCTTCGTGTTGAGATTCGTATCGCAATATGAATCATGCTATTTTTAGGAAATCACACAATTGCATTTATTTAATTATTGAGAACAAAATGCTGAGTACTTGCCCTTCAATCCAATTTGTCCAAAATTGCTCCTTGGTCCAACCTAGGAAAGTAGAAAATTCCAATTAGTGTATCATGAACTTACCAGTAACTCCTTTAAGGAACCTATTCAAATAAGAGGATTATAGTGTTAGAAAATTCCTAGTAAATCTGTTACTCCACCTCATCAACATCCTCCTTAAATACTTCTCAAGAACTCAAAATTCAAATTAATTCCTTCTTGGGATCTAAGGGTCCTGGCCCATAATCAAACTGTCATATTCCTTTCTTCCAATAATTCATAACCCTTGAAACCCAACCAATCCAATCCAATGCCCATAGTCAAGCTCAACCCAATAATTCTAGCCAAAATAAAATATAGGCTTAATTGCACTTTGATAACCTCAACTATTTTCGTTTTTCAACTTGATACCTGAACTATTTTTTTTTCAACTTGATACCCTGAATTTTTTTTGGACAATAATGGCCCTGCTCAAAACATATCAAAACTCATTGATCAACTAAGCCTAACCTACAATATCACAGCAGAATACAAAACCCAATAATTTGATCTACTAGCCCCTAACGGTTACTTAACAGTAAACAAAATTCATATTCATTACACAGCTATCTGCCCTAGCCCAACGCAAAACCTAATTGATTCAAATCCAATGGTCAGGAATATATGAAACTCAACAACTGATAAAAATACAGCACTGTCAAGAATGGCACCAGCTGCTAAAGAACATGTTGGGTGCTCGACCCAAAAGTCCAGGTCCTGGTGGAGATTGATAAGTATTTGCCATGAAACTCTAATTGCAGAAGATTATTTGAGAGAAATTAGGTCAGATCCAGAGAGAAATGGGAAGAACAGATCTATATTGATAATTTGGGGAAGAATGTAGATAGACAATGTAAGAGAAAAAAAAGACTAAAGAAGGATCATTACAGCCTGCATTCTCCTCTTCTCCTTACTTATTTATAGTCCCTAGCTCATTCTTGAGCCTCACTCTATTAGCTGGCTGCTAACAGAACTGTCAGGAATCTGCCAGGTCAGCGCTGAGTAGGCACAAACGGTTAGGTGACGTGGCTACTGGTCGCCTCTGCTGTAAGTAATTATTAGATTATCCCCTAGCTATTACTCTGCTACTGAAGGAGCATTGACACTCCATGGCTCTGCTACTGAGCTTATTTAAGGAGTGTAACAATTGCCCTCCTCTTCATTTGGACATTGTCTCAAGGTCAAACTGAGGAATGTCTTTGATGAAATCCTCGTATGGCACCCATTGAGCTTCCTCTTCTGAAGTATCTTTCCACTGCACCAGCAAATCGACAGCTGCTTGGTTCTTCCTCTGAACTAGCCTGCAGTCTAAGATCCAGTCTGGCTCGAGCAATAATTCTTCCCTTTGAGTAGGCAATCCAGCTTGAACAGAGACCTTCCTGCTTAGGTATTTCTTGAGCTGAGACACATGGAAAGTGGGATGTATCAAAGAACCAGTTGGAAGAGCAAGTTTATAGGCCACTGCCCCTATCTTGTCTAATACTTGATAGGGTCCAAAGTATTTGGGAGACAGTTTTTGAGGTTTCCTTTGGGCCACTGAAGACTTCCTGTAAGGTTGTAGTTTGGGATACACGAAATCTCCAGGTTCAAAGGTTCTTTCAGTCCTGTGAGAGTCCACTGCCTTCTTCATCCTGTCTTGAGCTAACTGAAGATTATCTTTCAGCAATTGTAGTACATTGTCCCTGGCCAGGATAGCTGTAGCAACCTCTCTGTCTTGTGTTCCATCTGGAACATAAGTGAGTATGTGTGGGGGTGTTCTTCCATACACCACCTCAAAGGGAGTGACCTTAGTAGCTGAGTGCCAGTTGGTATTGAACCAGTACTCTGCCCATATCAGAAATTTGATCCATTCTTTAGGTTTGTGACCACAGAAACATCTTAGGTAACTCTCTATACACCTGTTAGTGACATCAGTCTGACCATCTGATTGGGGGTGGTAGGCTGTGCTATACTTCAGTTGGGTCCCCTGCAACCTGAAAAACTCTTTCCAGAACAAACTGGTGAAGATAGGATCTCTGTCAGAAACCATTGACCTAGGCATGCCATATAACTTAAAGATCCCTTCAAGGAAGATTTGGGCCACCTGTGCTGCAGTGTATGGATGACTGAGAGCAAACAAATGTATGTATTTGGAAAGCCTGTCAACCACAACCATTATAGTGGTTTTGTGATGGCTAAGGGGAAGTCCTTCAATGAAGTCTAGGGATATGTCTTCCCAGATTCTATCTGGAATAGGGAGAGGCTGTAAAAGCCCTGCTGGTGAAATGGTTTCACTTTTGTTCTTTTGGCAGACTTCACAAGTTTGGATATAGGTCTGGACCATCTTTTTCATCCCCTTCCAGTAGCAAACTCTCCTTAACCTGTGCAAGGTTTTTACAAAGCCAGAATGCCCCCCTTGCAGTTGATCATGATGTTCTTTTAGCATCTCTTGGACAAACTGTGAGTTGGGATCAAGTAAGAGCCTGTTCTTGTAGTATAATAGGTCACTCCTGACTGCATACTTGTTGTTGTCCAGCTTCCCTTGTTCCCATTTCTCCATCTGTTTCTTGTAATAGGTAGAAGTCTGCATTTGTTGCTTGAAGGTTTGAATCCAATCTGGACTAATCATTGTAACAGCAACTAGGGAGGTATCCTTCTCTTCTTAACAAACTGTCAGCAGCTTCATTCTCCTTTCCTCTTTTATATTCCACCCTATACTGGTACCCATGTAACTTGGAAAGCCACTTGAATTGAGCTTCAGTGTGAACCTTCTGTTCTAGCAAATGTTTTAAGGATATGTGGTCTGTTCTGATGAGGAAGCTCCTTCACCATAGGTATTGGCTCCATTTCTTAACAGCTAGGAGTATGGCCAACATCTCCTTTTCATATGTAGAGAGGGTTGTGTTCCTGCCTTTAAGCCTTTGACTGAGGTAAGCCATAGGTCTGCCTTTTTGCATTAGGACAGCTTCTATTCCCATTCCTGAAGCATCACATTCCATAGTGAACTCTTCATTGAAATCTGGCATTGCCAATACTGGAGGTTGGGTGAGCACCTACTTCAATCTCTCAAAAGCAATTTGAGCCTTCTCACTCCAGAAAAAAGAATTCTTCTTTAACAATTCAATGAGGGGGCTGGCAATGGCTCCATAGCCCTGTATGAATCTCCTATAATATCCTGTAAGTCCCAAAAAACCTCTTAACTCTTTAAGGGTTTTGGGTAGAGGCCACTCCACAACTGCTAGTACCTTGTCTTGATCCACCTGCACTCCCTATCCTGAGATTATGTGCCCCAGGTATCCTACTTGATTTTGTGCAAATAGGCACTTACTCCTCTTAAGCTTTAGCTGATTAGCCTCAAGTTTAAGGAAAACTGCTTCCAAGTGTTTGCAATGATCCTGTAAGTTAGCACTGTAGATAAGAATGTCATCAAAAAAGACTAACACAAACCTTCTTAAGTACTCCTTGAACACTTCATTCATCAAGGCTTGAAAGGTGGAAGGGGCATTTGTGAGCCCAAATGGCATCACAAGGAACTTATAATGGCCTTCATGAGTTCTAAAAGCAGTCTTGTGAATGTCTTCTTCTTCCATCCTCACTTGGTGGTAACCAGCTCTCAAATCCAGCTTGGAAAAGTATTGGCTCCCATGAAGTTCATCAAAAAACTCTTCAATGAAGGGAATGGGGGAAGGTGTCTTTTACAGTATTTTGGTTTAATCCCCTGTAATCCACACATAATCTCCATGACCCATCTGGCTTTTTTACTAAGATCACTGGAGCAGAATATGAGTTGTTACTAGGCCTTATTATCCCAGTACTCATCATCTCCTGTATTTGTCTTTCAATCTCATTCTTGTGCATATATGGTTGTCTGTAAGGTCTGTTGCAAACTGGCATTGACCCTGGCAGAAGGGGAATTCTGTGATCAAAGTGTCTTTTGGGAGGCAACCCTGTGGGTTCCATGAACAATTGATCATAATTCTCCAGAAGGGTGGCAATCACTTGGTCTTTTGGCAAGTCTTGACAGTTTTGATTGAATTCTGTTGATGAGCATAATTAAATGAGATAAAAGTGAGAATGTTGCCTCATTTCTTTAGTGCCAGGCTCCTGAAGGTGGTTCCAATGAGTCTTGATCCCTTTGAACTGTTTGTTAACTCCCTGCTCTTCAAACTCCATGGTCAATTCCTGGAAGTTCCACATTATGGTGCCCAGGGTGCTAAGCCAACTGGCCCCAAGCACTAGCTGACAACCTGGAAGTGGTAGAAGTAAAAAATCTATCTTGATTTTGTGGCCTTGGCATTCAATGCTGATCCCCTTGCATAACCCCTTGCTGCTAAGCTTTGCTCCATCAGCCACCAGGACTTCAAATGGGTGACTATCTTGGGGAATGAGGCCCAATCTTTCACAGTGTAGTGTCAATAAATTTGTGAGTGGATCAAGGGTCCACTAATATGAGCACATGCTTATTTCTTAGGGTTCCTCTTAGCCTCATAGTGGAGTGATGAGAGATACCTGACAAGGCATGTAGAGAGATCTCAAAGGCATTTTGCTGAGCTTCTGTAGAGTGGGTGACAACATCAGGTAAATCTGTTACTTCATTCTGGTCTTCTTCATCAGACACCAACATGAATAACTTTTTTTCCTTGCACTTGTACCCTCTGAACCATTTCTCATCACACAAGAAACATAATCCTAGGTTTTTTCTCCTCAGGATTTCTGAAGGTGATATTGTGGTTCTTGTAGTCTCCACTGAGGTTTTGAAGTATCCAAGCTAGCTGTAGCAAGCTTCATCCATGATTCAGTACTAGCCTTGGAGGACCCTGAGTTGTAAGTTGTGTTATTTCCAACTTTATTGCCATAAGCATTCCCTTTGTAGTTTCTTTTGATTGCCAGGAACTTTGCTTCATATAATTTGGTTAGTTGCATAGCTGTCATAAGAGTGCTGGGGTTAGCAATCTGGACTTCATATCTGAGTTCTTCTCTCAAACCCCCTAGATAATGACTGATCAGACAACTCTCTGGTAAGCCTAGTATCTTCTTAGAAACTTTTTGGAACTGGGAGTTATATTCCTGCACTGTGTTTTCATGTGTGAGTAATTTTAGCTCAATGATGTGATCAGTAAATTGGGATGGACCAAATTCAACACGAATGTTTGTACAAAAATCATTCCAGGTCAATCTCCCATTCTTAATTTGCATTGCCCAATCCATCCAGTATGTTGTTGTTCCTTTAAGCTGGATTGAACAGATTTTAATTTTGTCTGCTTCTTGGGTGTCGTAGAAGTTAAAGTAGTTGTTGATTCTTAACAACCACTCATTCACATCCTCCTCCCCATCAAATTCAGGGAGTTGTAACCTTAGGTGAGGTTGTCCTCCTCCTTGTTTGAATGGAACTATTTCAGTATTGTGGTTGAAATGTGCAGGTGTAGGCAACAATGGAGGATTCCCTGGTAGGGTTGTGTGGCCTACAGCAGTGTGTTGCAGAGGTGTGGTGGGACTCGAATTTCCCATTGGAAACACAGATTCTGGTTTAGATCTGGCCAGATCCTCAATCAATTTCTCAAGCTTGTCGTTAATGTCGAGGACAGTACCTGCCAGTGCTCCTACTGTATCTTCCAGAGAGAGAAAACGTTCTTCATCAATCCTCAGTCGACGTCCTTCTATAGAGCCCCTGCCTGACTCCACTTGGCTCGTGCTTCCTTCCCTGCTGCCCTCGATCACGGGATCGAGAGGCTCTGATACCATGTTGTTGGGTGCTCGACCCAAAAGTCCAGGTCCTGGTGGAGATTGATAAGTATTTGCCATGAAACTCTAATTGCAGAAGATTATTTGAGAGAAATTAGGTCAGATTTAGAGAGAAATGGGGAAGAACAGATCTATATTGATAATTTAGAGAAGAATGTAGATAGACAATGTAAGAGAAAAGAAAGACTAGAGAAGGATCATTACAGCCTGCATTCTTCTCCTCTCCTTACTTATTTATAGTCCCTAGCTCATTCTTGAGCCTCACTCCATTAGTTGGCTGCTAACAGAACTGTCAGGAATCTGCCAGGTCAGCGCTGAGTAGGCACAAACGGTTAGGTGACGTGGCTACTGGTCCCCTTGCTGTAAGTAATTACTGAATTATCCCCTAGCTATTACTCTGCTACTGAAGGAGCATTGGCACTCCATGGCTCTGCTACTGAGCTTATTTAGGGAGTGTAACAGAACACCCAAGCATAAGGAAATAAATCCCATCGATCAAGAAAAATCAGAAGAGTGTACCTGTGCAACTTCGACTCCGACACGAAGAGTCGTGTCTGAAACTGTCGTTCTCGTGTCTAAATTCAAATAGAAGCTAGCTTAGGCAATTCGTCGAACATGTATCGTGCAAGAGAAAGGAAATCAATCATCAGTTTATGCTTGAAACTACTAACGGAAAATTCGTACAGAACATTCAAAATTACTCACATCTCTCTCTAGATCATCACCCAAGAATCAAATAAATCCAAAAATCAAACGACAGCTCGATCGATCAAGTCTGACACAACTCAAATTCATCCAAAACCGAGAGGAACTTCATCAACCGGTCATCAAAGATTAAATGGAGAATCAATCAAGGGACGAGGAACTCACTGGTTGATGATCAAGAAGACGTCGGAGTCACCGGTCACCAGAGGACGAGACGTCATCACCGCGCTCGATCGGATTTGTGAAAGTCGTCAATGGCAGAGGAAGCTCGAGAGGTCCGCTCGTGGCTGAAATTTGCCGCGTCGAGAAGGATCCATCGTCGTCGTCGTCTTCACCGGAAGGTCGCCATGGCCACGCTCGATGAGAACGGAGGTGGAAGAAGAGCAATGACGAAGATGGCGGTTGTCCGGCGGCAGGGCTTCGCCGCTCTCTTGAAGGGATGAAGAAGGAGAATAGCGAGGGGCTTTAAATAGGCGGAGGAGTCAGATGGCCGTTATGGATCAACGGTGGTCGTCGATCGGCCACGTCGATGGAAAGGAAAGAACGGCGGAGATGCGTTGGCTTGAGTCGGTGGAGCCGCACCTCCGGGAAGCTTCTGGAAAGTCAGAGACGCGCGCGAACGAGAGCTCCGGCTTGGGTTGAACGAAGAAGAAGGGAAGGCCGTTATAAGAAATTGGGGATATGTTGGATTTGAAGAATGAAGGCAACGGTCGAATTTGTACCAGAGAACATCTTCATTCTGTTATCATCGAAGGAGATTGCAAACCTCTAATTGACTCGATTAACATCATTGAATCAATTCCTCTTTGGCGAGCTCGGCACATAGTTGAAGATGCAAGGACAATTTTATAATCTGATCTTAACTTCAGTTTTAATTACACTCATAGAAGTGCTAATGAATGTGCTCATTCTTTAGCCTCCTATGCTTTGCTTTCCAGTTCTTATCATACATTGTTGGTTTACGAAGAACTTCCTTTCTGTATCAAATCTCATGTCTTACTTGACATGAATATTATAACTACCTAACTTCTTAATGAAAGCTTTTTTTAAAAAAAAAAAAGGCAACGGTCGAATTTGATTTTAGGGATCTGGACTTGGAGAATGAAGGAATGGTTTGGGTTAGCCAACAATTGGGTCGAGTTCTAATAAGTAAGGATGTGGCTAAATAGAACTCAGGTAGGCTATCCTTGGTTTCCACAGGATGGGCTGATCAATTTTGAGCTTTAGGAAGAGAAAGGGAACTGGTTAGCTTAAAGGAACTCATGGGCTTGGCTTGGAACTAAATGGTTGGTTTGGGCTTTAATGAGGCTAGCTGAACTGAAAATATAGGTTGGCTTCTATATAGTTGAACAATCAAGGAGGAATAACAAATAAGCCATAGCTCAATAATCCTAAAATATAAAGGGTCACAATATTTAGAATGAACAGAGAAATAACACAATATTAATTAGGAAATAATAAAATGATTTAAAACGTTCGAATAATATATGGAAAATATAATTCAAGTAAAGATTGTAATAAAACCAAAATAAATTTTGAATAATATTAAAAATAAAATATTATGAATCTCAAAGTCTGGAAAAGTGGGGTTACACCAAGTCAACATATGTTTGACCATGTAATATACTCTAGACAACCATAATTATTGCTGGACTAATTTAAGAATTTTCTAACCTTAAATCAGGATTTCATAACTTATATAAAGAGGCTAAGGGGAGTTGCTCAGAAAAAGCTCAAGGAAGAGATTTAGGGAGTTAAGTCCACAAAATTTAAGAGAGATTCCGTACTTTGCTCTTAAGGCTCGCCTTTCGAGAGAGATCAAAGGAAAGATCTATTCAAGAAGTTGCCTTCTTCATTCAGGGAGATCATCACAGGGTTGGTGTCGTTTCTGTAATATTTTTGTGACCAATAATTGGTACTAGAGCTCTAAGGTTTTTGAGAGGGAAGGTGCAACCATGTCTCTGAGCAGATGAACAAACATATGGTTAGTCTCACTTAGGGGAATTGGGTGTTCTGGAAACTTAGGGTGGAGGATCTACTCTGGTATAAAGATTTGCATGGTTTGTTATAAGGAGACATCACTAAGCCATCGTAGAAATCTGATGATGACTGAAACGATTGGATCAGAAGGCTGTCGGATTCATCCGCCAATAGCTGGATGATTTGGTGTTTTATAACATGTCTATGGAGAGTTCGACAAAAGCATTATCGGAGAAGCTATATCCACTGCATGAATTAAAGATGGCTGGCAACAAGACGATTCTTATTCGACGCCAACTCATCAACTTGAAGTACATGGAGGGTGCGTCGATGACAACATCTGAACGAGGTTCATGGCACCATCAATCAACTGTTGAGAATGAAGATGGTGATTGAGGATGAGCTCTAGGCTCTGCTACTTTTGAGTTTCTCTACCAAAAAGTTAGGAGACGTTAGTGGTGTCTGTGAGTAACTCTAGGTCGGATGAAGTTGTCATGATGAAGGCGGTCAAAAGTAGTTTGTTGAACAAGGAGATCCGACATAAGCAGTCTGAATCATTACATGAGTCCGCTCTGTTTGCTGCTTCCTACAAAAATGGAAGGGTCAAGTCACAGTCAAGAATAAGAAAAAGTACTTAGGATCTTGCGAAGGTGGACCACATTGAAGGCTACTATCACTGTGGCAAAAAATTTTAATTTAAACGGGACTGCATGAAGCTCAAAGATGAGAAGGCTAAAGGAAAGGATGATAAAGTAGATTTTACAGCTATTAGAGATCACATTATTGCAGCAACTAACGTAAAGGAGCCTTGTGGTATGTATCATGACAATGATTGAGTCTTGGACAAGGTGGTATCATATCATTCCACTCCATGGAGGAGGATCTTTACGTCATACCTAAGTGGTAGGTTTGGAAGTGTGAGTGCGCTATAGTCGTGGTTATCGATGTTGTGCACTTGATAACTAAGGTTGGCGAGAAGCTCATTCACAAAGGGGTTCATCATATATCGAGTTTGTGCTACAACTTGGTATCAGTAGGGAATTTGGCATATAATGGTTGTCGCATATTTTTTGGGAGAAATATTGTAAGCTTACGATAGGTGCCCAACTACTGGCTCTACTCGAGGAGATACACTACAAAAAAATCCATTAGCAACAAATTCAGTGACTCCAATATCAGACATCGCTAAATTCTAAAAATTTAGAGACGCTAATGAAATACATCGATGGTTGCGACGAATTAAGACGAGTTGCAACTAATTTAGATAATGTAGAAATAGTCATCACTGAGAGTTGCTGCACGTTGTAAAAATTTTAAAGCCAATAAAGTTTAGCAACATCCTACACTAAATGTCGCTAATATTTTAATACCAACTTGTGACATAACATGATGTTGTCATCCTTGCTGAGGGAGAGGCTGGTACTTCCTCGCAGGACCCTCCCAGCTCCTTCAGACGATGAGCTATGGATGGTCGTCGTTGGTAGTCTTCAGAGGTGTACGTACTACGGTACATGATCATACGACACCTATGCTTTGAGCAAACCTCCAGAGCCCCCTCAATTAGTATGCATTCGAGGGCAGACAACATTCGCAGAAGTCGACAAGATTCTAGGAGGCCATTGGCCAGTAAATTGCCAAGCTTGAAGATGAGTTACTGTAGAGGATTTTAGTACACTAGCCCCAATCAGACGAGCTGACCATTCGACACATTTTGAGGCACTCGAGCAGCATGATGGTGCTCAGGGAGACGACCCAAACGCTAAGGGACACATTATTATGGAGAAGGCCAAGTCGACGTAGTAGAGGTGCTACATGGGTCACAACTTTCTTTGATCGAGATTATAGCTCACAGGGGCTGATATAGAACATGGGTTTCTACAATGCTAGACAATTAGCATTAGAGCATATACGCCCTCGAGCACCATCAACATCGATACCGCCTTCACAGCCAGCAATACTAGCGCTCTTTCACATGAAGTCATGATGTAGATCGCATCGCTCATTCGCGATGTTCTCCTCCTTCTATCCACTAGTAGTCTTTGCTTGGATAAAGTTTTAATGAGTTTGTGTGTGTTTCAGTCATATTTGGGTCTTGTTTAGATTCATTTTATGTTAGTTTATTAGACAATTTGTGGTGTTATGTACTCTGGGATATTTTGTATTTTATTTGTGATTGTTCTATATTCTATTTATTTTTATTTCATCTGTGTGAGATTATTTTTGTAATATATGTTTGTGATGCCATCTCTATGATCTATTGTCTATGTATTTATATGTTTGTTATATAGTATATTGCCATAGTCTCTGTGAGCAGTTGTTACTGTATTTTTTATTATTTTTTGTAAATTAGCGATGTTTAGCGACACATATATGATGTCACTAATATGTATCTCAACGTCGCTACATGTATTAGTATGTTGCTAAACGTCGATATATGTCATTAAAACTGGAAGGTGTAGTGACGTTTAGTGACGTATTTGATGTCGCTAAGCTATATTTTAGGATGTCGCTTCATATTGCAGACCGTCGTTAGTATGCTAACATATAAGAATTTTCCAAGTTATCTATTAATGTTGGTAATCTCCTAATGCATGTCGCTATATTGGCGACTAGTAATGACTAAATATAAGTTGCTATGGTAGCAACATGTATTCACAGATGTCGTCCACCGTCGCTAACCTTGGAAAATCTAGCAACATTGTACGAGTCGCTAAATACGTAGCAAGTGGAACATTTAACAACATTTAGTTATTAAGGGACTAGTTGTTATGCGACTCACCATAAATGTGGCTAACTAAGCTAAACGTTATTAGCAATATTTATTTAGACATTAGCAACATTTTTAAGCATCCCTAAAAGGATTTACTTTACTAGGGATATGTGGTACATACAAGATCAAGCGGCTAAGTTACACATGTATGCCACAAACATCATATGGAGGTTTAAAGGATATTCGAAAAGAGTTTGTGGATTGTCGGGAACTTAATAAGAAGGGTTTTCAAGATGATTTGAGGGATAAGGAGCATTCGGTTAGTTGGGACAAAGCGACAAATGGAGGTGTGTCAAAGACTGATGGTCTGTCTGTCGGTCCCATAACTGCTAATCAGTCTCTAGGTCCGAGTTGTTATAGAGATCAGATTTTGGTAATGGGTGGTGTGCCAAAGCCTAACGGAATGACAACAACTTTGGTAGTTCAAAACTAAGGAGGAGATCAAGGGGTATAACCAACTCAATATAAGACATGCACATCTCTATTTGCATAGTTCAAGGAGAGTTGTGGGTCATCAACGACATCCATAGTGCATAATATTTTGCTCAAGGATGCAGGTATACAAGAGAGCTTTGGTGTCAAACATGAAGATAGGAAGGTTCAAGAGCTTAAATCTTAAGGAACCAACCGTACGCTTAGTTCGACCAGCCAAGGGTTAGGAAGCTCAACAGAACATGAGCACATTTTGGTGGAAGATGTTGGCCCATGTAGTCATGATCAACCTGATTTTGATAATTGACTTAAAACTTCTAATTTGATACGTAAATTATGAAGACTACAAAAGACCGCAACTATTCTCATCAAGCAATATTTTTTAATTTATTCTGTATTTTTCTTTGAGTCTAGGTTTTTGTGAGTTGGATATTACTGACATTTAGATGAACATCCCCACTCAAACAAAACCAACTCATACCAAACCAAACCAATACCCGAAAGACTTTTTGAAACCAACAACATTCTGAAAACCCAGTACCCGAACTCAGTGCGAGTTTGCCCTGAAATCGGACCGAACTTGGTCTACCTAAAATTTCTTTTGGTCAGAATGAATATCTATTCTTTTGGATCCCAAACGTTCAAAAAATTGAACGTTACCTAATCAAGTTCTGCCCGTACTCTGGTTCAAAAATACCTATAAATAGAGAAGAGTTTTTCATTTTACTCACTCATCTCATTCTTCATCTTATCTATTCTTTCTAAAGCCTTCCTATCACAAAAAGCTTTCAATCTTCACATTTTCAAGACAACTCCCATTCTTCTAAGTATCGGTGTGTTCCATTAGAAGTATTTGAGTTGTGCAAGTTTGGCGTATCAAAGCTATTCAATTAGTGTTGAATTTTGTTCGGGGGCTTCGGATAAAAATATGACATTGTAAGAAGTCGATGTGTCCTTCGGAGTAAAGAACACAGTATAACTACTATTTCAAAAAGTGGATTTAACATTGAGCAAGAGTACTCGAGCCTGGGCTAGTCCTCTAGAGCAAAACCGGGATAAAATCTCGGTGTTTGTGTATTACTTCTATCTCACTACTCAATTGCTACTTTTACATTATTGCATTAATTATTTGTCTTTACTTACATTTACTTGCATTATTTTTAATTGAGGATACTACTTACGCTACACTCTATTCACCCCCCACTAGAGTTGCCATCGATCCCATGCACAATTGCTACCAAAGTAAGGTTTCTCCAAAGTTGGACTAAAACTCCTTGAGAAATGGCATCATTATACACTAGTAATGATGGCCAGTCTACAAATAGGCCTCCCTTATTTGATGGCACAAATTACACGTATTGGAATCCACGAATGAGATTTTATCTTAAGTCACTTGATTTCTATTTATGGTCAATTGTTATTGATGGTTATAAGAAAACAGCTCGAATTATTATAGATGGGAGCTTGGTTGAGAAATCACATGACAAGTATATTGATCATGAAAAGAAACAAGCAAGCCTTGATGCAAGATCTATAAATGCTTTATTTTGTGCAACAAATAGAACAAAATCCAATATAGTATCAACATGTGCCATGTCTCACGAGGTTTATAAACTTCTTGAGGTAACTCATGAAGGAACTTCACAGGTGAAGGAATCCAAAATCTCAAGACTCACACAAGAATATAAGGATTTTAGAATGAATCCTAATGAGACTATCTCTAGCATATTTACTCGTTTCTTAGATATTGTTAATCCCTTATCTTCTCTTGGAAAAGAATACAAAAATCATGAAAAGATACGAAAGGTACTTCGTGGATTAACCAAGAACTGGAATCCTAAAACAACGACTATAATTGAAGGGAACGATCTTACGACAATGACTCTTGAGACGCTTATGGGAAAGCTTATGACACATGAGCTGGACCGAAAGGAATTTGAAGAGCCAACACCGAAGGAAAAGACCATCGCATTCAAAGCACATCAAAAGATAGCTTCCGATGATGAAAGTGAGAATGACAGTTCAAACAATGATCAAATGGCCCTTATGACTCGGAACTTCAGAAGATTTCTAAAGTATGAAAAATCAAACAAAAAGAAGAAAGATTCCACAGATGAGGAAGAGCCGATATGCTACAAGCGTAAAAGACAAACCATATCAAGAAAGATTGTCCTGCTATAAGGAAGGGAAGCAAATATGAACAATCAAGTAAGAGAAGGACTTCAACCAGAAATTATGCTAATACCAATATTTGGTGTAAAGTAAAGCAAGTGATTCTGAAGAGGAAGAAAGACCTCGCAACACTGCAAATCTATGCTTCATGGCTACAGATGCAAATATAATTTCAAATCCACTTTATAAAAAATTTATATTTGATGAGTTATCTGATATCTTCAGTGATTTATTAGAAGATCAAAAGAAGATGATGGACATGTATAAATGTGCTAAGAAAGAGCTGAAAGCAGTACACTCTGAGTATACTAAACAATCTCTAATACTATAAGATATTAGAGATAAAACTTCTTCTAGTAACACGGATGTGATTCCTTCTTTAAAATTGAGATTACATGACACCATTGAGGAGCTTGAGAAAGCAAATCAAGAAAATGTAAAACTCAAAGATCTCTATGAATTAGAGAAGAAGAAGTATAATATTGTTGCTCAAAGAATAGATGCACTCATTGCCAAGTATGATGAAGCTTGTGATATCTCTAAAAAGTTGATTAAACTGGGTAAACAAGTTGTCAAACCTGTGACTCAAGTGAACACAAATCACACAGCTAAACACAAACATAGCACGTCCAACACCACCAGAACTTCTAGAGATCATGCATTCATGTATAAGTTTTCTCATAAGAAGTCTTACAATATTTGAAAAACTTATATATATATAATTTTTGAACTTCACCTAGCACAAACACATCTGCTACATGTCATTACCCTTGTTAGCAATTCGACAAACAAGAAAAATTCGAGACGACAAAAGTACGTATATAAATCGGCTCAGTGGAAATAGAATACGTTCAAAAAATTGGTCAAATATTCAAAAATGAAAATATTGAGGCTAGAAACTTCACATTCTTAAATATGTTGTCAAATTGGGTAAACTAAACAGGTTCCCAACACGTTTTTTGTGCCAAATATTTTAATAATTTATACATAACACGTTTAAAACTTCGATTGCTTAAAATTTACGTAATGATTTGGATCTGTCAAAAGTACGCAAGTATCATATGTTTATGAAAGAGACGAAAAAATTTGCGTATAAAACGAGTTTTATTCGGGTGATTGCTAACAAGGGTCACTACTGTGGTATGAAAAGACGTGTTACATCAGTGCAAAATTTGGAAGTTAGTAGACATGCATATATGTTTCCTAAAACTAACACATCCGGACCCTCAAGAAAGTGGGTACCAAAGGTTACATCTTCAACTTGTATTGTAGGTGGACCTATCCCCTCTCACTAGAAGCAAATGGATTCTCGATAGTGGTTGCTCCAGAGACATGACGGGTGATACTACTTTATTTGCAACTCTATCGATGAAGAAAGAAGGCTATATCTCCTTTGGAAATAACTTAAAATGATATATAATTGGTAATGGCGACCTAGGTACTTCTCCCTCTCCTATTATCAAAAATGTTTGCTTAGTATTAAAACATAAACTTCTGAGTATAAGTCAATTGACTGATCACGGTTATGGAATTAATTTTGTTAAAGAGAAATATTTTATTTATGATAAAACCTCTGGTATAATCTCTTTTGAAGGATTAAGAGTGGACAACATATATATTTTATATATGTCAAAGAATGCTAACAGTACATGAAAGTGTCTATACACATCGCAAGATGAAAGCTGGATATGGCACAAGCGTCTTGGACATGCGAACATAGATACTATTGCAAGATTGTCCACAAAGAAATTGGTAAGAGGCTTACCTGATATTACTTTCAAGAAAGATATAGTTTGTGTCGATTGTGAAAAGAACAAGACATCCAGATTATCTTTCAAATCAACAAATGTTGTAAGTACCTCTAGACCTCTTCAATTATTATATATGTACTTATTTGAAGCAAGTAGAGTCGCCAGTCTTGGCTGTAAGTTATATGCCTTTGTAATAATTGATGACTATTCAAGATATACTTAGGTTTATTTTTTTGCAAATAAAAATGAGGCCTTTTCTGAGTTTTTTTTTCTGTGAAAAGGTTCAAAATAAGAAAGGATTCATGATTCTTATATTTCAAAATGAAAAAGGTTTCATGATTACTCATATTCGAAATGATCATGGTGGAGAATTTGACAATCATGATTTTAAAAAAATTTCTAATTCAAATTGTTTATCTCATGAATTCTCTTGCCCCAGAACTCCTCAATAGAATATTGTTGTGGAGAGGAAGAATAGAACGCTTGGCGATATGGCCAGAGTTTGCTTAACCAACACAATCTTCCAATATATTATTGGAAATAAGCTATTTATACAACATGTCATATATTAAATAGGATTCTTATTAGACCGATTTCGAAAAAGATTTCCTATGAATTATGGTTTAATAAAACTCCTAATATCAGCTACTTCAAAGTGTTTGGATGCAGATGCTTTATTCTAAACACCAAAGATAGTTTGGAAAAATTTCATGAGAAAGCTGACGAAGGAATCAAATATGCTGCAAAGAGCAAAGGATTCAGAGTATTCAACAAAAGATCACTAGTAGTTGAAGAATCAATAAACGTTACTTTCGACGAGCTGAATAGTCAACGTGCAAACGATAATGATAATAAAGATGACAGAATTCCCTCAAGCAAAATGCCTGAAGATACACCAACTACATACCTGGATAGTCTGTCGAAGAGTTTACGATTTTCCCCAAACCATCCAGAAGAACTGGTAATAGGTGATGTATCTAAAGGTGTAAGTATTTGTTCTAATACTAGAGGTATCATTGGTATTGTAGCTTTTATTTCTAAGATAGAACCCAAAAATATTGGAAAAGCTTTTGATGATGAATTTTGGATTTCTGCTATACAAGAGAAACTTAACCAATTTAAACAAAATTAAGTTTTGGAACTAGTTCGCAGACCTAATAATCACCGGTCATTGGTACTAAATAGGTTTTTTGAAATAAATTAGATGAGAATGGTATGGTCACACGCAACAAAGCACGTCTAGTAGCTAAGGCCACAATCAAAAAGAAGACATTGACTACGATGAGACATATGCTCCAGTTGCTAGACTAGAATCATTCGAATGCTATGTACTGTAGCTAGTTTTCATGGTTTTAAACTCTTTCAAATGGATGTAAAAAGTGCTCTTCTAAATGGTTTTATCAAAGAAAATTTTTTTGTTAAACAACCTCCTGGCTTTGAAGATTTTAAAAGACCGGATCATATATTCAAGCTTCGTAAGGCTCTTTACGGACTCAAACAAGCACCTCGTGCATGGTATGAGCGTCTTAGTTCCTTCTTACTTGAACACGGTTTTTCAAAAGAAAGGTTGATTCTACTCTTTTATAAAATCTATTGATAAGAACATATTGTTAGTGTAGATCATCTATGTAGATGATATTATCTTTGGATCAATAAATGAGATGCTTTTTAACGAGTTTGCTGAGTGTATGCAGAGTGAATTTGAAATGAGCATGATGGAAGAATTGACTTTCTTCCTTGGCTACAAATCAAACAAAATTTACAAGAGATTTTTACCAATCAAACCAAATATACAAAAGACCTACTGAAGAAGTTTGATATGGACAATGTCAAACCAATTGAAACTCCTGTGGCAACGTCTATAAAACTTGATATGGATGAAAGTGGTAAACTGTAACGCCCCAGAACCAGAATACTGGAGAGCGGGGGCATACATAGCCAGCTACGTATAATGAAATGGAATCCACCTCACTATACGGTCACGGCTGTCTAGATATATGAGGGTTTAACTATAATCCATCAGTCTTCTATGGTCAAGAACAAGCCTATTGTCTAATCACAAGCAAGTAAGTAAATGTTACAAGATGTAAGACCACCAAATATACAATAGTAAGGTGTCCCCAACATTACATATTGGATGATCATGAAGCTAGTCGTACAAAATGTCAAGACTAGCAAGAGTTCGGTCGTACATGATCAACCCTAGGATATGTCAATCATGCTACAGCCCGTAGGCAGACAGTAAATATAGATGCAATACGAGCTAACACGTGCTCGTCGGCTAAACGCCTCAAAAGAATAATTTTACAATAAAGTGGGAGGACAAAAAGAAACCCACTCATTGCCAGGGTTACGCCTGGTGGTCACCATCTGGCTGGAAGTTAGGTAGATCCTCTGGGACTGCTCCGATATCTGGCCATACAAAACCAGCTGGGTCAGACCCCAGAAAGAACAAGTGCCACAAAGGAGGCTTCACTTAGGAACTAAAACCAGCAAATTAGCACAAGAATATAATTACAAATAAAAGACAGTAATTAAAGAAAAAGCATGACAGGTGATATACGATGAGGTAACCATGGAACTATTCCGATAACCAAGTTACAACCCGTAAACCAAACAAGGACCGGGGTTGTAACTCTTCATCTGAACGGAGCTTGGTATCCCCAACATTTATCAATAAGGCCAGTATAAATAATTAATCATGCTGTTGAAGTAAGGTAAAACATGACGAGCATGGCATGGGGTGCAATAAGACAATAAACGAAAAGAGGACACAGAACTGCTCGGGGAGCCAGGTTACAACCCTTAAACCAAACAAGGACAGGGGTTGTAACCCTTCGCCTGAACAGAACTGGACCCCCGATCGTTATTGTTAAGACAAGCATCAATAATCATGTCGTGTCACAATCTTGTACAGGATCGGGATAAGATTAAGCTGGGATAAACTTCATCCAATCAATCACGGCCAATCAAGAGTACGGCTTGATACTTTTAACTAACTAGGGTTATCACAGGCCTAGTTACTAGCAAGATGTAATGAGATTATCCCAACAGCCACAAGCCCTGCAGACCATCCGGTTATCCAGGTCGAATTTCTGTTTATGGAGAATGCA
This sequence comes from Iris pallida, assembly GCA_029216955.1. Taxonomy (NCBI): domain Eukaryota; kingdom Viridiplantae; phylum Streptophyta; class Magnoliopsida; order Asparagales; family Iridaceae; genus Iris; species Iris pallida. The sequence continues at coordinate 27,980,437 of JANAVB010010198.1, forward strand.
ACACGCAACGGTGTGCTGAAAATGTGCCCTACTCGTCGGTAGGCTACAAGTCCACTAATGCGCCCAGATAACGGGATTGCCTGTAGCTGGGAATCTCTTCATGTCTACTGAATTATTCTAGTTTATTAGCCTTAGTCAATTACTGTAGGTATCCCTGACCGTGGTACTCAGGGATCCCTGTCCTAGACATGATACAAACATTACCGGTTATTTTGTACAAACACAATCATCCACGGTGTCCAGGTCATTCATACTTGTCATGTCAAGCTAGCCGTCGCAACAGCAGTTCGAGAAATATCATGTCAGGCTTATTTGTCAAGAGTGCGCCACGGCGGGCCACTGTCAAGAATTATCATTTCAAGTTTTCATGTCAAATTGTCAGGTCAAGGTATCATGTCAGGAGTGCACCACGGCGGATCACTATCGTGTTCTATTCTTATATTATCATGAATGAGAAAAACTTGCATAAAATAACTAATGACATATTCTTGAAGCCAAGGAAAAGATCTACAACTTTCATGTTTTGAGTTTTTCGAAATTCTGGCTAGAAAATAGCTTATCTTGGCAAAAACAGTCATTCTGTGCACTTTTTATGCCAAAAAATTCAATTCTGCGTAAAATATGTAAAATGGGAGGGTTCCAGCGTAAAATTTTACATTCTGGATACAATCCAGCGTAATTTACGCAATTCCAGGGTTTCCTGCGTAAAATATTACATTCTGGATACATTCCAGCATAATTTACGCAATTCCAGGATTCCCTGCGTAAAATATTACATTCTGGATACATTCCAGCCTAATTTACGTAATTCCCTGCGTAAAATTTCATTTTACGCAAGCCTTCCTGCGTAAAATTTCATTTTACGCTAGCTCCCTGCGTAATTTTCATTTTACGCCAGAATCAGATTCATCAGCCGACATAAAAATTCAGGAAAACTTGTTTTGGCCATAAAAACTTCATTTTAACTCGAAATAAGGTGAATCAAAAACCAAATTTACACGAAATTTCGTGCTCTTGCTCATGGAACTATTAGTTTTCGAAAATAACAAGTTTTAGTAGATCAAAACCAAAAAAACTCCATGAACTCAAAGTTAAAATGTAGATCTAGAAGAATCTATCCATCAAAATTAAAAACTCCAAGTTCTAAAGGGGTTTAGAATCATGTAAATAAAAGAATGGAACAATAAAAATCAAGATCCCTCAAGAAGCAAGTTGCACTTGCCTAAATCTCTTGGTAGGTGGAGAGCAACGGTGAGGAAGAAGAAGAGTGAATGATGAGAGAGAAAGAGGGTGGGGTTAATAAATGGGGATGGTGGTGGTAGGTAGGGGTTTTTCTTTGGTTCATGATGAACCAAGTAAACCAAGCCAAGCCGAACCGACCCAATCCTTCTCCTATCCGAATAAAACCAAGCTCCACTTAATCAAAATAAATCCATGAACGATAAATGACAATTAAACCACAATACTAAAAATGAAAATAAATCATAACTAACTAATCAAAGAAAAGAGAAAATTACGGGTCAGAAATACGAGCACGTATAAATACGTATCACGAATTTCGGGGCACTACATCCTACCCACCTTAAAAGAATTCCGTCCTCGGAATTTAATCAGGAGGCTAGAGATGTCGGGACAGCTATACTATCGCAAGCAATCTACGCTACCAATCAATCATACAATCATACATGCAAGCAAGGAATCGAAGTGCAAGGCATAAGGAAGATATTACACCTTACGAGCCAAACCGATTGGGATGACGTGATCGGATATCATCCTCACACTCCCACGTTTGACTCTCCCAAAGAGCGATGAACTCAAGCAATACGAACTAAACTGATAGTCTTGCGCTTAAGGTCTCTCTCTTTGGTCAAACAGGGACACGGGCCTCTCCTCATACGAAAAGGTTGGTACCAATAACCGTTTTTGAATGATCTAGGACATAGCTCGGGCCCGGGATATACCGTTGTAATTAGGATACATGAAACATGACATGTGTCCCATATAACGACGGTGGAAAGCAAGACAATAGGACACATATACCTCTCTGCCGATTCTGGATCTGAGCTTGGACCTGGGCATACTGCTGGGGTCTCTGTAGTTGGAAGGCTAGGGCCTGAGACGGCAATGGCCTCGGAGGCTGGTACTGCTGCCGAAACACTTGGGCCTGAGGCGGCAATGGCCTCGGAGGCTGGTACTGCTGCTGCTGCTGGACTGGGGATGGCCCCCTTACCGAGGGATTATTCTGGGCCGATGATAAACTGGCCCTATTCGGACAGGACCCTATCTTGTGGTCCGGTGCCCCATAAGCCAAACATAATCCCTGCGCTCTGCGACACTCCGAAACAACGTGTCCTGGCTTCCCACAATGAGTGCAGCCCATTGCGGAAGACTGCTTCGGCTTCTGTTACGGAGGGGACGTGACTGACGTCACTGAGGCCGCCTGCCTCGGAGTTCCGATTGTCAAAGCCCTGACTGCCGGGGCTGGTGCTGTCGACTGGGTCATCTGGCCGTGAGATCGCTTCCGACCTTCGGTCCTGTCCACGATCCTGTGGGAGGTATACTCGTGCCTCCTAGCTGTCCTCAATACTGTATCAAAAGTCTGATGCTCGAACTGCTCCACTGCCAACAAAATCTCGAGTTGGAGCCCTTGCTGGAACCGCTGGGCTCTGTCAAACTCGATCGCCACCAAAGTGGGAGCAAACCGACTAAGCCTGGAAAACTCGGCCGCATACCCGTTGACCATTCTGTCTCCTTGCTTCAGATTGGTGAACTTGGTCTGTAGGTCGTAGCGAGCCGCCGCATCGAAGTACTTCGTCTGGAATCTCTCATGGAATACTGCCCAAGCAATAGGCGCCACCAATCCAACGGCCTGAGCTGCCCACCAGCTGCGGGCAAGATCCAGTAACTGTAGACGCACCACGGCCACCTTCTCGTCCTCTGGGGTTCTGGCTGCCTCCAGAATGACTTCAGTATCCTGGAGCCATACATCAGCAGCAATAGCATCTTCGCTGCCATCGAAGAATAGGGGGTTCAGGCGCTTGAAACTGTTCGCTGCACTGTTCCTTGGATGACCGCCTCTGTTCAGAACATCTTCCGCTGCCTGGTGCAATGCATCACCTCGACGATCTTGGGAAGCTAACAAGGTCCTGATGAGACCTACCAAAGTGCCATCATCAGGCTCTGCAGGCTGAACTGGCTGAACTGGTGGCTCTGGATCCCCGGTAGGCATGACTCGGGATGCTGCTCCTGAGTGCTGGGCCTGATCTTCTAGTTGCTGTTGGTCCACGGGAGGTGATCCGCCTTGCTGATCGGCAGGTCCAGGTTCAATGCCGCTGAAGAAGACGACATAGGAACAATAAGGAAGGACCAGGACAGATTAACGATTTACAAGCATGTGATCAGGACAAGAATTTCAGGAATCAAGGGGATACGAGCAGAGATCAAGGGCGAGTACTGATTGAGACATCTATTCGGTAAACCCTCACATATCTTGATTGACAAGACCTGCATGGGCCACCACTAAAACTATGTAACGCCCCAGAACCAGAATACTGGAGAGCGGGGGCATACATAGCCAGCTACGTATAATGAAATAGAATCCACCTCACTATACGGTCACGGCTGTCTAGATATATGAGAGTTTAACTACAATCCATCAGTCTTCTATGGTCAAGAACAAGCCTATTGTCTCAATCACAAGCAAGTAAGTAAATGTTACAAGATGTAAGACCACCAAATATACAATAGTAAGGCGTCCCCAACATTACATATTGGATGATTATGAAGCTAGTCGTACAAAATGTCAAGACTAGCAAGAGTTCGGTCGTACATGATCAACCCTAGGATATGTCAATCATGCTACAGCCCGTAGGCAGACAGTAAATATAGATGCAATACGAGCTAACACGTGCTCGTCGGCTAAACGCCTCAAAAAAATAATTTTACAATAAAGTGGGAGGACAAAAAGAAACCCACTCATTGCCAGGGTTACGCCTGGTGGTCACCATCTGGCTGGAAGTTAGGTAGATCCTCTGGGACTGCTCCGATATCTGGCCATACAAAACCAGCTGGGTCAGACCCCAGAAAGAGCAAGTACCACAAAGGAGGCTTCACTTAGGAACTAAAACCAGCAAATTAGCACAAGAATATAATTACAAATAAAAGACAGAAATTAAGGAAAAAGCATGACAGGTGATATACGATGAGGTAACCATGGAACTATTCCGATAACCAAGTTACAACCCGTAAACCAAACAAGGACCGGGGTTGTAACTCTTCATCTGAACGGAGCTTGGTATCCCCACCATTTATCAATAAGGCCAGTATAAATAATTAATCATGCTGTTGAAGTAAGGTAAAACATGACGAGCATGGCATGGGGTGCAATAAGACAATAAACGAAGAGAGGACACAGAACTGCTCGGGGAGCCAGGTTACAACCCTTAAACCAAACAAGGACCGGGGTTGTAACCCTTCGCCTGAACAGAACTGGACCCCCGATCGTTATTGTTAAGGCAAGCATCAATAATCATGTCGTGTCACAATCTTGTACAGGATCGGGACAAGATTAAGCTGGGATAAACTTCATCCAATCAATCACGGCCAATCAAGAGTACGGCTTGATACTTTTAACTAACTAGGGTTATCACAGGCCTAGTTACTAGCAAGATGTAATGAGATTATCCCAACAGCCATAAGCCCTGCAGACCATCCGGTTATCCAGGTCGAATTTTGTTTATGGAGAATGCAACACGCAATGGTGTGCTGAAAATGTGCCCTACTCGTCGGTAGGCTACAAGTCCACTAATGCGCCCAGATAACGGGATTGCATGTAGCTGGGAATCTCTTCATGTCTACTGAATTATTCTAGTTTATTAGCCTTAGTCAATTACTGTAGGTATCCCTGACCGTGGTACTCAGGGATCCCTGTCCTAGACATGATGCAAACATTACCGGTTATTTTGTACAAACACAATCATCCACGGTGTCCAGGTCATTCATACTTGTCATGTCAAGCTAGCCGTCGCAACAGCAGTTCGAGAAATATCATGTCAGGCTTATTTGTCAAGAGTGTGCCACGGCGGGCCACTGTCAAGAATTATCATGTCAAATTGTCAGGTCAAGGTATCATGTCAGGAGTGCACCATGGCGGGTCACTATCGTGTTCTATTCTTATATATCATGAATGAGAAAAACTTGCATAAAATAACTAATGACATATTCTTGAAGCCAAGGAAAAGATCTACAACTTTCATGTTTTGAGTTTTTCAAAATTCTGGCTAGAAAATAGCTTATCTTGGCAAAAACAGTCATTCTGTGCACTTTTTATGCCAAAAATTCAATTCTGCGTAAAATATGTAAAAGGGGAGGGTTCCAGCGTAAAATTTCACATTCTGGATACAATCCAGCGTAATTTACGCAATTTCAGGGTTCCCTGCGTAAATATTACATTCTGGATACATTCTAGCGTAATTTACGCAATTCCAGGGTTCCCTGCGTAAAATATTACATTCTGGATACATTTCAGCGTAATTTACGCAATTCCAGGGTTCCCTGCGTAAAATATTACATTCTGGATACATTCCAGCGTAATTTACGCAATTCCCTGCGTAAAATTTCATTTTACGCAAGCCTTCCTGCGTAAAATTTCATTTTACGCTAGCTCCCTGCGTAATTTTCATTTTACGCCAGAATCAGATTCATCAGCCGACATAAAAATTCAGAAAACTTGTTTTGGCCATAAAAACTTCATTTTAACTCGAAATAAGGTGAATCAAAACCAAATTCACACGAAATTTCGTGCTCTTGCTCATGGAACTATTAGTTTTCGAAAATAACAAGTTTTAGTAGATCAAAATCAAGAAAACTCCATGAACTCAAAGTTAAAATGTAGATCTAGAAGAATCTATCCATCAAAATTAAAAACTCCAAGTTCTAAAGGGATTTAGAATCATGTAAATAAAAGAATGGAACAATAAAAATCAAGATCCCTCAAGAAGCAAGTTGCACTTGCCTAAATCTCTTGGTAGGTGGAGAGCAACGGTGAGGAAGAGAAGAGTGAATGATGAGAGAGAAAGAGGGTGGGGTTAATAATTGGGGATGGTGGTGGTAGGTAGGGTTTTCCTTTGGTTCATAATGAACCAAGTAAACCAAGCCAAGCCGAACCGACCCAATCCTTCTCCTATCCGAATAAAACCAAGCTCCACTTAATCAAAATAAATCCATGAACGATAAATGACAATTAAACCACAATACTAAATATGAAAATAAATCATAACTAACTAATCAAAGAAAAGAGAAAATTACGGGTCAGAAATACGAGCACGTATAAAATACGTATCACGAATTTCGGGGCACTACATAAACCAACTGAAGTGCGTAAGTATAGAGGTATGATTGGTAGTTTATTTTATTTAACTGCTAGTCGTCCTGACATTATATTTTCAGTATGCCTATGTGCAAGATATCAGGCTTGTCATAAGGAATCGCATGTTAGCACTATTAAGCGTATCCTACGATACCTTAAAGGTACTTTAACAACCGGTCTATGGTATACAAAAATTGATTCAATTGACCTGATAGGTTATTCGGACACAAATTTTGCTGGATGCAAGGTCGATCGTAAAAGTACCAGTGGCACATGTCATTTTCTAGGAAAATTTCTTCTTGGTTTTCCAAAAAGCAAAACTCTGTTGCATTATCAACAATCGAGGCTGAATATATAACCGTAGGACGTTGTTGTGCCTAGATTTTGTGGATGGAACAAACCTTAGAAGACTGTCAGTTATCTTACAACCACATCCATATTTTCTGTAATAATACTAGTTCTATAAATCTTACAAAGAATCATATTTGTCACTCTCGCACTAAACATATAGAGATTAGACATCATTTTTTAGGGATCATGTTTTACGAGGTGACATTTCTCTAGAATATGTGGACACAGAATACCAATTAGCTGATGTTTTCACCAAACCCTAGCAGAAGATCGCTTTAAATTTATTCGAAGAGAATTAGGAATTTTAGACGTTGAGGTTTTATAATTCCATATTACTTGACCAAAATTCATGAAATCCTAAACAGTATTTTGGTTCACTACAACAAATATGGCCTACAATAGCTTGCGCCGAACGCTATAGAAAGCCTTCTATAGTTATTTTGTCCGCTATAATTGTCCCCGCTATAGTATGTGAACGCTATAACATTATAGCGTTCTTGAATGCTGTAGATGGATTATAGCGTTCGTAAATGTTGTGGATGGTTTATAGCGTTCGTGAATGCTGTAGATTGATTATAGCGTTCATGAATGTTGTAGATGGTCTATAGCGTTCTTGAATGCCGTTGATGAATAATAGTGTTCATGAATGCTATAGATGGTGCATAGCGTTCTTTAATGATGTTGATTTATTATAGCATTTCTGAACGTTGTTGATTTTTATAGCATTTTGAGTTTTGTAGCATTTTGAGTGCTATAAATCTGCTACACAATTTCATATTTAAATAACATGTTTTGTATCACATACAATTAACCTGTACATCATAAAAAATCATGCTGAATCGTAATTTTGATTTCGACAATTTCAATCGCAACTTCCATTTCGATCAATTAAGATATAGAAAATGTTTGCCAAAATAAATAAATTCATACATTTTTCATTAAAACATTCAAGATATACAAAATATGTTGTACGTCTAAAGTGATCGAAATAGTATTCCAAAATAAAATTTTCATGTAAAGAGAATCCAAATGTACAAAATGTTTATAACCTAACGCTAGTCCAAAATTCAACTAAACCATTCCATTTCCATATAAAATGTCTGTAGGCCAAAATGCAGCTCGATCGACTCTTTCCTTCTAGCTTATATCCACAACTATCAAAAATTTACATGCCAACCTACAAAATTGAGTAAAAAACACATTAGCATTATTATGGCCATAACTTTCAAGTAAATACAATAAACAATATCCATCTAGCTATAGCAAGTAAACCATATTCATCTAGCTATAACAAGTAATGTGCATAGAATCTTGTCATGACCCGCTCCCGAATAATCAGATACGAGTCGGACACGCCCAGCCTACGTTGGATGATACAACGTAGTAAGCTGTACTAAGTATCTAATATCTCAAGTCACATCATAAAATCACATCACAGCATCTAAACACGTGCAAAATAATATTACAAATGACCATGTCTTTATAATACAAAATCATCAAATTTAAAGATAAACCTGTGCAGCAAAGTCCCAACCCATCACTGATCTCCTCGTAGCATCCATGCTAGCTAAATATCAACCCGTCCTGCCACCCATAATGCTAAGGTAGAAAGTCACGACACCTGTAACGTATCCAAACAGGAAAGGAGCAAAGTACAACCCTACGAAATGAACATGTACAAAGTAAAACTATTGTAGAAGCATGGAATTTCAGGGCGCATTTATGTGCCAGAATTCCTATGCGCTCAAATACTTCTCAGAACATGCGCCAGGGAACTCAAACGAAGTACTTGGCACAGCAAGATAGCAAAAGTATAGACAGCAAAAGAAAATTTTTATTTCATATAAAAGTCTATTACATGTCTAAAGAAAGGGACTACAGCCAGGCGCAGCAAACTGCCATGTGCCTCCCACCAGGCGCATCATCAGTCAGGCGTATCACTTCAGCGTCTCAGTCAGACGTGTCACTTCAGCGTCTCAGTCAGGCGCAGCCTTCAGCGTTTCAGTCAGGCACATCTCTTCAGCGTCTCAGTTATGCGCATTATGAAGTCTCCGCATATGCGCCTTACTTCGACCCGACCAAATGCTTCGACTAATAAAGCATTTATCGAGAAGAACAGGAGTGGGCGATGAACCCCACCCTAGCTGGAGGAAGAGCTCTCTAAAGCCCGAGGAAGAGGAGAGCACCATAATTCTGGGGCTAAAGGAGCAGCTTTCAACACAACAAGAATGGGCAACACCCCACTCTTGCAGGAGGAAGAGCTCTCCAAAGCCCAAGGAAGATGGGAGCACCACAATTTCGATCTGCGGCTCTTCCAGCATAACGGAGACAGGGCTCGAGCATCCCGATCTTTGGATGCAACAGGCACATTCTACCTGCCTCAGAAGCCCTCGACTCCGACTTTTGGATGTAACAGTCACCTTCACGAGCATGAACGAAGACAAGTCATCGCATCTTCACCCTCAGGAGCATCTTGTCAACAGAATGTGCTCGAGCAAATAAGTTCATTCGGGAAGACATGAGAGAACGAGAAGCAAACTCTCTTCTTGCCACTATTTATAGGTCGGACAAATCAAACCCATGCGCCAAGTGGCTGGCTCTCCGAATCCCATGCAATTTTGTATTTATGGTGATGAACCTGACGCTTCGAATTCGGCCAAGTCAAAACGGCTATTTAAGCACTTAAAGAACACAAAAGTCGGACCAATAAAGGCACGTCATGCAAAAGGATGCGCCGGTCAGATACCGCACATCATACAGACACGCCCGTCAGTTCCAGAGTGCTCCGTATGGATGCGCCCAACAAAGTATAGATCCATGTGTCCTAATCAACATGGACCCATGCGCCCATTTCGGCTCGTCACCTATCAAGCAATTAACGCTCAAATGACAGAGTTGGCAGCACGTCCCCCAGGACTGGACAGTTAGCAGTTTTTCAGAAGACGAAGCGTCGCCGACATCAGCATCATCATTACTTTCCTCCGACGGTTATGACCCACGTGGCCGACCAACCACTCGCATGCTCCTCAGCGGCCATGCGCCTGAAGACCCGCATGCGCCTCAAAAGCCGTGCGCCCAACCGGTTCATGACTCCTGAAGGTTGTGAGCCAAAGTCTTCTCATGCGCCCAATCCCAGGCGCATCCTATCAGATCTCTCTCCACCAAATCTGAGATCTTTGAACAACGGGCATACGCCACGTGTCCTTTGACTCAATTCAGCCTATGAAGGGGTGCTAATCATCCAAGATCTCAGCAACTGAAAGATTCTCTCCTCTGTTCCGTGTCAGCTCACAAATGCAGCATGAAGGATTCAACCCACAAATGATGGTGCATCATCCATGCGCCTCCCGCAGCTTCAACTACGTGGCGTCCCCACGTATAGGCACATCCTACATATACGCGCATGAGCAACCAGCCTGCAAACTATAAATAGAGGGATTATTTCCTTCTTACGGGACCACGTAATATACACGTACACAGACAAAAAAAGGCATCAGAGTTATCATCCACCAAGATCGGAAGAGACACTCAACGTCTTCTTCCCATCTGCAAGCTCCAGCAGCCAGATCAACTCAGACCTTCAGAGAACCGAGAACCGTCGTCAGATCGTCAACGGAGTCAACGCATTACCACTCGCTCCATCGACACAGGGACCCAGATAAACAAAAGTGTACTCCTAGGACTACATCTAAGTCCTACATTGTAACAATGTTCTGTTGTAATGCAATCAAAAGAATTTAATGACAAACAAGCTGACAACTCTGTTGGGGACCCTTTCTCCTCCACCGAGAAAGCTGTGTCGCAATCCGACGACATGAAGGTGGGCTCCTCCCACAAGACGCTGGTCGTACGTCTCAATCAACAGGCGTATGAGGAGTTCATCTCTGAAGGCAGCGCAAGTCCTTCGAAGCGGCTGCCAAAGTTGAAGAAGACTCGCCAAGTCTGGCTGCGCAAGGTCGAGGCCCCTGGCACCACCACTGAAGAGGATGTGCCGATGCAGTCCACCCTTCTCGCTGACGTCCTCAGCAGCCAGGATGCGCCCACCGGTACAGCACATCTCTCGAAAAAACGTGGTGCTAACCATATTCCCCAGCTATCTCCTTCTCAGACAAGAAAGATGCGCTGATGGAGCAGGGGCGCATCTAACGCCCTGTGCAGTTACTCTGATATGCCACAGAAGGCTTCTATCTTTGACAGACTCACTCGCTGTCGTGGCGATGAGAATTTGGACTCTGAGTACTATGCACCCCAGCGGGCTGGTACGAAGAAGTCCAAGGCAGCACGGGCCATGCGCCTCAAACGTGCTATGCCAACGGCAAACCAGAAGCATGTGCTCACAATCAGGCGCGCTACTGATGGTAAGCTGTATAAGGTCGACTCGGGTGCTTCTGTGCCAGAAACGAGCCAACCTTCAAGTCCTTGCCTCACTTGGGCGCATCTGTTGCATTCGCAACCAAGTCGAGCAAGGCAAACTCAGTGGTCTTGAACCCCAGCGCCTACATAGGATGTGCGTCTGTGGCTGGTTCAAGTAACTATAAATGTTGTACCCCCACTACTGGTCTGAGTGCATCTTCTGCGTTGGTTCAGGGGACGCAGCATTCACCTGACCACCCCGGCGCTTGGCCTTGCCATGCGCCTGATGTGGTTGTGAAGGTGGCACTCTCACTTGACCACCCCGACATTTGGCCTTGCCATGCACCTGATGGGGGTGCAAAGGTGGCACTCCTCCTCCAATAATTTGCGTAATGTGATCAGTCACAAGCGCCGATCAGGAGAGTCGACTGACAAGCACAATGCGTCCCTCACAGGGCACACCTGTGTCGTAGTCACCATCAACTTTTGTTGCAAAATAGCAGTCCCACCACCAAGGCAGTCGGTGTTCCAGCGGCTGTAATCATCAACACCGCTCCAACGTCGCCTCGGGAAGAAGGTGTCAATTGAAGAGGAGCCATAACTAAAGGTTGCTTCTTGTAACGTAATCTCTAACTCCTCATCAATCCGAAAGACGACCGACAATTCCTCGACCTCGTCCTCATCCAAAAGCCAGCCGAGGAAGACCAAGACGACTGTCCCGTCCTCTGGAGTGTTTGAAGGCACTCAGGGGAGAAAGAAGATCTCGGAGGAAGCTGGAGGTAGTCAAGCCCTTGTTGATCCTCCTCCTGAAGACGAAGACGTCCTCCAGAGCATAGCCGGGGGTAGCCAAATCCTTGCTGATCGTCCTCCTAAAAACGAAGACGTCCTTCAAAGCACAGCTGGGGGTAGCCAAGTACTTGTCGATCTTCATCCAAAGACGAAGATATTCCCCAGAACATAGCTGGGGGTAGTCAAGATGAAGCTCCAGGAGAAGCGACTCCTCTACAAGAGAGCGAGGCTGAAAGCGAGGCTTCAACCGATCCATCCACTTCCAGCCATATCATGACAGTATACATGACTGGGGGTGATACAGAGTCAGATGCGCCGCCAGCAGACCTCGTCCAGCGCATGGATACTTTGGAGGGGGGACTCAAAACACTCTCTGCCTCCATGCAAACACTGACTAAAGCAGAGTTTGAGATATGGTCAGCTTTGGCCAGGGCACCTTCTATCGGTCCTGACCCAGGGGCCAATAGAGAATCAAGTGTATCCCTTCAACGGGTATCTTTGGATACAGATCGTCGTGAAGCACCCCGGACGTCGGAGCCATCAAATGCTCAACTCCAGGCTGTACCACCTTCTCCGACTCCCATCTCCACGGAAGACGTGGTTGAGATGATCAGGGACTTGCGCGAGCGCTTTGAGTCCAAGAACAGACATGAGGAGCGCCAGAAGATGGGGATCCCACAACCATACCCCCTCGAATGGAACAAAGTGGTTTATCCTTCCAAGTATAAACCACAAACATTGATGCCATACGATGGGAATGACTCTCAATGCCGCTATCTGACGTACTTTCAGTCTCAAACGGGACATCTCCCGAAGGAAGACGCGCTACTCACCAGCATATTTGTCGGGGCATTGAAAGGAGTGGCTTACGACTGGTACTGCAGTCTCCCCGACAACTCCATATCTTCTTTCGACGACTTGACATGTCTCTTCCTTGATCGTTTCTACGATGGAGGGAAGGACATGACAATGGCATCCCTCATAGAGATACGTCAGAAGGAGAAGGAAACAGTTCGAGCATTCATCGAACGGTTCTGATAAGCCTGCTTCAGACTGTCCCCGGGCATGCCAGAACATGCACTCCTATCTTTCTGCAGCATGAACATACTGCCTGCGATCAAACTTTGGCTCAACTCCACTTCTCCTCCCGACTGGAGTTCATTGATCACCGAGGCCGAAGCAACAGAAAAGAAGGCGTCCAATGCTCGTCTTCTGGGAGTCAGTTTTCCTGCCTTTGAGGACAAGGGAAAACGGCCTGCAGCCAACAACCCTGGACGAGAGACGAAGGAGAAGCAGGCATTGACTGTCAATGCCTCCAAAGGTGCATCAGCACCTTCTCAGAAGCCTCCACTTGCACAAGGCCAAAGGAGGTTTATTCTTTCAACGATGAAGACACCTTGCAACTCTTCGAGATATTGAAGCAGGGTGACAAGATCAAGTTACCGGACCCAAAGCGTCCTGACGAGGTTGGGAGAGTGGAAAATTCGAGGGTACTGTCACTACCATCGGTTTGTCGGACATCCAACTAAGGACTACCACGTCCTCAAGAACTACATCCAGCGTATGATCAATGCGGATGTCATCTCCGTCGACTACGAGGAGAAAACCGTCTCGGCCAACCTGGTGTCACTCCAATTTGGAATCTTGCCGCCAACCACAACACAAGATGGCATCGTCCCCATCCCAAAGGCGACAATGGAGGTGGTTAACCTACCACCTACTTGCGATAACGTGAGTGGACTCATTCCACTCACCACATTTCGAGGAGAGGTCTTATGGGTTCACCTTGACCTCGTCTCCGAAGTCACTCAACCGGGGGTATACTCTACCTCCAAAACTAAGGGCAAGAAGATCAAGTCTTGCCGCATGGTCTCTTCCTCTGCGGAAGAGGCACTTCCTGTACAGACGAGTTCACATCAGAACGCCCAACCTGACGAAGCTGTCGTCGAGGTGGTGCCTCCTTGTACCGTCCCTGCTGCCCAGGAAGAGGGCCCATCCAGGCCTCCAGCAGCCATTAAGCAGAAGCATGTAGAGGCCCGTTTCGATAAGCCTTTGCGAAAGGAGAATGCTTCGGGGCTAGCGAAGCCCCACAACTTCGACATACTGGTACAACTTGCCAGTACTCCTGCCCGCCTATCTCTGTTTGAACTTCTTCGTCTTTCCAAGGACACTCGTGAAGCTCTCTGTGAAGCCTTGAAGGATGCTGAATCCTTCATCAGTCAGGTCAAGCAGCCTGAGGATACCCCGACCACATGTACATACTGCCATTGTGCAGATGAAGTTATCCCCAACATAACCTTCACCCAACAAGATATGCTGCTCAAGCACAACCGACATAATAGGCTACTGTATTATACGGGGTATGTCGGTTCCGTCAAGGTGAAGCGAATTCAGATCGATCCAGGGTCTTCCCTCAGCATCATCCCTAAGACGTTGCTCTCAACACTGGGGATCCCGATGTACCGTCTTGTAACGCCCCAGTCCCAAAATACGTAGGACTAGGAACGTAGACATGCCAGCTATATTTATACGAAGTACACTCCAATATATGGAAACCTCGTATGAATACATAAGCTGTAAAATGCAGTAGAACCATAACTAATCTCATGCACACAAAATAAATGAATAAAAGACATCATATAAAGATAATGAATTGTCTTGATACAATATGTTAGGCGGAGACAAATCCACTACCAACAAAATAAGGAAAAGTACATAGAAAATAAAATGAGTGGCGAGCGAAGCAAAGACGATCCAAGTGCAATTATCCTCGAAGAAATAGCGATGGTCACGGCTACAGCTAAAGCACCTGCGAAAGACAAGAGCACACACCTGGAGAGATAACCAGGTCCTCAGAGGGACGTAACAAGACACATAATATCATGCCATATAAACTGAATTTATATTGCTCAAATGAATAAGTAAATCGAATTATAACATGGTCCAATACGCACCTACTGAACGAGCGTACCATCCCCCCAACCAAACAAGGACAAGAGATGGTAAACTAATTCACGGTGACGTACCTTTCCATGCTAAGAATCCAATATGGTATCCGGACCCTAACAAGGTTCAATACCTTCTCATCGAAGTAGTAAGTCACACCTACAACCAAACAAGGACAAGATGTGACAAACTAGTCCGCGACAAATTATTGTTCCAAGCCACGGTCAGATACAAGTACCCAAACCAAAAGTACTCGTATCTAACGGATAAGGTAGCCTAACCGTTCTAGTGAAATGTAATTAAGAACAATCCTTCCTACGCATGGGCCCTGGCTAAATAGGATCGATGTAATCCCCCTTGGGCACCAGAGGCCCCATCAGTAAGAGCATGACGTTCCGCAGAATCGTCAGTGGCCGTCAGTAATCATGGATCATCAACCCCGTATCTCCAGCGGAGAGTCCGGGTCACAAGGGAAGTGCATCGAAGCCCATACGCTAAGGAATTGTCCTCCCCGCCCAATGCCTACTGTGTTGTATCCACAACACAAACCACTATAACCGCTAAGTCAAACTAACATGTAACCTCTATTAGCGGTTATTCCTATCGCACAGCTTGTACGTACTGGTGGCCAGCCAATCACGCACTTCCGTGTTCTACATGCGATACACAACTTCGTGGTACAACGTGTCAAGGCCATGAATGCAACACACAAGGTGGTCCCTTAAATCTAGGTTTAATATGTAAAAATAATACATAGCAGGAAATATAAATGAACAGTAAGTTCTAACAGGTTATGCCATGTATCACAGTTTATTTTGCATAAAGAAAATAAGTAATGCATGAAATATGAGCTAATATAATTAAACAGCAAATGGCAAGGTATCTTGCCTGGTAGAGCGCCTGGTGTGCTGCTATAATTATGGTGGCATGAACCGTGACTTCGGTGCAACAACTGTACATGGTGACCTCGAGTTGTGGCACGGACAGTTCCATTGGGTCCAGAAGGGTTAAATTGGTTAGGGTCAATAGGTGGGAGGAAGGAATTGGCAAGGGAATAGAAAGATTGGGATTAGTCATGGACATGAGGAAAATTGAAAGAAATTTGATAAATAATATAATCCTAGAAAAATATATTTCTATTACTCCAAATATTTATACGTTGTTATAGGAAAAATTCATTTTAGAAAAAAAAGAAACCATAACTTAGTTAGTAAAAATATTTTATATAATTACTTGAAAATATATACGATAATTCAGAAGCTGAACATATTTCTAGGTTAAATACAAAAATACGGAGAATCATAATTTTGGCTAAACATAACTCATATATATATTTAATAACTTTGCAGAATCTAAAAATATTTTAACTAAAAATCCAGTACGGTTAAGTTAAAAATTTAGGTCAAAATGCTATATTAAAAATAGGTAAAAATTACGTAAATTTTATTTTAAAAATTCTAGAACAAGTTTTGATAATCAATGTGGGGTCATACCCAGTAATATATATTTTGCCATTCATGTATATCAAAAAAAATAATCCTAAATAATGATAATTTTAATATATACTAAAAGAAGAAGACAATAAATAATAATAATAATAATAATAATAATAATAATAATAATAATAATAATAATAATAATAATAATAATAATAATAATAATACAA
Organism: Iris pallida; assembly: GCA_029216955.1. NCBI lineage: Eukaryota > Viridiplantae > Streptophyta > Magnoliopsida > Asparagales > Iridaceae > Iris > Iris pallida. Next base: position 27,996,909 of record JANAVB010010198.1, read on the forward strand.
TAATAATAATAGAGTATAATAATAATAATAACGATAATAATAATCATTAAACAGAATATTATTAATAATAATAATAATAATAATAATAATAATAATAATACAGTAACCATAACTTAAGAAAATGTTAATATTTTTATAACATAATTAATCAAAGTCTCTTCTTCTTCTTTTTTTTTCGTTCAGTTCCCAAAGCTTACTTGAAAAAAAACAAAAAAAAAACATCACATTCCTCATTCCTGAGGAGAGAGAGAATGGACTGACGAAAAAATCAATGAAAGGAGACTGAGAAAGAGGGAGAGAGAGATGGAGAGAAGGGAAGGGGGCGGAAATAGAGAGGGGATGAGCGGAGGGAGAGAAAGGGAGAAGGTCGGAAGAGAGAGGCGGAGGCTGTGAGCGGGTTCTGGCGGCGCGGTGGGTGACGGTGGTTTGCGGAGGAGGTCGGGCGGAAGGAGCGGTCGGGAGCGGTGGGTCGACGGGTTTAGGACTGGACGGAGAGGGAAAGAGGGGCGGCGAGCTGCGCGTGCGCGGCCGACCATGGCTGGCGCGGCGCGGCGGAGAGGGGCGAGACTCCCGCGCGCGGAGGACGGGTGAGGGCGCTGGCCGCGGAGGAAGGCGGTCGCGGGTTCGCCGGAGGGGGTTTGGGGAGATGAGGGCGGAGCCGGAGTGAAGCGCGCTGCGACGGCGGTTCTCAGGCGCGGAGGGGCACGGAGATCCGACGGCAGTCGTTGGGCGGTTTGGGAAGGTCCGGGCACAATGGCGAGGGAGGACTTCGCCGGGCGGTTGGGACTCGGCGGAGACGGCGGTCTGCGACAGCGGTCACGCGGGACGGGGACGACGGACACGGGTCGGAGGTCGGCGAGGCGGCACTCGCCTCGGTCGAGGTAAGGGCGGTGGTGGCGGTTTATTGTTTCCTATTGTTTCTTGTTTCTAGTGTTGTGGTATTTCTGGGATTTTGGCGGTGGTCGCCGGTGTTGGTTGCTAGGGTCAGGGGATGATGGGGATAGTGATTTAGGTGACCTGGGAAATGGCGGAGAGACGGCAGCGGGTGATGGTAGGGAGAGGGGCTGCCACGGTGCGGGTGGTGGTGCGGGATTTCGGTGGGCCGTGGTCAAGCGGAGCATAGGGATAAGGTGGTTGTCGGGACACGGTGACACAGTGAAATTAGGGATTAGGGTTAGGGTTTAGGAATTAGGGATTTGGATATTAGAAAATTGGGGATTTGTATTGTGTCGGGTTTGTCGACACGAGAAAGATAAATGTATATGTAAAAAATGGAATAAGATTGTGGATGGTGGAACACGGACACGATACACGTTTGGTTGTGGAATTTATTTGTGGAGAAATTTGTTATGGATGAATAATGAATTGGAGGAGTACCTGCCTATTAATAGGATGTGGGAATTTCCATTAAGATAGGGATTAGGATATTTAAAACCCAAATAGATAATTCATCTATTTATTTAAATTAATTCAATAAATTCGAATCCAAATCAAAATCAAATTCCAAAAACAATCAAATTTAAATCTAATTAAAATCTTGGTTTAAAATCAATGGGATAAATCAAATTTCAAATGTTAACTATTTAAATAAATCATAAATTCAAATCAAGAATTAAATCGCCACAATAAATTCAAAATATGCTTTCCAAAAATACTAATAATATTAATTTCAAAAATTATATTATTATTTAAAATAAACTAATAAATAATTACTAAATATGTTTGTAGGTACAAATGATGTTTTCATAATTATACTTTTCTAATATACCATTTTATAGGAAAAACAATTTATTATTATAGCTGTATAAATGAAAGGCTTTTCATAATTAAAATCATAAACTTGAAAATGATAGCTAGAAATAATTATTACATATATTATTTTGAAACCATAAAAATAGAAAAAAATAATATTTTCAAAGATATGTACGCTCGCACATAATCGCACTCGTCGAGCCATTTCGAAAAATAAAATTTCGTGCGCGACGTATAATACGACTACGCGACGTACATTACAAAAATTTAAATCAGTACCAAATTTAATAAAAAAAAATTTAGTAGAAAATTTAGGGGTTTTAACACTGGGGATCCCGATGTACCGTCTGGCGCCTTCCAACACTACAATCAGCGGTTTCAATGCTAGCAAAAGTGAACCGCTGGGTAAAATACGGCTGAAATGTCATATCGGTAACCTCCGAACCGAGGTGACTTGCTATGTCGTGGATGCTGACGTCAACTACAACCTCTTACTGGGTCGTCCGTGGCTGTATGAATACTTGGTGGTGCCATCTACACTCCACCAATGTATGAAGTACGTGTCCACCAACGACATCATCCAGACAGAGTTCGCGGACATTGACCCTTTCAAGGAGGTCGAAGCCTACTTCACTGATTCTACCCTGTACAAGTCGCCCGACGAAGGGGAAGCCAATGATGCTGACGATGAAGCAGAAACGACAGCAGAGCCGGACATGGAGCCAGAGATGATTCCCGACGCTCCTTTGAAAATTCGACTCAAAGGAAAACCGCCTCAGATGCTGCCTCCCATGACCATCAAGCTACCTGGAAAAGCACCAACTTCTCTAGGTAGAACACCTACTGAAGCTCCATTGAAGATACGGCTCAAGGGAAAGCCGTCTCAAACATCGGCTCCCCTTGTGGCAAAACTACAGGAGAAGGCACTAATCACTAAAGGCGCAGTTGAGGCACCTCTGAAGGTGCATCTTAAAGGCAAGCCCCCGCAATCATCCGTCTCATCCAAGCTGCCGGAGAAGGCCCACATAACCCTCTCGGACCCCAAGGTCAAAGCTGTGGTGGACTCTCCCGAACCAACCCCAGTACTCACAGATGAAGAGCTAGGGGAGTACATATCTGCTGATGTAGATGCACCCTCTCTGGACAATGTAATCCCGCGGGACAAAATCTCGTGTTTCATCAATAATAGAGTATCTTTTAATTATTCTAGTCTTCCATATTGGAATGCCATGTATACATTAGATAACGCTCTACGGTCATTGCAAACACAAATAATGACCGTCAATCATGTAAATCGAGTAGTCCCGTCCCAAGGGGTCTGTTTCGTAGTTCCACCGCGAAATCGAGACGAAGAATCCATCATCTTCGGCAAAGTCGAGCGTCATCAAGACCTCCCGCCACTCGAGCAAGAACCAGATACCGGCAGAATACAAGTCTATCGATACACGGACAAGGCAAAGTATCTCATCCAAAAGATGGGTTACGATCTAAAAAGCAACAAAGGCCTGAACAACGGCAAGGGTCGACGTCTTCCTCTCCGGCTCCCAACACCTAAAGGAAAGTCGCAGGACTACTATCATCGAACTCGACGGAGGGTGGGCTATGTCACGCCACCGGCAACTCCAAAGAGTTCGTAGGCAGAAGAAGTAGAACATTCTCATTCGTCCGAAGCATCAACTTGGGATTCCGATACCAGTATCGGCTCATTCTTCAAGAAGGTGATATCAGTCAACATGGCATCTGCACAATCTCAAGAAGATGAAGGTGAAGACCAAACGCCGGAATTCTTCGAGGAAGAACCTTGGGCTCAATGTCTAGGAGCGCAGTGGGAGTCCCATTTTGAATTACGCGAACCCCCTACTGAAGATGAAGTCGAGCAGATCGACCTTGGGGATGGATCTTCTTCCAAACCCATCTTCATCAGCAAGAGTCTAAAGGGACCAGACCGGGAATCTTTAGTCCGACTGACTAAAGAATATATCAATATTTTTGCCTGGAGCTACAAAGATATACCGAGACTTGATCCCCAGATCGTAATACATAGGCTTAACATCTTACCTGATGCCAAGCCTATAAAGCAGCAACAACGACGTTTTTGTCCTGACGTCGTGAACGCTATCGATCAAGAAGTGGACAAACTCCTGACCAGCGGGTTTATCCGTGAAGAACAACACCCGGATTGGGTGGCCAACGTCGTCCCTGTCACCAAAAAGAATGGGAAGATACGGGTCTACATCGACTTCAGAGATCTCAATGCTGCTTGTCCGAAAGACGAATTCCCACTTTCGATCACAGACGTAATGATCGATAATACATGTGGCTTCGAATGCATGTCTTTCATGGACGGGTATTCGGGCTACAACCAAATCAAAATGCTCCCCGATGACAAAAAGTATACGTCATTCAGGACACCGAAAGGGGTTTTCTGCTACACGGTGATGCCCTTTGGCTTGAAGAATGCTGGTGCTACATACCAACGAGCTATGAGTACCATCTTCCATCAACATCTACACAAAACAGTCGAATACTATGTTGATGATACCGCTGTCAAGAGCCGTCTTAGAGGTGATCACCTACATGACCTAAAGACAGTCTTCGATCTCATGCGAGCGCACCAACTCAAGATGAACCCCGTTAAATCCTTCCTTGGGGTTTCTAGCGGAAAGTTCTTGGGCTTCATTATTACGACGAAAGGCATTCATGTCGATCCCGAGAAAACCAAAGCCATCCTTGACATAGACCCTTCGAAGAACCTCCGAGAACTTCGAGGCCTGTAGGGGCGTCTGGCGTACATCCGAAGGTTTATAGCAAACCTTTCCGGAAAATGCCAACCCATCACCCAGCTCATGAAGAAGGAAGTCTCCTACGTCTGGACAGAAGAATGCCAGAAAGCTTTCGATGATATCAAGGCTTACTTGACGAGCCCGCCAGTCCTGGTGGCACCCGTCGCAGGCAAACCATTTCTTCTCTACGTCCGTGCCATGGATCATTCCCTCGACGCTCTGCTGGCTCAGAACAGCGATGCAGGCTACGAGCAAGCTATCTACTTCCTCAGTAGGACACTGATCGGGGCCGAACACCAGTACAACCTCGTTGAAAAGGAGTGTTTGGCTTTGGTGTTCGCCATCCAGAAGACTCGCCATTATGTCTCGGGCCAGACAAGTCATGTCATCTCCCGAGTCAATCCGCTCAGGGTCCTCATGACAAAGCCAGGATCATTGAACTCTCGGCTGACTACATGGACGATCCTGTTGACGCCGTACAACATGGTGTTCGTCCCACAAAAAGCCGTCAAGGGTCAAGCTCTGGCCGACTTTTTAGCCGCGCACCCCATCCCAGAGTCCTCCAGACTCTATGAAGACATCCCGGATGAGGTCCAAGAATCAAACGTCACCGAAGAAAGCTCCGTCTGGCGGATGTTTTTTGATGGCGCTTCAAGAACTGGCACCAAAGGCCAAATCATCGCCGGAGTGGGAGTAGTCTTAGTCTCCTCCGATCAGCTGGTCATCCAACGTGCTTACTTCCTTTCGAAGCCGTGCTCCAACAATGTTGCCGAGTACAACGCTCTCATCATGGGACTCCAGCTGGCGCAACAGCTGGGGCTGGATCATCTGGAAGCCTACGGCGACTCAAAACTCACCGTTAACCAGATCAGAGGGCAAAATGAAGTTCGCCATGAAGATCTGGTTCCTTACCATGAAGTTGTATTGAACATTATTTCAACATTCACCAAGTTCTTCATAGAACACGTACCTCGGTTACAAAACCTGGAGGCTGACGCACTGGCTGGCCTCGCAGCCTCATTGGCAGCACCCCTCGGGACTCAACACTACGTCACGGTAGTTGGTCGAGACTTAGTCTGTCCTAAAAACAACCTATGCTCACAAATAGCCCATACCATGACAACAAGTGCTAGTGTTAATATCTGAGACTGGAGGTTCCCGTTCATCGACTTTGCTGTCTACGGAATTCTTCCAGAAGACCCGAAAGAAGTCGCCTCAGTCAGGAGGCGTTCCCTTCGATTCTATTATGATACAGCTACTAAAATGTTGTATCGATGCTCCTACGATGGACTTTTCCTTCGATGCCTGTCCAACGAAGAAGCAGCCGAAGCCCTTCGAGAAGCTCATGATGGGACTTGCGGGGCTCATCAACCTGGCCCTAAGTTGCAGGATCCACTGCGACGCATGGGTAACTACTGGCCAACCATGGCAGGCGACGCTGTCGACTATGCCAAAAAGTGCCATAAGTGCCAGCTTCACGCCGATTTCATCCATACACCGTCGGAACCACTACATCCTACGATCGCCTCCTGGCCCTTCGAAGCTTGGGGCATGGACATTATAGGACCGATCACCCCTCCATCATCGAGGGGACACCGCTTCATCCTGGCCATCACCGACTACTTCTCCAAATGGGCAGAAGCAGTTCCGCTGACGAAAGTGAAGAGCTCTAGGGTGATCAGCTTCATCAAGCACCATATCATCTACCGTTTCGGGGTACCTCGGAGGATTATCCACGATAACGGTCCTCAGTTCATCAGCCATGTTTTCAGCAGATTCTGTGACAAGAACCGCATTCAGAACGTGGCATCAACCGCCGACAATCCGGCAGCAAACGGATTGGCCGAGGCTTTTAACAAGACTATGGTCAAGCTACTCAAAAGGTCGTGTCATCTAACAAACGTGACTGGGACAAAAAGCTCGGCGAATGTCTTTGGGCCTACCGTACAACGGTACGGACCCCGACGGGCAACACCCCGTTCTCCTTAGTCTACGGGAGCGAAGCGGTACTGCCTCTCGAGATCCAGATACCCTCACTCCGTGTAGCGATCACAAATCAACTAACAGAAGAAGACAATCAATGTCGCCGTCTGCGAGAATTGGAGGCACTTGACGAAAAATGTCTTCTAGCTCAACAGTGCATCGAACTCTATCAAGCCCGTATATCACAGGCTTTCAACAAGAAGGTCAAGCAGAGGACTTTTCAAGTAGGCAACCTGGTTCTGAAAGTCAGGAGGCCGATGGGTTGACTCACAAAACACCAGGAAAGTTTGAGCCCAAATGGGAGGGACCTTTCATCATAGAGACGGTATACTCAAACGGTGCTTACCGCCTCGTCCGATCAAACGGAAACTTGTTCATGATGCCCATCAATGGCAAGTTCCTAAAGAAGTACTACTCCTGCACATCTTTCAGATATGTACTTCCACCTTTACCTAGCAGGGGAGTCAGTGGACCTGATCATCAGAGCTCACATACACCTCCCTTTCGCAAAAATTCTATGCTTTCGGAACCCAGTTGTTCCATTGCATTCTATCTCCAGTAGAAGGACAACCACATCCACATTACCTCTGAGTTGCTCTTCTATGCCCTACAAAGCAGAATCTTACGCTCCGTAAGACTATGCTACCCATCATATTTACCACGTCCACATTACCTCTGAGTAAATGTCCCGTACAGACAACCCCTGTGTTGTCGTACATCGATCGCAAAACTTCCATGTCCACATTACCTCTGAGTAGTTCCGCGTATCTCCCCAGAGTCACTCCTACCACGTCCATAACACCTCTGAGTAGGAAGATTCCGACATTTGAACCCCATATTTACCACGTCCACATTACCTCTGAGCAAACATGTCGATTCTCTCAAACTTATTATCTGTACCTAACAACCAAGGTGCACAAAAGATAATAGGTCCACACAAATCACAGGTTCATGACAGCAAAAGATGAACACACCACAAAATTCTTTATTTTTCATCTAAAAAGTAAAGGATTACATCCCCAGCATATAACAAAAAAGAGAGAAGACTATAAATCCCTAGGCATCATTGGGATTGGCGGACAGCTTTTCGATTCGATGCCTCAAGTCTACAGCCTGGGTCTCTGCAGTCGCCAGGACCCGGCGTTCAGCTTCCTGCCGCATCATCTCCACAGCCTCAGGAGCAGTATCGTTCTCATGCTTGTCCAACTCCTGCCGTTGGTCAGAAAAAGAATACGGCGAGTAACAACTGCCTCTTCCTCGTTGGACGAGATGTGCTCAGCCTGAGCTCGCTCAAGTTCTAACATAAGTTGGGCCCTCTGGTCTTCTAAGAGGCGGATCCTGGCAGTAACCTCCGCTATACTTGCCTCCAATGAGGCCCGCAGCTCCACCTGCTCCTGTGTGGATTGAGACAGTCTCTCTACTGCAGCCTCAGCAGCGGCCACCTCGCCGTCCCAGATGGCCACCGTGGCCTGATAAGACGACTCAACCTCAGCTATCAACTTCTTCTGTTCTACTTCTATCAGAGCAGAAAAATTATTCCGCTGGATACTCTGCAGTTCAGAAAGACGCTGGTCGAGCTCAACCACCGACTCCTCCAGAATTATAGCCATGTGATCGTGGCCACGGTGCAAACGTATCAAACCAATGGAAGAGAGCACCATGGCTTTCGTCGTCGCAAAACTCCTATTTGCATTCAGCACTGTTGATACGCCTTTGTGTAGCATCTTGTACACTGCTTCAACAACAAACTGAACGTACTCATCTGCATCAGCCAGCACTTGAGGCATCATGGCAGGAGTTGCAGGAGATACTGTGATAGACGGCGGGCCTGAAGAAGACCCACCGGCTTCAATCTGCGAGGCTGAAACCTCGACATCAACGGACTCTCCCTCAACAGGGGCTTGAACTTCGCCACTGGCCCGATGAGCCAAGAGAGCGGAAGGAGCCGAGAGGGGCATCGATATCGTACCTCAAGTAGAAGGAACAACAGGGGGTTCCAGCAAACCCTTGCCCTTCTCAAGCTCGGAGGGACCACCGACGTCAGGGGCTATCTCCTCCGTCTCCAACACACTGTCAGCAGGCCGTACGGGACCTTCCCCCTCTGGCAAAACAGCGAGATCAGCACTTGTTTCCTGACTCGGCTCCCCTGGAGTCAGGCTCGGCGGACGAGTCTCATCTTCCTCACCGAATCCCTCCGCGGGGATAGAATCTGTCGCTACCTCCTGGTCGGCAGCCACCTCAGCCTCTGCTGCTGAGTCTGGGGTAGGGCTCGGCAACGCTGCAACCGACCTCCCCTCATCATGACAATGAGGAGAATCATCCCTCTCCTTTGTTTCAACCATATTTGTTGCTCCTGCAACAAGCTCACTCATCTCTGGAGGAACATCATCTGAAGAGGACGAACTCCACTCCACTTCCTCATCTGGAAGCCCCGTATCTGCTGGATCCTCAATGTCAGAGGCCCCCACGACGGCTTGCACCCTCCCGGGAACTGCTACATCCTCAGCTTTCTTTCCAACATAATCTGGAGATACTAAAATCTCCGCAGGAACGACATCGTCCGGATTCTCCTCCACGGGAGACATCACAATCGGCGGAATGCGCTCTTCAGATGAGCCCGCCACATCCTTCGATTTACTGACGCCCGGTTTCGAAACCCGAATTTTCTTCTTCAGCGGTTCCTACAAAAGGAAAGCATATGTCACAAAAATGATAGAATAAGCCAGACTATGGGGGACGTCTTTACCTCAGCAGGAACTGATTCCATTGGCATTACAGGCGGCACTCCCGTAGCTCCCACCTTTGGAGTCGTCGTTTTTTTGACCTTTTTGGTGCAGACGAACCAGCTTCTGCGTCAGTCCGCCTCTTCCCAGCTGGGGGATCTTCCCGAGTGCCTTCCGTTGACGCTGTAGCAGCAGCCCGATATCCCGCCAACTCTGGTGGACGATATGACCGGGCCGCCGCCAACATGTTTTTTGTAGCCTCTAGCTGAGTTCCAACGATGAAACTAGTCTCCCTGTCATATTCAGAAGACACAGTATTTATGGAGCAATACAGCTTAACAGCCAAATACAGGATCTGTGGCCGAGGGTTGTGAACTGGTGTATTGAAATGAACTCCAGTGCACCCGGCATTGTAATATTGCCAACCCCGGGCTCCCTCCAGTAAACTTCCAGCAAACCCCAGACTGTTACCGGGGGTTTCGTAACATTAGCTGGGTGTAACAAAACTGGCAAGAAAACTGGCTCGGCAAATACGGCTCTAGATAACACTTATTCTGGTTGCGGTAGACCAAGTGGGAAGGCCGAATACTCTGCAACCAACGAAACCCCCATTTCGGCAGAGTGATCGTATCCTCACCGGAGTCTTCCAAATCTTGGTCAGCCTCGAAATCTTTGAAGATGGGACTGACCTTGACGATCTCCCACCCCTGAAGATAAGACAAAACTCTCCTACAAACGGGGACGCCGGTGTACAGCCACTTCCTCTTATAGAAGCGGCGAATAAAGGCGTCACCTTCAATGTGATCGTCTTCAGGACCCGGACTCATCACGTTCGGGTGATACAGAATTAACCATCCCATCAGATAATGGAATGGTAGCTCAACTCAGGGAAAGTTGTCTTTTTTGCCCATCTTATGGGCCACATCGTCAGCAAAATCTCTCAAACCCTACAGCAGGTTACACACCATCGCGGGCCAGGAGAGCCAAAGGACGACCAAAAACCAGTTTTACTGCTGGCAAAATGAGGTTCCGGGTCACCCTCTCCACAGAGCCTGACCCACCTGAGAACACATAGTCCCGGAGCCATATCATCAAGTAGGCAGTCAACACTGCTTTGGACGACATCCGGTGCACGCAATGCCAGAAACAACTGTATACGTCCTCGCCGCTCTCATTTGAACGAGGAGCCTTCTCGCCTAGTCGGCTCATTTCAGAGGTTACTTTCGCGGGCTTCAGTCCCTGCGGAGTCGTAAACCGAATCTTCGTAGAGTCCGCCAGGTCCTGCTTGAAGACATAATTAATCCCTTCAAGTAGTCACATGGGGCTGTGACTTGCCTTCTTCCTTCCGTTGCATCAGATAATGATGGCTCGCCACCTCCTTGAAAATAGCCATCATCTCCGGGTCCTTCTCTTCCAGAACAAGGATCTCATTATTTGTTGGGAAATATTCCTCATACGGTTCCGAGCCCCAGGGAAGCTTGGACACCTCATACATCTCATGGAGAGCCAATCCCAACTATAGTGCCCCGTCCCGCTCAGTCAATCGGAAGAATAGGAACGCCGACGGCGTTCGAACTTAGCCTTGCAACGGCTGCATGAAGACATCGCTCGGCCAAGGCGACCGCTCGCTCAGGTGGGGTAGTTTCGGTGAACTTACCTCATCTTAGCCTTCACATAATAAATCGTATGTTTTCAACTCGCACAAGTAGGCTTGATAATAAAAGAGACGCATCCACATAGCTAAAGGGAATAATCCCGACAGGTCGAATTGAGTTAGAATATGGAAAGATCCAACGGTCGGCTTAGAGTTGGTGCACGACGTGCTTTGAAAATGACACTTGGTCCTTCGTCCCGTGGCTTGGGAGAAGAAAAAGTTGGTATTTGCCACAAGCTAAGAGTTAGCCAAATTCATAGGCGTCGCCCATATAAATGCTTCGTAAAGTATGCACGATCTCTTCGCCCAAGGCGTGGCACAGCCTCTGCTCGCCGACGGGTTAAGTGGTATTGCACGGCTCGTGGCATAAGTCTAGGCACCCAAATAGCTTGGTTGTTCCAGTCGAACGCGTGCACGACACGTTCCTACGACGCAAGGCTTGACGTAGCCTTTGCTCGTCAAGTTGTTGCAAAGTAAGTTAGGCGAGTTACGTTAAGCTAATAGGAGTAGTAGCAGGCACGGCCCTATGAGTTCTACGGCCAGGTGTAATCACATAGTCTCACGATTGAAGGGCCCGTCATATAAAGTATGACTTGGACGGTGGTGTCACATAGAGTTTTACGTTGGTTTGAGACACGATGGCACGGACTTAGTGTTTTTAGGCACGGGCCACGGTTGATTTATTGAGTTTGGAAAGTGTCTCAATAGTTGTTCTTGAGTTGAGTGAAATGATAGGAAAAGAAAGAAAGAATGCTCGCGACTGGGTCATCGAGGCAAGAAAGAAGAATGCTTGCGACTACGGGTCGTCGAGGCAAGATCTCAGATGTGAGAAGTATTGCACTTAGCCCTGAAGGAGATGGTAACACTAGAGGTACAATGACTGTGTGAGACGTCAGTTTGGGTCGAGTCTTGTATGGTCATTGGACAACTTGTACAAAGTAAATAAAATAAACAGTTTCTCGAACGGCGACCCAGGCGGCCCATGGAAACCATTGTGATAGAGACATTTCGTAGACTGTGTGCCGGATGACCGCACGGATTAGGCGGAAACTTGCAGCAGAGCTAGCTACTCGCGCTGGCAAGGGGCGTCCGCCTAATCAAAACTACAAAAGGAGTCCATAATGGCTCTGGAAGCCAGTGACCAAATTCATATAGTTGAGTCGACAGAATAGCGGCAAACTACGTGTACGCCTTTGGATTTGGTCTAGAACTTGAATGTATGTTTAGTCGGTAACACAAAATGTTTGGGCCTAAGATTTGGCTGCAACGAAGATACCGTGCTTCGGTACGAGATGTGGCGTCGAGTCTTGAGTTGTCGGCATGTAAGTTGCATAGTTTGGATGTAAGTTGTCTTGAGTTTAAGTCAGGAAATGTCGCAAGGCAAAGTTAGTCGAGTGACACTTAACCCACAAGTCTTGATTTGGGTCAGTTGATGATTTAGTAGCAAAGGGCCGCGAGGCAGCAAGGGCCGCGAGGCGGCGGTATGATTGAGTCTCACTTGAGTTGCGAGGCACGACCTCAACAACGACTTATAACACGGTCACACGGAAAAGGAGTCTTATCGCGTAGTTGCGTCTCTGATTTTAAGCCGCAAGGCAAACACGACTTGATAGGTTAACGTTATTGAGTTGATGTTGCATTGCAAGCACGAAATGGTCCTGAGACACGAAATAGGCTAAGGCGTCTGTCCTAAAACCGATCCTAAGGAAAGACTAGAAAGACAATTGTTAAGAAGGGACTATGTTGCACAAAGTAAATCAAACGTGTTGGTTTCGTATGGGTAGGCGAGAAGCTCATTCCACCAGTACAGTTGAGTACTGACACCCACATAGTTTTCATGTGCAAGCACAGGTAGAAGCTCGTGGCGCGGAGCTCACTTGGATGCGTCGAGGCACGGAGTTCCTTGGCGATTCGAAGCGTGCGGCCGCATGGAGTCGAGACTTATACGGGACATAATGTATGGACGTCGCCTTCCGAAGCATCCGCTGGTTCAAAACTTGTATTTGAGAGATGAGAGAGAGCTGAGTGACTTGTAATGTGAGATGAGTGAGCTTGAGAGACTTGTAATCTTGGCTTTGCGCCCCATTGTAACCTTTGTTTCAATATCAATAAAGAGCTTCTTCTGCATAACTTGTGTTTTGTTCTAATTTTTGCTGCTATTATTCAATATCTCTGCATGGGACTTCTGTGCGACGACCCCGTCGCAGCCGCTGAAATCGGCCGTTATGGAACCCGCCTTGCACGAACGCAAATCTAGGCTCGTGCGGCATCATGCCTTAGCGAGGACGATCGCTCATACGGGAGTGGGGCATGACATAATGGTATCAGAGCACGGCTTTACGTCCTTGGACTTTCGATTGAATTCTTTAACTCTGATATTTCTGCGAACTCTGAATGTTGCTTTCGCATATTGATATCGTTGGTACGCTCTCTCTCAAATGTCCCACGGGATGTCCATACAATAATTCTAACTATTTTGCAAAACGTAGGAAAACTGTTTTTGAAATAAAACAAAAAGATGGTTTGCGTAAGCACGGTTGGCTAAGTCGGACTGGGCATATACACCAAAGTTGGGTCGACCTTAGAAAAGTCGAGTACGGGAATTGAATAGTGTCGAGCAAGAATGAATTGGACTTCATTGAGTAAATGAGATGACTATCGATAGGGGTGCTATCGAACGACGATGTTATCGTCGGTGCGATATAAGGTGAGCGTGCTTGGAAATTGAGGAATGGTTCGAACGAAAAATTTAAAGAAGTGGATTTTGATTCGAATGATAGTTGAGGATTTGATAAATGACTTCATCCCTGAGTGGTGTATGCGATAGCCTCAGGGATGTCGATCGATCGATTGAGGATGCGGGGTGTCGGTGAGTCTATCAGCAAGCGTCGCGTGTATGCAAAGCCATAGATTGAGTATCGTTGAATAAGTTGTAGTCTTAAGATTGGACGAGTCGATTTGAACAACCTAGAATTTACACACACGGGACATGCACGAGATTGTGGATTGCGCGAGTATGAAACTCGAAGGTGATTGAGTACGTAAATCGAATCGAGGAAAAGTTAGGGTGTACGAATGGATGACTTGATCGAGGAAATTGATACGGATCGTATACGAAAAGTTAGCACGACCGGTAGATAACGTGCATAAAAAAGTTGAATTTTGAAGTTACGCAATGACTCTGAAGATTGGAATGGATGTCGTTCGATGATTTGAATTAGCAAAGGAATGATGCAAATTGAGGAAGTACGTTGGTTGATGATTTAAGGTAGACGGATGAATATACATGATTTCAGATTTGAACGAATTGATCTTGTAAAGGATTCGGGGGATAATGATCGAACTTGATGTTGAATGTCGAGGAGATTATCCAGTCGGACGATAGCATCATTCGTATGACTCAGAATTCGTTGCAAATGAAGATCGTCAGGTTACGTATATCCTCGATGGTATTGAGGCGTATCAAAGATGATATGCGATAACTCGGGGGTACTCTGACTCGGCGAATGAAGATCGTGCAAGTGTTATTGTTCGGTTGGATGCAATACTTAGAATTTTGATTAAGATGAATGTTGGATGAAAATGATCGTGTCTTGATGGTTACGTTGATAACCACAACGTCGACGATCTTTTCTTGCACGAGTGCAACTCCAGCCTCGTACATGCGTCGCATCGGATTTGGGATGATTGTTCCGCGTGAGCGCTGACATGGTGATTCATCTCGCGGGAATGATCGAACTCGGAAAATCAGGATGCGATAACTTTGATTGTCTCGACTTGTCGGTTTGATACGAAGGAAAATTTGAGGATGTTTGGACTTGCGATTGATGATTGAGTAAACTTGAGGATTGAGTAGGTCCAATCCGCACATCGAGAATGAATTAGTCTAGATGCAAAACAAGAGTTACGTCCCGATGAGGATAATTATCCCGCGGGAGCGTGCATGGTGATTCATGCCCACCGTGGATAATCTGACTCGCGTGAGATCGGAGCGCAACGTATTGCTAAGTCAGACGACCTTGTGATCGATTACGTGAATTGGAATAAATAACTTAGGGAATGTGGAAGGTGAAATTTTGGTTAGCGACAATTTGTGTCATAGCGTGTTTGATTCGAGAAGGATTGATAGGCAGATTATATCAAACGTGTTCGAAGAGATAGACTATGCGAAGAGGGTTTGTTGAACGAGCGATATTAAGATGTCGTGGAATTGGTTGAACGCTTGTTGTCGTAGGATGGCTTTGCTGAATAACTCGGACCCCATGCGACGAATATTGGGATGTATGTAGAAAATCCATGCTCGAAGTTTAGAAATCAGAGTGATGCAAGCTTGGATAGAAAAACCCGGTACTATCAACTTGGTTTGACCTTAGGATGGGGTCAGTGTTGATATCGTTGTTTAGGAACTATGATTCCAATACTGACGGAAAGACATAGCCTAGCGTTTAGGCAGACGTTCCGGTACGGAGCAAATAGGAATTGTGGAGGTAGCACTCGCGAGTATCGGTTGACATGCATGTATATCTGGGACGCTCGAATATGTGCATGATCCGACTCGAGTGGTAATGGTAGATTCTCTATCACAAGGCTTGGCTGAAATACATATATTTTGGGGACGCCTAGAATATGTGCACGATCCAACTAAGTGATACGTTGAATCAAGTGAGACTTGAGGAATAGAAAAGTATCGAGGATTTTGAAATCGTATTGAAGAAAAGATTGTGGGTAGCACGAGCGTGGCTCGAATTTGAGGAAACACATAGGAGAAGTGTGTGTGAGAGTCCTTGAATGTTGAGTAAAGTGATAAGTCGATAAGTGTACTCAGTTAGTTTCGAGGACGAAACTTTTTCTGAGTGGTTTATGATGTAGTGCCCCATCCCACTCAGTCAATCGGAGGAATAAGAATACCGACGGCATTCGAACTTAGCCTTGCAACAGCTGCATGAAGATATCGCTCGGCCAAGGCGACCGCTCGCTCAGGTGGGGTAGTTTCGGTGAACTTGCCTCATCTTAGCCTTCACATAATAAATCGCTTGTTTTCAACTCGCACAAGTAGGCTTGATAATAAAAGAGACGCATCCATATAGCTAAAGGGAATAATCCCGACAGGTCGAATTAAGTTAGAATATGGAAAGGTCCAACGGTCGGCTTAGAGTTGGTGCACGGCGTGCTTTGAAAATGACACTTGGTCCTTCGTCCCGTGGCTTGGGAGAAGGAAAAGTTGGTATTTGCCACAAGCTAAGAGTTAGCCAAATTCGTAGGCGTCGCCCGCATAAATGCTTCATAAAGTATGCACGGTCTCTTCGCCCAAGGCGTGGCACAGCCTCTGCTCGCCGACGGGTTAAGTGGTATTGCACGGCTTGTGGCATAAGTCTAGACACCCAAATAGCTTGGTTGTTCAATTCGAATGCATGAACGACACGTTCCTACGACGCAAGGCTTGACGCAGCCTTTGCTCGTCAAGTTGTTGCAAAGTAAGTTAGGCGAGTTACGTTAAGCTAACAGGAGTAGTAGCAGGCACGGCACTATGAGTTCTACGGCCGGGTGTAATCACATAGTCTCACGATTGAAGGGCCCGTCATATAGAGTATAACCTGGGCGGTGGTGTCACATAGAGTTTCACGTTGGTTTGAGACACGATGGCACGGACTTAGTGTTTTAAGGCACGGGCCACGGTTGATTTATTGAGTTTGGAAAGTGTCTTAATAGTTGTTCTTGAGTTGAGTGAAATGATAGGGCAAGAAAGAAAGAAAGCTCACGACTGGGTCATCGAGGCAAGAAAGAAGAATGCTCGCGACTACGGGTCGTCGAGGCAAGATCTCAGATGTGAGAAGTATTGCACTTAGCCCTGAAGGAGATGGTAACACTAGAGGTACAATGACTGTGTGAGACGTCAGTTTGAGTCGAGTCTTGCATGGTCATTGGACAACTTGTACAAGGTAAATAAAATAAACAGTTTCTCGAACGGCGACCCAGGCGGCCCATGGGAACCGTTGCGATAGAGACATTTCGTAGACTGTGTGCTGGATGACCGCACGGGTTAGGCGGGAACTTGCAGCGGAGCTAGCTACTCGCGCTGGCAAGGGACGTCCGCCTAATCAAAACTATAAAAGGAGTCCACAATGGCTCTAGGAGCCAGTGACCAAATTTATATAGTTGAGTCGGCAGAATAGCGGCAAACCGCGTGTATGCGTTTGGATTTGGTCTAGAACTTGAATGTATGTTTAGTCGGTAACACAAAATATTGGGCCTAAGATTTGGCTGCAACGAAGACACCGTGCTTCAGCACGAGATGTGGCTTCTAGTCTTGAGTTGTCGGCATGTAAGTTGCATAGTTTGGATGTAAGTTGTCTTGAGTTTAATTCAGGAAACACCGTAAAGCAAAGTTGGTCGAGTGACACTTAACCCACAAGTCTTGATTTGGGTCAGTTGATGATTTGGTAGCAAAGGGCCGCGAGACGGCGGTATGATTGAGTCTCACTTGAGTTGCGAGGCACGACTTCAACAAGGACTTATAGCACGGTCACACGGGAAAGGAGTCTTATCGCGTAGTTGCGTCTCTAATTTTAAGCCGTAAGACAAGCACGACCTGATAAGTTAACGTTGTTGAGTTGATGTTCCATTGCAAGCACGAAATGGTCCTGAGATACAAAATAGGCCAAGGCGTCTGTCCTAAAATCGATCCTAAGGAAAGACTAGAAAGACAATTGTTAAGAAGGGACTATGTTGCATAAAGTAAATCAAACGTGTTGGTTTCGTATGGGTGGGCGAGAAGCTCATTCCACCAGTACAGTTGAGTACTGAGACCCACATAGTTTTCATGTGTAGGCACAGGTAGAAGCTCGTGGCACGGAGCTAGCTTGGATGCGTCGAGGCACGGAGTTCCTTGGCGATTCGAAGCGTGCGGCCGCATGGAGTCGAGACTTATACGGAACATAATGTATGGACGTCGCCTTCCGAAGCATCCGCTGGTTCAAGACTTGTATTTGAGAGATGAGAGAGAGCTGAGTGACTTGTAATGTGAGATGAGTGAGCTTGAGAGACTTGTAATCTTGGCTTTACGTCCCATTGTAACCTTTGTTTCAATATCAATAAAGAGCTTCTTCTGCATAACTTGTGTTTTGTTCTAATTTTTGCTGCTATTATTCAATGTCTCTGTATGGGACTTCTGTGCAACGACCTCGTCGCAGCCGCTGAAATCGGTCGTTATGGAACCCGCCTTGCACGAGTACAAATCTAGGCTCGTGCGAAATCACGCCTTAGCGAGGACGATCGCTCCTGCGGGAGCGGGACGTGACACCAACTCCCCCACCGGAGTAAAGAAAGTGCCAGTCTGGGTATTGAACATTTCCAGGAGTACAAGGAACATTTGCTTGTTGAGGTCCATGCCTGTCTGTGTGGCACGGATAGCAGCAGTCAGCCAATCTCTTTAAGCTTAGCCTTGAACTTCGATAAAACCCAAAGGGTCAGCTCGTCCCACTTTGGCACGTGGTGACACCAACCTTCAACCCTAAAACCACCTTTCGGATACATAACCTTCGATGTTAGCATCCGATTTGCAAAGGTCGAAGCACCAATGGCAAAGGTGTCATTAGGGACATCACTATAAAGGCTCCCAGGGCACAAAGTTCGGCAACTGAACGAGGCCCCGGCTCGCGAGGCGGTCAAGGTATCCCTCTGATTCGAAGTAACATCAATCGAAAGGGTACCCCCCACTGCCCCTCCTTGAGAAGGAGTAAGTTCCCATGGCATCCTTCTCTTGGAAGCCAAACGGTAGAAGGCCGTCAGCAGCAATTGACGTTCAAGCTGACGCGTGTACAGAACCATGCCCTTCGTAGAGAAGAACCAGTCCTTCTTGATCTTCAGTACCTTCGCCTCGGTGGAGGTCAAGCGGTCACCAAACAGAAAGGCAGGTTTCAAGAAAGTCGCATCCTCGGACTCAGCAGATTTTAGTTTATCGCTCTCCATCATACTCTAAAGAAAAACAGATGACTGATCCCAGATTTGCAATATTCTTTCGAAAGGTTGATTCAGTAGGATAGCAGTCTTCGCAGGGTTAATAACCTCCTCGTCAAAATCAACCCCCATTTGGCAAAGAGAAGCATCCAGAAGGACTTCATTCAGCAAAGGGATAGTCATCGACACTGACACAGCAAAGACAAAAGTCAGGCAACATAGACAAAGTATTGGGTGTGTCAAGCAACCTGGCGCAGCATCAGGGTCTAAACCCATGCGCGTCAGCAGTGAAGCTTCGGCGCATCATCAGGGTCTAAACCCATGCGCGTCAGCAGTGAAGCTTCGGCACATCATCAGGGTCTAAACCCATACACGTCAGCAATGTAGCTTCGGTACATCATCCGGGTTTAAACCCATGCGCGTCAGCAGTGAAGATTCGGTGCCTCATCAGGGTATAAACCCATGCGCATCAGCAGTAAAATCTCGACGCATAATCAGGGCCTAAACCCATGCGCGTCGACGGAATAACCTCAGCGCATCATCAGGACAGAAGTCCATGCGCATCAGCGACAAAGAGTTAGGGCACAGCAACATGATGCAACTCATCCATGTGCTCCAGACTTGTCTAAAAAGTTGGGAGATCACACCCACCCGTCACCGCGGGTCGAACATCAGCCGGAGTCTCAATGGCGACAGGAGTGTCCTCCTCGACGAACTCCGCACGCTCCTTCCCTTTGCCAGCACCACCGCAAGAGGTTTTGGGGGCCATCTCGTGAAAGAAAAAGAAGTTAGGATTTTTGATAGAAGAACTCTAAAGAAAAAGAAAGCAAAAGAGAAGAAGAACTTTCTCTCTCCATAAAACGCCTATTTATAGGCTTGCGCATACGCGAAAACCGATGGGGAGTGACGTCAGCCACCGCTTGGGGTTCTGCGAAAAGATAACTGTAAATAATCCAAAAAGATCATCATTAATCTTTTTTTGATTACTTCGAAACATTATCATTTGCATTAACTGAGAGGAGCATGCGCTCCATCACTGATGCGTGGAGTAATCATGCGTCCGAACAATCATGCGCCCCGTTGAAGATGCCATCATGCTTCTTATTCAAATTATTCTAAAACTTGACAAAAAGTTTTAAAAACTTTGAAGGGGGTCTTGTAGAAGCATAAAATTTCAGGGCGTATTTATGTGCCAGAATTCCTATGCGCTCAAATACTACTCAGAACATGTGCCAGGGAACTCAAACGAAGTACTTGGCACAGCAAGATAGCAAAAGTATAGACAGCAAAAGAAGATTTTTATTTCATATAAAAGTCTATTACATGTCTAAAGAAAGGGACTACAGCCAGGCGCAGCAAACTGCCATGCGCCTCCCACCAGGCGCATCATCAGTCAGGCGCATCACTTCAGCGTCTCAGTCAGGCGTATCTCTTCAGCATCTCAGTCAGGCGCAGCCTTCAACGTTTCAGTCAGGCGCATCTCTTCAGCGTCTCAGTTATGCGCATCATGAAGTCTCAGCATATGCGCCTTACTTCGACCCGATCAAATGCTTCGACTAATGAAATATTTATTGAGCAGAACAGGAGTGGGCGATCAACCCCACCCTAGCTGGAGAAAGAGCTCTCCAAAGACCAAGGAAGAGGAGAGCACCGCAATTCTGAGGCTAAAGGAGCAGCTTTCAACACAACCAGAATGGGCAACACCCCACTCTTGCAGGATGAAGAGCTCTCCAAAGTCCAAGGAAGATGGGAGTACCACAATTCCGATCTGCGGCTCTTCCAGTATAACGGAGACAGGGCTCGAGCATCTCGATCTTTGGATGCAACAGGCACCTTCCGCCTTCCTCAGAAGCCCTCGACTCTGACTTTTGGATGTAACAGTCACCTTCACGAGCATGAACGAAGACAAGTCATCGCATCTTCACCCTCGGGAGCATCTTGTCAACAGAATGTGCTCGAGCAAATAAGTTCATTCGGGAAGACGTGAGAGAACGAGAAGTAAACTCTCTCCATGCCACTACTTATAGGCAGGGCAAATCAAACCCATGCGCCGAGTGGCGGGCTCTCACGAATCCTGTGCAATGAATTTGCATTTATGGTGATGAACCTGACGCTTCGAATTCGGCCAAATCAAAACGGCTATTTAAAGCACTTAAAGAACACAAAAGTCGGACCAATAAAGACACGTCATGCAAAAGGATGCGCCGGTCAGATACCACACATCATACAGACACGCCCGTTAGTTCAAAAGTGCCCCGTATGAATGTGCCCAATAAAGTACGGATCCATGCGTCCTAATCAATATGGGCCCATGCGCCCATTTCGGCTCGTAACCTATCAAGCAATTAATGCTCAAGTGACAGAGTTGGCAGCACGTCCTCCGAGGACTGGACAGTTAGCAGCTTTTTTAGAAGATGAAGCGTCGCTGACATCAGCATCATCATTACTTTCCTCCGACGGTTACGACCCACGTGGCCGACCAACCACTCGCATGCGCCTCAGCGGCCATGCGCCTGAAGACCCGCATGCGCCTTAAAAGCCGTGCGCCCAAACCAGTTCATGACTTCTGAAGGTTGTGAGCCAAAGTCTTCTTATGCGCCCAATCCCAGGCGCATCCTATCAGATCACTCTTTACCAAATCTGAGATCTTTGAACAACGGGCATGCGCCACATGTCCTTTGACTCAATTCACCCTATGAAGGGGTGCTAATCACCCAAGATCTCTGCAACTGAAAGATCCTCTCCCCTGCTACGTGTCAGCTCACAAATGCAGCATTAAGGATTCAACCCACAAATGATGGTGCATCATCCATGCGCCTCCCGCAGCTTCAACCACATGGCGTCCCCACGTATAGGCGCATCCTACATATGCGCGCATGAGCAGCCAGCCTGCAAACTATAAATAGAGGGATCATTTCCTTCTTACGGACCACGTAATATACATACGTACACAGACAGAAAAAGGCATCAGAGTTATCATCCACCAAGATCGGAAGAGACACTCAACGTCTTCTTCCCATCTGCAAGCTCCAGCACCCAGAGCAACTCAGACCTTCAGAGAACCGAGAACCGTCGTCAAATCGTCAACGGACTCAACGCATTACCACTCGCTCCATCGACACAGGGACCCAGATAAACAAAAGTGTACTCCTAGAACTACATCTAAGTCATACATTGTAATACTTTTCTGTTTGTAATTGAAATTGCAATCAAAAGATTTTAATGGCAAACAACTATAATATAATGAGTATAGAAAAAGTAAAGAACATGAAGTACATGGAGATAAATACATGAACTGAACCTGAACATGAGATATAACAAGGAACCTGACATATGCAATATATATTGAAATACATCTAGAATGTGTGACCGGTTGGGGTAGCACAGGGTACATGGCACATGAATAGCACATGGTACAGGGCACATGAATAGCACACGGTACATGGCACATGAATAATGGTACAACTTAGGTCCCACGTGCACGATGCGAGACCTAAGCTATTCACATGAATTTGTTTTGGGTTTGGTCACACATTTGTATTATTTCCCCTCTCCAGACAATGGTAAAGTACAAGAAACATGAATCAAGAGTACAAAACCATATCGTGTAATGTCGTGTCCAGTATGAGATCAATGCAATGCAGTAATACAAAGTGAAGTTCAATCGTAGTGTACTTGCCTTTGTCCTTGCAATTCAATATGTTCCAATGTCCACCTAGAATTTGGACATGAATAGGTTAGGTTCTAACAAATGGCAACTAGTTATCTATTTGTTAACCATTATAAACTATCTCTTAGCTAAATACCCAAATCAACTTAGCAATAAATAAAATATACCAAGAAAATATTTATTCTAGCGTTATTCAATATATACTAGTAAACAGTATTTTAACAAAAATCTTATTAAATACCACTAGTAAAATATCTATAATCACTAGCACATTAGTGATCATATCAAAATATTTTTGAATTTGGCTAAACACCATCCAAAAAAACAATCTTAGCAAAATAGCTTTAGAAAAACATTTAGAATAAGACACTTAAAATATTTGCCCACTAGAATATAACAAAGTTTACTAAAATATTTATCAACCAAATATTTGACCAATTACTATTAATTAAATATTTACTAACTAGACATTAATTAAATTATTAACTAAATCTTGATTAAAATTACT
Organism: Iris pallida; assembly: GCA_029216955.1. Taxonomy (NCBI): domain Eukaryota; kingdom Viridiplantae; phylum Streptophyta; class Magnoliopsida; order Asparagales; family Iridaceae; genus Iris; species Iris pallida. Next base: position 28,019,938 of record JANAVB010010198.1, read on the forward strand.
AATTGTTAATCAACTAATCTGTTAGTAAACATTACTGGTTAAATAATACTAAATTAGAAAAATATTACTAATAAAATCTACTTATCTACTAATAATTTCAATAGCAATTAAAACCTTTTCTTCCCAAGCCTATTTCTAATTAACCCAAAGTATGCACCAATGGGCTTGTAGTCCAAGCCCAACAAAATGGATTAAAACCCATCATCATCTCCTCTCAAGAAAGAGAGAGAGAGAGAGAGAGAGAGAGAGAGAAAAGAATATCAAAATAGAGAAAAGGAAATAAAGAGTGAGAGGGATGGACGGCGAGAGAGGAAGTCGAGAAGGAGGGAGACTCACTGTGGAGTGTCGGAGAAGTGATCGGAACATCCGGGCGGAGGTGTGGCTCAGGGTCGCCGGCTCTGGCGGTGCTGAATTGGCGGCTTCATCGACAGATCTTGACACAACTTGGAGGCAGCGGCTCTGATCCAGCGTCAACGAAGAGAGCTGCGGCGAGGATCGGCCCCCGGTGGTGAAGAGCGACGAGATCCCGATGGTTGGTGAGGGCGAGGTAACGTCGACGCCAGATCTGGGCATTTTGACTCGAGGCAAGCTCGAGCGGCGCGACGGGGCTGGGCTGACTGGCGTCGCTCCGATCTGGAACGGAGAAGATGGTGCTCTCCTCGCGGCACGATCTCGGCAGCCACGGGCCGGAGGAGCTCGAGTCGCGGGCTGGTCGACATGCTCAGGTGGGTAACATTTATCTGGTTTTGTGGTGGAGTCATCGAAAGGCTCTGGTGAGTGGTTTGGTATTTCTTTTTGGTTGGCTGTTGGCTGAATGTAGCGGTGGTGATGGTGAATTGTGGTGGTGATGGTGACTGGCTCTATGGAGATCGCCAAAATTTGCTGGCGAGTGACGAATCTTGATCGTGTTCGGCGGTGGGGACAGGAAGGGCTCGGTTTGGTGAGAGCCGGCAAGAGAAGGAGAGGAACAGTTGGACTGATTTGGCCGGCGAGTGACGGAGCACGGTATTCCGGCGGGCGACTGAGTACGGCGTAGAGAAAGAGTAACAGAGAGAGAGAGAGCAATGATTTGACAGAATTATTGTAATAATTAATAACTGGGGAACATCCCCAATATTTATATTATACTAATAGTTTGCTTTCCCAGTCAGCCTAGTGGCATTTCTGTAATTACTACCAGATCTAAGGACATTAGATTAAAACCAATAACTAATTCTGTTAGACTAACTAACTAACTAATTAATAATTTAATAACCGAAATCACTTTCTCATTTCTAGAGGAATGCTTGCACAGTCATGAAAAGGAAGAAGAGGTTTCCTGTGGCCATCGAGCCCCTATTTTCCTTCACTATTACTGTTGGCTGATCTTGTTATGTTCTCACATAGGCAACTGAAGTGTTTCCTATCTTAATCTAAGACGAACCATGAAATATGTCTCGAACATCCAAGAAGGAAATGCCAAAGAAACAAAACTTAGAGTGCATTCTACTCTTGCATAGCCTAAGTGCATTGGCAGTTCCTGGACACTAAATGGAATAAAATAATCCTAAATTTTAAATAAACTAATTAAATAACCATAATCGAGATCTGAAAAAAAAAAAAAAAAAAAAAAAAATATATATATATATATATATATATATATATATATATATATATATATATATATATATATATATATATATATATATCGAAACAATGACACTTACTTCAAAAATGAAAATTAAATTTTTGAGAAAAGAATTTTATAATTTCTAAATTTTCAAAAATAGAAATTCCAAAATGAGGTAGTTACAAATCTACCCCCCTTACAAAAATTTCGTCCTCGAAATTTTAAAGGCTCAATAAATACGATTTAGAATAATCAAATACGAAAATTTGAAATATGGTTAAACATAGAATTCGAGTTTAAGAAAAGATAAAATATATCAGGTTTATCTAGGAGTGATCATATGACAAAATTAGAATCTAAACAGGGTCAAAATAGTACTAGATATAGTCTTGAGTAAATTCTGAATATGATCAAGGGTAAAATTTATGAAATGTTTAAGAAAATCGTTTAGTATAACTAATGCGGCTAAGACACAATTCAAATCATTTAACATGAACTAGTAAAAATTTGTTCGAAATTTTTTAGGCTATTTAGCCCTTGAGACTAAGATAGAAACCAAAAATTAATTAAAAAAAATAGATTTTACCCGAAATCAAATTTAACACAAGCGAAAATCATGTTCTAGGATTGCTTCAAAGCATGATTGAATTGTTTTAGGCGCAATTTGATCAAAATATTCCAAGAGTAAAATCGAAGCCATATGCATGTTCAAATATCAGAAAATTATTCATGAAAATAATCAAGATTATCTAGGTATAACCTAATCATGACCAAAAGAACCAAAATCAATTAGGCATGACCAAGTCAAAAATCAAAATCATTTAGACATTACTAACACAGCTTAAATTTCAAACACCATTTAATCCAAAATATGGTCAGCATGCTATAGTCACAGTTAATGGTGTAACACCCAGTTTTCCAGATGAGGGTAATTTTGAAACTTTGTAATTATAATTATTATTTATTTATGTTTAATTCATATTATGATTCTTGGTGATTTTTAATCTTTTTTTAACTATTTAAAACCATGACTTGTGATTAGGGTATTTCATTTATCATTTCTAGTTTGAGGGTATTTTTGTCATTTTTGGGGTTATTTGAATTTATTATAATTTATTTGAATTTATGGGAATTTTTAGGATTTATTTTAGAATTGTTTGAATGGGGGTTGACTAGGTTGACTTTGACTAGCAATGACCATGGTAGACTAACCTAGGAGCTAACCCTAGTTGAGTTTGGACTTGGTTAGGTCATGCCACCCTAGTTAGACTAGAGTTGACCTATGGTTTAGTTATTTGACTCAAGTTAGAATATTTAGTCACAAGCCATGACTTATGGTTGAACCTTGATTAACAACTTAGCCATAGAAGCCCAAAGCCCATTAGCTAATGCCTAACCCTAACCCTAACAGTTCTTGGCCGGCCACATACACCCACATTGGGAATTCCTCATATAAATATTCTCCTCCATTTAGGGCTAGTCTCTTTAGGAAAGAACAAGTTTAGAAAGAGGTATTTTCCCAACTTCATAAATCCCTACAAAATCTATTTTAACTCCTTTTTAATCCAAACAAATTGCAATAGGTTCTAATTAGTGTTTTCTTTCTATTGGAATTTGTTAATCTCAGTTTCATATCATTTTGAAGGAGTTGGGTGGCTTTTGGGGATCCTCATTCAAGGAGCTTTTGTGTTGAAGAACACACATAGGTATTTTCCAATTCACCCATTAAAATTAGGTTTTAATTACATAAATACCTAGCCCTAGGTGTCCTGGTCCTGTATGAATAGGGTTTGTGAATTTTTGTGTCATGTACGTGTGCATATCGGACACGTATCAGTGATGTGTGCAAGTGTTTGACGAAATACCCCAATGGGCATTTCGATTTGTTTTTATGGAAGTTTTTGAATATAAAATGTCGATTTGATGTGGCTTACACGATTCTAGTGCTCTGAGTTTGATTCAGTGTCGTGTCGAGTCGTTTTGACACATGTGCACACGCGATTGGACACGCACGTGCGGCCTGGACGCATCCCCTGCCACTCGGGCCCCCTGTTGGACACGACACGGGTTCATTCGACACGAAATTTGGTGGACACGAAGGAGCATGCACTGACATCATGCCCCCAAAGTTTCATTGGATCTCGTGTAGTGGTTAGGGAGAAATCAGGCGTGCACTGGAATTGCACTGTTCTGCGCACAATTTATTTAGGCCACTGATACGGCTTTAAATATTGGACACGGCGATACGTGGACCAAATTCAGGGACACACACACCTAGCTGGACCTTAGATGAACTAGCCTGCACGAGGACACGACCCCATTCGTGTCGTGTCGGGTGCACGACACGCGTGCACCTGTGCACGAGACAGTGCACTGTGCAGTGTCTGTGTGCCCGATTTATGTTTGTTTGTATGTGGACACATCGTGTCACATTGTGGTGGACACGAAACACTCCCTAAGACACGTAAACAAGTTATATTTACTTTACCAACCAATTATTGTACATTTTAACATGTTTTTATTTATCAAATTCCATTTTCTTAAATTTTCTGATACATGTTTATATTCACTGATTTTTCCCAATTTTTAATATGGATTTAGCCATACATTTTGATTAGTTTAACACTATTAAGTCACATGTTTAAGTCCCTAACATTGTTCTCTTATATGTAATCTGCTTGTATGCATATTTGGGAGATGTTTGGTTGAGTTTGGGTATCGAAAACAGGTTTTGAATGGAAGGGACTGTTTCAAAAGTCTGAAATAAAACCTGAGATAGTGTAGGATTGAATTGAATTGATTTTCCTTCCTTTGTCTGAGATATAGAACCTGTAATGAATTGATTTCCTTTTCTTTTAACTGAGTTATGAACTGAAATCCTCTTCTTTTAACTGAGAGTCATTTTTGATATAAAACCTGAGATTTGAATTGGGGTTCCCTTCCCAGTTTCAGAAAACTGATTTCTTGGTTAACTTGTTTCACTTTTTTTTTCTGTTTAACTGATGTTTTACTGTTAAAATAACTCACATACATGTGTATTAATAATTGAATGAGTAGTTGTGTTGGTATGGGGTTAAGGGAAACACTGTTTTAGTTTTTGGCATTGGTTTGGGGTTCTTCCTATCAAGTTTCAGAAAACTGAAACTGAAGTTATCCCTTTCCCTTAGTTCTGACACACATAATTGTTCACACACTCATGCCTGTCACTCACACCCTCATACTCTCACACTGTCCATACACACACTCACTCTCTATATCCTATTTTCCTAATGTAGGTATATGTATATATGTAATGTATATATAATGTAATGTGTACCTATGTATATAATATAAGTATGGGTAATATATATGTATCTAATATAGATACTTGCAATGGATGTATAGATTATGTATGTATATATATATTTAAGTATCATATAATATGTGTATGTGTGTGTACTATATATATGTATTATATATATACATGTGTTATGTATTAGATTATATAAATATATCAAGAGTGTATCATGTTTAGATATAGATGTGTGTATGTGTTATGGGTTGGCTTATAGGCATGATATGGCCTATGGCCTGTGTGTGCCTGCTTGACTAGTGAGTCTAGATTAGACTTGTTTAGCCTTGTTTAGACTAGTTTGGGTTAGTTAGACCTTGAATGACTTGTTTGACCTAGTTTGGACTTGTTTGACCTAGTTTGACCATAGTTGACCTAGTTTGACTTCTAGGGTTGACCAGAGTTGACTAAGAGTTGACTTTGGTCTAGATTGACCTAGATTTATGTAGAATGCATTGTAGCGCTTTATTTTACCATTTTGGACTTGTTGTGACTTGTGTTGTTCTAAATAGGAGCCAAACACCACTCCTCGGACAGTACTTTTATCTTGGACACTCAGATACCAGGCGAGTACATTCTCTGATCATTTAATATCCTGCTTAGAATTAACTTCTTGCTTTAAATTACTTTACTTGATACTGTCACGTTGATCACACGGATTAGTACTATATGGATCCCTTCTTGAGATGCTATCCCCTCAGGGAGCATCGTATACTACATGTTCTGTGCGTTTCACTTACATGGCGTGTCACTATGCTTCACGGTTCATTGATCACTTGTGACATGTACTCTAATGATCACAGAGTCTTCTTTGAATCATCTCATTTATGGGCATTCCCAGATCACCCATTTATGGGCTTACCATGTATCACCCCTTGTGGTCCATTACATGGAATCATAACATAACCTGGCTGGATCCTTGTGTATTGATTGGGGGTACGGGGGAGTAGAAGTAGACATGTGAATAATATCCAAGTAGTGTAATTCCCAGATCTCTATAGTATAATTCCCAGAATCGCCTATGCCATTCACATGTTTATATTGTAACTCTGACTCACTAGCCACTGATAGTTCTCTATTACAGTATATATATATTTCTATTACAGCTTTCTCTGTTTACATCCTGTACTTTCTTTCAGTTCTTGTATCTTACTTTACTGCATGATTATATTTTCTAACCTGCTATGAACTGTTGAGATGTATTGTGCTCGCTCATGTCCTGACTGGACCTGTTGAAAATATTACAGAGGATGAGGAGGAGGCCGGTGTGGATACCTAGTACGGTGCTACGTTAGATGATATGTTGGACCTAGACCAGCAGCAGGTCCCACTAGCTGTGGATGACACACCCTTAGATTAGGATGTTTTCATTTATATTACTCTCTAGATGATTGTATATATTGATACTTGGGATTTGGGATATGTATTTATCTTAGACACTTAGACTCTCTGTTGTACTTGGGATTTCCTTTCTTTTCAGCAGTATTATCTATCTATCTGCTATCTTATTATCTGCCTTAGTTGTGATTGAGTTTACTTTCTGCTATGTCACCCCCATTCGGGGAGTATAAACTGTTTAGCTTTATATTGTTAGATATTGTGACCTGGGATAGCGTTCTACCGCCGACACTGCGGCGTAGGCTGGACGTACCCACTTCTCGTGCCCTTACTCTAGGGTGCGGGTCGTGACACTTTTTTAGTGGTGGCCCATGCAGGTCGAGTTTATGTAGTGGTATTCGAACTAGAGTATCACTACAGCCTGCAGTAGGATTAGGATTATTTTTGAAGTACTCAATCACATTAGAAAAAACTCTTAACTGGATCCCTGCTATCTAAATTCCTGATACTTCATTGAATAACTGTCCTCCCTTGAAGTATCATTTCTATCTCAGTATTGATTCCTTGTTTGATCTGTCCTCAGGATGGTTATGGAGACACGATCTCATCGTCTCGATCAGGAAGATACCACTGAGGGGTCTACCACTCCTCGTCCTGATCAGCAGGGCCCCGAGACTGCAGTTCCTGTTATGCCAGCTCAGGCTGGGATATCTGCAGCTTATAGGAGTACACCTCTTCCTATTCCGAGACTTTCTCCTGTCGTCCCGAACGTTCTTCAACAGCAGTCTCCATCAGGATCAGAGGACGTGGCGCGGTTGTTCTTCTTCTTCCAGCAGATAGTGGAAACTCAACGGCAATAGTTGTTCAAGAGGGGACGGGATGCTCATGGTACCAGCAGCAGTGGAGGCCAGGCCAAGAGGCCCCATGTACAGATTCAGTAGACGCGGACACCAGTAGGAGTTCAGCAGGCGCAGCATCAGTATCGGGGTCAAGACCCGAAGGTGATCAGTTTTCCCTACTGCAAGAAGTCGGGACACATCTGGGTGCAGTACAGGAAGAAGTTGAAGGTTTACTATTTCTGTGGGTCAGGTGCCCACCAGAAGATAGATTATCCCATTGCACCTCCTTTTGAGGGAGCTAGTGGCAGTACGGGCTGGCCAAAATACCCCTCTTACAGTTTCAGCATCAGTATCAGCAGAGGCCTGTTCAGCAGCAGTTCTAGGGTCAGGGCCATCAACAGGGACAGCAGCAGCCCAGACAGTATCAGGCACCCAAACAGCAGACAGTCAGTTGTCCCTACTGCAAGAAGCCAGGGCATGAATGGGGTGAATGCAAGAAGAGGCTGGACAGATGTTTACTTTGCGGAGGATCCGATCATCGGCTGAGAGAATGTCCCAAGTCATCGGGACAGACAGCTCAGGGAGCAGTAGTCAGAGCTCCAGCAGGCCAGTAGAGGGGGCCAGTCCTGCCGACATAGCAGCAGAGGTTCGTTCAGCACCAGCAGCAGGCCAGGAGAGGCCAGCAGGGGCGAGCTTTCGCCGGGACAGTCAAGGATGCTCAGGCCATTGGAGATCTAGTTGCAGGTTCCATTCTTTTGATTCCATTTCTGAAATTGCCTCTTATAACTGCCTTGAAATTTCGATTTCCTTTGTTCCTTGTTGATTGATCAATTTTGTCCTATTGTTCTTGTGTTATGTTTGATTTTCTTCTGAGATGAATCATATGGGCTAGGTCACCCAGTTATGGAATCCAGAATCTTCGATAGTCGTGTTAGCTGGCATAGTGAGGACATATAGTCAGATTTAGGACATATTTCTCGGGTGTGGAAATTTAAGGTTTTTGCTGCCAAGCATGCGACAATACAAAAATTTTAAATACCATGATTCTAGAAATATGTGCCTTGGTCAAGGACTCTGTGATTATCGTAGCCTTGCTCATTAACATGACGAATACTCTGAGTAACATGATTTTGGACAGACGCATATGATTATCAGATTTTATCTTGAGAAGGTTTCAACATATCATCTCTATCATACCTTTCTGTTGTTTTTAAAATTATATTTCATCAATAACTTAGGAGTAGGGATACTTAGCTTTGTAGAGCTTATTCATATGTGGTTCTTTCATAGTATAATGATATGGTGACTTGTAGAGTGCCTGTACCCTGGGGATGATAGTTAGCATTGGTATTAGAATAGTAACCCAGTATAGGTTATTTCATTATTATTATAATACCAACCAGTTTACATATGGGATGTTAGTATGCCTTACAGCCTTGATGATTGATATTATTTTCCCTTACCTTTTCCAGTGAGACACCCATGACCAGAGCCTGTCCTTGAGTATAGTTGTAGTTCACCTAAGACTGAGAGGCCTATATACATATAGATTACAAATGGTATTGGCATATGGGATATGGGCTTGATTGGTATCTATAGGTCATTGTCGTATAGGATTATTGACATGTTGTTAGCCTATATTGGTCCACTCCCTATTTTAGTAGGTTCTCTTGTGTTGAGTTCAGTCATGTTGATCAACCTTTATAGGCAGTGTGCAGACCCTTCACTAGATACCATGTTCCCTTAGTTCAACTTGTACACGTTGTTCACTGTACTCAAAATTCATTACCCACCGTGTTGCATCATGGGTTTTACTGGACCATAGTTCAGACCTAATTATTGACTCACCAATATAACCATCAATCCCTTACCATATTTTGCATATCAGGAGAATTAGTATCATGCATGCTAGAGGCCTGTACTCACCACTTGGGATAGTTCACTGTTCTGTCCCAGTATACCTTACAGTATCTGACCCCTTCAGTGGAGTGCTAGGCATGTGGTAGGGAGTATGTGTTTTAGACCCTGAGTAGAATTGAGGTGATGAGGGTTAATATATACAGTTGGTATATTTATGTAATGTATTTTGATTGGTACGTAGCCTGCACTCATTTGCAGTATACTGCCTATTGTATTTCCTGTACACCAGTTTGGTTCACTTCTTCATACCACTGTCCTGCATATAGTTAGTTCATTCAGCTATAGAGGAGAGGCCAGGTTGATCTAGAGGCATGTTTCAGTCACCATGTAGGTTTTCTTTCACTTTGACTATACAAGTGGACCCAAAAGTCCTATCTTTTAGCTCATAATCTCAGTCCTCTTGGCATCATTCCCTTTTGCCTATATTGATGTTTCAGACCATTCATCCTTAGCCTAGTTCTAAGCATTCGTTTCAGTCCCTTATAAGTTAAGTCTGCTTTAACCCTTGGTTGACCAGTCATATGTATATAGATGATATACTTAGGATATATGTGATGGGTTGTTGTTCTTGAGCATATATATGTGGTATTTGGGATTGGTGTGCTCAGCTTGTAGGTACTTAGTTATGGGTGACTTGATAGGATTGGGATGTTAAGAGCTAGCCTATTATAGAGTTCTCTTTTGCTAAATCCTAGTTGCCAACACTTAGGTAGCTGGCATAGGTAAAGTCCTAAGAAGTTGACCAAGCACTAGGATGTTGAGAAATTGACTAGTGATTGACCTTTACTACGTTTGACCTAGAAGGGGGTGCGACCATCTTAATTTCGAGGACAAAATTTTTATAAGGTGGGTAGGATTGTAACACCCAGTTTTTCAAATGGGGGTAATTTTAAAACTTTGTAATTATAATTATTATTTATTTATGTTTAATTCTTATTATGATTCTTGGTGATTTTTAATCTTTTTTTAACTATTTAAAATCATGACTTGTGATTAGGGTATTTCATTTATCATTTCTAGTTTGAGGGTATTTTTGTCATTTTTGGGGTTATTTAAATTTATTATAATTTATTTGAATTTATGGAAATATTTAGGATTTATTTTGGAATTGTTTGAATGAGGGTTGACTAGGTTGACTTTGACTAGCAATGACCATGGTAGACTAACCTAGGAGCTAACCCTAGTTGAGTTTGGACTTGGTTAGGTCATGTCACCCTAGTTAGACTAGAGTTGACCTATGGTTTAGTTATTTGACTCAAGTTAGAATATTTAGTCACAAGCCATGACTTATGGTTGAACCTTGATTAACAACTTAGCCATAGAAGCCCAAAGCCCATTAGCTAATGCCTAACCCTAACCCTAACAATTATTGGCCGGCCACATACACCCACATTGGGAATCCTCCCTATAAATATTCTCCTCCATTTAGGACTAGCCTCTTTAGGAAAGAACAAGTTTAGAAAGAGGTATTTTTCCAACTTCATAAATCCATAGAAAATCTATTTTAACTCCTTTTTAATCCAAACAATTGTAATAGGTTCTAATTAGTGTTTTCTTGCTGTTGGAATTTGTTAATCTCAGTTTCATATCAATTTGAAGGAGTTTGGTGGCTTTTGGGGATCCTCATTCAAGGAGCTTTTGTGTTGAAGAACACACATAGGTATTTTTCAATCCACCCAATAAAATTAGGTTTTAATTGCATAAATACCTAGCCCTAGGTGTCCTGGTCCTGTAGAAATGGGGTTTGTAAATTTTCGTGTCCTGTACGTGTCCGTATTGGACACGTATAAGTGATGTGTGCAAGTGTTTGACGAAATGCCCCAATGGGCATTTTGATTTGTTTCTGTGGAAGTTTTTGAATAGGAAATGTCGATTTGATGTGGCTTACACGATTCTAGTGCTCTAAGTTTGATTCAGTGTCGTGTCGAGTCATTTTGACACATGTGGACACGCGATTGGACACGCACGCGCGGCCTGGGCGCATCCCCTGCCACTCGGGCCCCCTGTAGGACACGACACGGGTTCATTCGATACGAAATTTGGTGGACACGAAGGGGCATGCACTGACATCATGCCCCCAAAGTTTCATTGGATCTCGTGTAGTGGTTAGGGAGAAATCAGGCGTGCACTGGAATTGCACTGTTCTACGCACAGTTTATTTAGGCCACTGATACGGCTTTAAATATTGGACACGGCGACACGTGGACCAAATTCAAGGACACACACCTAGCTGGACCCTAGGTGAACTACCCTGCACGAGGACACGACCCCATTCGTGTCGTGTCGGGTGCACGACACGCGTGCACCTGTGCACGAGACAGTGCACTGTGCAGTGTCTGTGTGCCCGATTTGTGTTTGTTTGTATGTGGACACGTCGTGTGACGTTGTGGTGGATATGAAACACTCCCTAAGACACGTGCACAAGTTATATTTACTTTACCAACCAATTATTGTACATTTTAACATATTTTTATTTATCAAATTCCATTTCCTTAAATTTTCTGATACATGTTTATATTCACTGATTTTTTTCAGTTTTTAATATGGATTTTGCCATACATTTTGGTTAGTTTAATACTGTTAAGTCACATATTTAAGTCCCTAACATTGTTCTCTTATATGTAATCTGCTTGTATGCATATTTGGGAGATGTTTGGTTGAGTTTGGGTTTCAAAAATAGGTTTTGAATGGAAGGGACTGTTTCAAAAGTCTGAAATAAAACCTGAGATAGTGTAGGATTGAATTGAATTGATTTTCCTTCCTTTATCTGAGATATAGAACCTGTAATGAATTGATTTCCTTTTCTTTTAACTGAGTTATGAACTGAAATCCTCTTCTTTTAACTGAGAGTCATTTTTGATATAAAACCTGAGATTTGAATTGGGGTTCCCTTCCCAGTTTCAGAAAACTGATTTCTTGGTTAACTTGTTTCACTTTTTTTTCTGTTTAACTGATGTTTTACTGTTAGAATAACTCACCTACATGTGTATTAATAATTGAATGAGTAGTTGTGTTGGTATGGGGTTAAGGGAAACACTGTTTTAGTTTTTGGTATTGGTTTGGGGTTCTTCCTATCAAGTTTCAGAAAACTAAAACTGAAGTTGTCCCTTTCCCATAGTTCTAACACACATAATTGTTCACACACTCATGCCTGTCACTCACACCCTCATACTCTCACACTGTCCATACACACACTCACTCTCTATATCCTATTTTTCTAATGTAGGTATATGTATATATATAATGTATATATAATGTAATGTGTACCTATGTATATAATATAAGTATGTGTAATATATATGTATCTAATATAGATACTTGCAATGGATGTATAGATTATGTATGTATATATATATTTAAGTATCATATAATATGTGTATGTGTGTGTACTATATATATGTATTATATATATACATGTGTTATGTATTAGATTATATAAATATATCAAGAGTGTATCATGTTTAGATATAGATGTGTGTATGTGTTATGGGTTGGCTTATAGGCATGATATGGCCTATGGCCTGTGTGTGCCTGCTTGAGTAGTGAGTCTAGATTAGACTTGTTTAGCCTTGTTTAGACTAGTTTGGGCTAGTTAGACCTAGAATGACTTGTTTGACCTAGTTTGGACTTGTTTGACCTAGTTTGACCATAGTTGACCTAGTTTGACTTCTAGGGTTGACCAGAGTTGACCAAGAGTTGACTTTGGCCTAGATTGACCTAGATTCATGTAGAATGCATTACAGTGCTTCATTTTACCATTCTGGACTTGTTGTGACTTGTGCTGTTCTAAATAGGAGCCAGACACCACTCCTCGGATAGTACTTTCATCTTGGACACTCAGATACCAGGCGAGTACATTCTCTGATCATTTTATATCCTGCTTAGAATTATCTTCTTGCTTTAAATTACTTTACTTGATACTGTCACGTTGGTCACACGGATTAGTACTATATGGATCCCTTCTTGAGATGTTATCCCCTCAGGGAGCATCGTATACTACATGTTATGTGCGTTTCACTTACATGGCGTATCACTATGCTTCACGGTTCATTGATCACTTGTGACATGTACTCTCATGATCACATAGTCTTCTTTGAATCATCCCATTTATGGGCATTTCCAGATCACCCATTTATGGGCTTACCATGTATCACCCCTTGTGGGCCATTACATGGAATCATAACATAACCTGGCTGGATCCTTGTGTATTGATTGGGGGTTTGGGGGAGTAGAAGTAGACATGTGAATAATATCCAAGTAGTGTAATTCCCAGATCACTCTATAGTATAATTCCCAAAATCTCCTATGCCATTCACATGTTTATATTGTACTCTGACTCACTATCCACTGATAGTTCTCTATTACAGTATATATATATATATTTCTATTACAGCTTTCTCTGTTTACATCCTGTACTTTCTTTCAGTTCTTGTATCTTACTTTACTGTATGATTATATTTTCTAACCTGCTATGAACTGTTGAGATGTATTGTGCTCGCTCCTGTCCTGACTGGACCTGTTGAAAATATTACAGAGGACGAAGACGAGGCCGGTGTGGATACCTATTACGGTGCTACCTTAGATAAGATGTTGGACCTGGACCAGCAGGTCCCACTAGCTGTGGATGACACATGTAGCTCCCCTTCCCGAAAATTTTGAAATATTTTTATTATTAATTTTTATTATTAATATTATTGTTATTATCATTATTATTTTGTTGAGGAAATTATTATTAATATTTGTTATATTTTTTCTGTCAAATAAACATATTATATATAAAGGTGTATGTGTGCATAAATAAATATGGAAAAAAGAATAAAGTACATATGTATATATATAGGAGTATAGAAGTGTGTATATAGATATTATTTATTATATGTGTGTGAATATATATATATATATATATAGAGGATGCAAGCCAGCCCAGACCCGGTCCTAAACAGCTGAACCCGATTGCAATCTCTTTGCGTTGGCCCAAACCCTACCAGCTAACAGGAGTGTTGTCACTTTCACAAGGAAAAGAAAAGAAAAATATGTACACAACAAACACTCTGCCCTCCAAATATGACTTGTACCACTGCCTAAAGCAACAAGTGCAAATGGTGGTGGCCTCTGTTATTATTATGATTATATAGTATAGTAGTGAATTGAATTGAAATGAAATGAATGTTTGAACTGAAATTTAATCCAATTCATTTCAATATATATTAGTTGCAGGTTGCTGCAACAACAACATACATGCATGCAATTATACATCAGCTTAGTCCAAGTTGTAGTTGGTTGCCATCAGCTATTAGCTTCACCGTGCATACCTCACTTCACTTGGTCACATACAACATGGCCAACCATGTAGAGCCGTTTATACAAAAACTATTGATTGAGCAATGAAATAAAAAAACCACAGCAGAAACACCCAGCCCGGCCTAAGTCCCACGGCCCAATAATGGGAAGGCCGAAAACATCCCCTTTGTAACAGAACACCTGAGCGAAACTCTGTTCGGAGCACGGTGTATATATATTTCGTCAAACGAACGGAAACCCTAAACTAACCCGACGTCGATCTCTCCCTAGCAGGGGCGACCCACCCTGGTACCAGCGCCGCCGCAGGCCAGCCCCGGACGGACGTCGCCGCCGTCGCGCGCGGCCGAGGCCGCGCGGATACACAGTGCGCGCAGAATGGACAAGGAATGGCAGCAGCCAATGAGCCCACTTCGTGGCGCGATTCCCGTCGCCACGTTGTGCCGTTTCACGTGTCATCTTTGCAGGTACATCGTCAACTTAACCCCCTGCGAGCCTCTTCAAATAGGATGTTTTATGTTGCAATGAACGCGACACTTTACGACTCAAAAGTCGTCAAAAAACAGTCCTAAAATAGGACATAAAAATCGACCCAACCCCCTGATTTGGAAGGCAGATTCCAGCCAATCCATCGATCGATTGGAAAATCCAATTAAACAGACTTATAGCCAACCTATAGGAGATCATGATCCTTTTTGTAGTTTCAGATTTTATACAGTAGGCACAAAGAAATCAGTTTTCGAAGTTGAGAAAAAACCACTTTGAAAACAGTTTAGAAAACTTGGAAACCCATCCACACGACGTGCGTCCCGCCAAACCGGGCGACGTGGTCGCGAACCGAAAGCATCGAAAGCTGCGTAACGACTTCGTGGTCGTGTGGGCTTTGGCGGAATTCAAATTGGTCGCGTGTGCGCGACGAATTTGATGCGTATCCGTCGAAATTTCCCGTATCGTGCACTTTGCAAATTCTCTAATTACTTTGTGTACGCTTGTCAGATGGAGACGAAACTTGCTCCAATAGAACCGTATTATTTTTTTGGTCCTGTATGCCAAGTTTGGTCCGATTCTGAGACCGTTGATAAAATCACCGTTTTGGGGGCCCTACGGTCCCACTCAACGGACGATTTTGTGCACGGCCCGCCGGAATCCAACTCTGGACATACGGTTGGGTTCGTATCGGAAAACTGGATCCGTAGACATGTAGTTTGACGACTTTAGAGACTATTGACTCTGGCACGCTTTTCGGTACAAAGCGGATCCAACGATGGACATCGTTTTTGCCCGAAATTATCGTTTTGCTCCTGTGTCCAGAATTGGACTTAAGGACAGACAATCCTAGCTAATTTGACTATTCTGAGAACGTTAGTAATGTTTATTTCAACATCCGGAGACTTCTACATTTGTTGACTGATTGTGGCTCATTGAGTGGTATGGTATTATTGATTTCTCCAGCTAAGGACCTCAGGCAAGTGCACTTTCTGATTGCTTTCCGATTCATAGTAGTGTTTTCATTTCATGTCTATACATATATCTTGCTGCTTGTTGACACGCTCGTCACACGGAGTAGTCGGGAGGGAAAATATCTAAGTAGACATGTGAACTACCCAGAACTATCCCATGAGTCTATTCTTGAATAATAGCCGCTGCGCACGACACGTGCAGTGTGCCGGATTTACCTCTAGCCATTCACATGTCGAAACAGATATTTCGCACCACCTAGATAGTCTTTTATTAGCTTTTCCTTGTTTATTTCTCTATCGTGCTATGTCATCAGTTATCTTCCAGTTATTATTTCTCATATGCTATTTTCGTGTCTTGTTAATTCTATTGTGTTTTGCATTGCCGTCGGTTTGTGTACTTGTTCCAATCCTGACTGGATAACCAATATTTTTTAGGTTTAGCCGCGATCACTGTTAGCATTGGGAAGGCTTGGGTATGCTGAAGTCAAACCTAGAAATAGATAGCAGATGTATCAATTTTATTAATTGTAAAATCCTGTATTTTCTTTAATTATAAATCTTGTAAATGTTGTAATAAATTTAGAAATGTGAATGAGCAGCAATTGTTTATTTTGAGCATTTATTTCTCGTGGGCTTGACAGCGTTCTACCGCCGACTCTGCGGCGTAGGCTGGCTTGGACACGTCTCGTATCCGAAAAGCCGGTGCGGGTCGTGACAACACACCCTTAGATTAGGATATTTTCATTTATATTACTCTCTAGATGATTGTATATATTGATACTTGGGATTTGGGATATGTATTTATCTTAGACACTTAGACTCACTGTTGTACTTGGGATTTCCTTTCTTTTCAGCAGTATTATCTATCTGCTATCTTATCATCTGCCTTAGTTGTGATTGAGTTTACTTTCTGCTATGTCACACACATTCAGGAAGTATAAACTGTTTAGCTTTATATTGTTAGATATTGTGACCTAGGGCAGCGTTCTACCGCCGACACTGCGGCGTAGGCTGGACGTACCCACTTCTCGTGCCCTTACTCTAGGGTGCGGGTCGTGACAAATGGTCCTAATAGTTAAGGATGATCAAAATCAACTAGGAACCAATTTTAAGAATAAGTAAATCTAGATTTTCTTTGAAGTATGAACGAAAGAAATAAGTCGTTTAGTCTACGATCGTGGTTATGATCAAAATCATTCAGTAGTGAAGACAAAATCATATATAAGCATAATCGATATCAAATACGATTAAAATTTCTTGGGTATGATCAAAAATAAAATTACAATCTAAGCACGAAAATAACTTAGACATAACTAGTATGGCTAGGAAATTTCAAACAAAACAAAATTATTAACACAATTTCCTAAAATACAACCAAAAGGATATAGTTACGCCTAACAAAACCAATATAGAAATGAAACGACTAAAGATAATCAAAACAAGATTTTAAAATTGACTTAACTAGAAATTAATTTAAGAGAGAGCATGATCATGGAAAATAAATCTTTTAGGTACGATTCTTTTCTTCAAAACATGACCAAAATGATATTGTTACGACTAATAAACTCATCCAAAATGACTAAGGTAAATCAAAATAAGAGTTTTGAAAGTTTGACTTGACAAAAATCAATGTTTAAGAGTGGGCGAAAACAAATTCTAGAATGGCCTTCAAACATGATCAAAGAAAATGAGTCGTTTAAGCACGATTATGTTTAAAATTAAAATCAGTTAGAAACAAAACCAAATCTTATAAGTATGATCATTATTAAGTTTAGACATGATCATAAATAAAAATTGAATAGTAGTATAAGGATAGAAGAAAAGCTATTACAAGATTTAGAAAGATCAAACGACGACAACAGGGTAATTTATGTAAGATGGAATAACTTCTCAAAATAAACATCTTCCTCTCAACTAAATTCCAAGCTCTATGTTTCTCTTATTACTACCTTAACTATCCTCATCAAAATGTCTATTCCAAGGGTACCAAAATGATCTATGTATCCTATATATGTTTCCTCCCATATATAACTATCAACCATATACACCCATATATATCCACATAGCTATCTCTAATAATCAAAATATGGAACTATCAACAAAATGCATGTAATACACTAAAGTTAAATCATGAAGAGATTGGGCAAATATGGGTTGAAATAATAGTCTTAATGCGTTCAAAAAAATTCTACAGAACATATGGTAATGAAGATGATTTATATGGATTCAACCGCTAAGGTTTTAAGGGGAACCAAATGAAGACAACTTCCAATAAGATTGTCAATGGCGATAAGAGGTCAAACATGACATATAACCCAGATATAGTCTCAATAGCATCCAAAAATCATACATATCCGAAGTCACTTCGCCTACAGTTCATGCCCCGCCAGTGTAGTATACATCTAACTGCAGTGAACCTTGGGTTCCATGACCCAAATAATGATAGGTTACCGAATGTTCTATCAACCTTATCCAGTATTATCGGAACAACTCAAGAGATCAGATGTAGTATTGATAATATCTGAAAACCTATGATTATCTGAAATTACTTTGACTTAGAGTTCATACCTCGCCAGTGCGCAGCTGGCTTATGTAAACTCACAGTCTACATAATTCAGATAAATGATTGCAGTGCACATCTGCCACGCCATAATAGGTTGTCAAATATTTACTCAACTATATCTATAGGAATTTCAAAGAAGCTATTGAAATGCAAACGAGTTCTAAGTCCTAATCATGACAGAAAAATGGAGTAAGTATATGTTCTTTAGAAAAACAATAGATTGATCCAAGACAAGTATCTATGCTGTAGATCTTTGAGAATCCAAGAGTCAATTATCAGTAGAATGACTGAAATCAAGAGAAGTATCTGCTCCGACCTTTTCCTATAAACTTATGGTATTGATCTGACTTGAATCTAATTAATAGAGATAGCACGAATTCAAGTTGAATGAAAGAACTAGTGAGAATATTTATGTCTCTAGAGAATTGCCTAAGGAAAGATGACCTATAACTGAATTATTTTGAGAAAATAATTCCTTAAGATCAATGAAAAGTTTGGAAGACTAGATAGAAAAATTGGGATAAATAGTTAACCTAAGAACCCTATGAAAGAATATTTGAGTTGATCAAATAAAGTCAGGTTAAAATAGTCTAAAAAAACCAATGAAGGAATTAAAGGGTTTGGGAAAAATTAGTCATTAATGAGAGGTTTGCTACAGGGAAAGTCAAAATTCTGGAAGAGTAATTGGCCTAGGAAATTTTACAACTAATAGAGATAGAAAAATGATCCTTCGAAAACAATAGATAGTAACTATATATAATCATACAAATCGACCTAAGCTGTGATTGGTCATTCCTATATCTCAGGTTCCCAATGGTACTCTAGTCCTAAGCACCATTGGACAGACCTGTATGGGCCACCACTAAAAACATGTCATGACCCACTCCCGAATAATCAGATACAAGTTAGACACGCCCAGCATACGTTGGAAGAAATAACGTAGTAAGATGTACTAAGTATCTAATATCTCAAGTCACATAATGAAATCACATCACAATATCTAAACACGTGCTAAATAATATTACAAATCACCATGTCTTTATTATACAAAATTATCAAATTTAAAGGTAAACCTGTGCAACAAAGTCGCAACCCATCACTGATCTCCTCGTAGCCTCCAGGCTAGCTAAATATCAACCCGTCCTGCCTCCCATAATGCTAAGGTAGAAAGTTTCGACACCTGCAACGTATCCAATCAGGAAAGGAGCAAAGTACAACCCTACGAAATGAACATGTACAATGTAAAACTATAATATAATGAGTATAGGAAAAGTAAAGAACATGAAGTACAGGGAGATAAATACATGAACTGAACCTGACCATGAGATATAACAAAGAACCTGACATGTGCAATATATATTGAAATACATCCAGAATGTGTGACCGGCTGGGATAGCACAGGGTACAGGGAACATGAATAACACACGGTACATGGTACATAAATAATGGTACGGCTTAGGTCCTACGTGTACGATGCGAGACCTAAGCTATTCACATGAATTTTTTTGGGTTTGGTCACACATCTGTAGTATTTTTCCTCCCCAGACACTGGTAAAGTACAAGAAACATGAATCGAGAGTACAAGACAATATCGTGTAATGTCGTGTCCAGTATGAGATCAATGCAATACAGTAATACAAAGTAAAGTTCAATCGTAGTGTACTTGCCTTTGTCCTTGCAATTCAATATGTTCCAATGTCCACCTAGAATTTGGACAAGTATAGGTTAGGTTCTAACAAATGGCAACTAGTTATCTATTTGCTAATCATTGTAAACTATCTCTTAGCTAAATACCCAAATCAACTTAGCAATAAATAAAATATAACAAGAAAATATTTATTCTAGATTTATTCAATATATACTAGTAAACTGTATTCTAACAAAAATCTTATAAAATACCACTAGTAAAATATCTATAATTACTAGCACATTAGTGATCATATTAATAGATTTTTGAATTTGGCTAAACACCATCCATAAAAACAATCTTAGCAAAAAGCTTTAGCAAAACATTTAGAATAAGATGCTTAAAATATTTGCTCACTAGAATATAACGAAGTTTACTAAAATATTTATCAACCAAATATTTGACCAATTACTATTAACTAAATATTTACTAACTAGACATTAATTAAATTATTAACTAAATCTTGATTAAAATTACTAATTGTTAATCAACTAATCAGTTAGATAACATTTCTGGTTAAATAATACTAAATTATAAAATATTACTAATAAAATCTACTTATCTACTAATAATTTCAATAGCAATTAAAACCTTTTCTTTCCAAGCCTATTTCTAATTAACCCAAAGTATGCACCAATGGGCTTGTAGTCCGATCCCAGCAAAATTGGTTAAAACCCATCATCCTCTCCTCTCAACAGAGAGAGAGAGAGAGAGAAGAATATCAAAATAGAGAAAAGGAAATGAAGAGTGAGCAGGATGGACGGCGAGAGAGGAAGTCGAGAAGGAGGGAGACTCACTGTGGAGTGTCCGGGAAATGATCGGAACATCCGGGCAGAGGCGTGGCTCAGGTTCGTCGGCTCTGGCGGTGCTGACTCGGCGGCTTCATCGACAGATCTTGATGCAATCTGGAGGCAACGGCTTTGATCCAGCGTCAATGAGGAGAACTGCGGCAAGGATAGGCCCCAGGTGGTGAAGAGCGACGAGATCCCGATGGTGGGTGAGGACGAGGTGCTGCCGACGCCAGATCTGGGCATTTTGACTCGAGGCAAGCTCGAGCGGTGCGACGGGGCCGGGCTGACCAGCGTCGCTCCGATCTGGAACGGAGAAGATGGTGCTCTCTATGCGGTACGGTCTCGGCATCCACGGGCCAGAGGAGCTCGAGTTGCGGGCCAGTCGACATGCTCAGGTGGATGACGTTTATCCGGTTTTATGGTGGATTCATCGGAAGGCTCTGGTGAGTGGTTTGGTATTTCTTTTTGGTTGGCTTTTGGCTGAATGTAGCGGTGGTGATGGTGAATTATGGTGGTGATGGGGATTTGTGGTGGTAATGGTGACTGGCTCTATGGAGATCACCGAAATTTGCTGGTGAGTGACGAATCTTGATCGTGCTCGGCAGTGGGGACATGAAGGGCTCGGTTTGGTGAGAGCAGGGAAGAGAAGGAGAGGAACAGTTGGACGGATTTGGCCGGCAAGCGGCGGAGCGCGGCATTCCGGCAGGCGAAGCGCAGCATTCTGACGGGCGACTGAGCACGGCGTAGAGAAAGAGTAACAGAGAGAGAGAGAGCAATGATTTGACAGAATTATTGTAATAATTAATAGGGATAATTTAGCAAATGTTCCCATTCTAAATGTTGAAATTAGCATATACCCCCACTATTTTATTTATCTAACAAATACTCCCATTTTTGATATAAAATAATAAAAATTTAAGATATACCCCCACTCTTTTACATAGGAGTGGGGGTATTTGCTAAATAAAATAAATAGTGGGGGTATATGCTAGTTTTAACATTTGGAATGGGGGTATTTGCTAAATTATCCCTAATTAATAACTGGGAACACCCCCAATATTTATATTATATTAGTTGTTTGCTTTCCAAGTCACCCTATGGCATTCCTGTAATTACTACCAGATCTAAGGACATTAGATTAAAACCAATAACTAATTCTGTTAGACTAACTAACTAACCATGACTAATTTATTAACTAATCATTAACTAACTAATTAATAATTTAATAACCAAAATCACTTTCTTATTTCTAGAGGAATTTTTGCATAGTCATGAAAAGGAAGAAGAGGTTTCCTGTGGCCATCGAGCCCATATTTTCCTTCACTATTACTGTTGGCTGATCTTGTTATGTTCTCACATAGGCAACTGAAGTGTTTCCTATCTTAATCTAAGATGAACCATGAAACATGTCTCAAACATCCAAGAAGGAAATGCCAAAGAAACAGAACTTAGAGTGCATTCTACTCTTGCATAGCCTAAGTGCATTGGCAGTTCCTGGACACTAAATGGAATAAAATAATCCTGAATTTTAAATAAACTAACTAAATAACCATAATCGAGATCTAAAAATAATTTTATATATATATATATATTTCGAAACAATGACATTTACTTCAAAAATGAAAATTAAAATTTTAAGAAAAGAATTTTATAATTTCTAAATTTTCAAAAACAGAAATTCCAAAACGAGGTAGTTACAAATCTGGCTCAATTGCTTTCATGGTACCCCAAGTTATACCCAAGTAACAATATGGTACCTAATTTATTATTTCTTACTGTGTGGTAACACAACTTTTGATTATGGTGTATTACGGTACCTGTTACCATTTTCCGTCCAATGCCTCACGGAAATGCCAACGTGGCATCCCAACTCAGTTAAGGAGTGTACACGTGTGCAGTCCACGTGTACACTCAACTTAATATAACCTTTCTTCATCTGTCTCTCTCTCTCTCTATTCGCTCGACATACTCCGACGAGAAGCCGAGGCCACCGAGAGACGCGGACGTCGAGGAGACGAGCGGTGCGGCTGAAGGCGAAGCTACCGGAGCATTCGCAGATGGGTACCTAGCCCTCTCTCCCTTGCTCTCTTCTTCTTCTTCTTCATCATTTTCGAATCTCATGTTGTTTCTCCTTATTACCGAAACCCTAAAATTTGAAAAACCTCGATGTAGAGTAAACAGTAGAGGAAAACCCTAACCAGTAGCTATTATTATGGAAACCCTAAAGTAATTTATTGTGTAATCATGCAATAATTTATTGTGGAAACCCTAAAATAAAAGAAGAGCCGATCTGAAAATGTTTATTCTGACAAAATTGCAGCAATCGAAGCAAGTGAAAAGGAATGGGATCTTGCGAAGATCCCATGTTATTGCGAAGGAACTTCTCTGTGCAAATTATTCACTGCAAATACACCTTGGAATCGTGGGCGCCAATTTTTAAAATGTGCAAAAGAGGTAGGATGTGATTTTTGGTGTTGGACTGATGAACTTCGGTTATGTCGTTGCGAAGCCGGATTTTGCAAAATACGAACATCAAAGGTGCCTAGGAGCTTAGGTAAAAAATTCTACTGTTGTCCATTATCTACCAGTGTAAGTGAAACATACTTTTCTTTGTACATTAATATAAATTAATTATTATTTCTTGCTAGTAATGTGTAACTTATAATTGTAATTTCTTTTTCAATACTTGTAGAGGAAAAATCCCGGTTGTGAATACATTGAATGGATGCAAGAAGCTACGGCCTCAAAGACAAAGAACAAAATGGTGGATGATGGAGCTACTACTTCTTCGGGACAAGGCAAGGATATCATGAAGGAGATCATATTGGAAGTTGAAATTGAACACCGTGTAGCGCAACGACAACTTGAAATGTATGGGGCTATTCTGAAGAAATTTGGAAGATTTAAGATGGAGTAATTGTAAACTCGTATTTATCTTGTAATGACTAAAAGTTGTAATGACTAAAAGTTGAAGTTGTAATGACTAGTAAACTTGTAGTTTATGGATCGAAATTGTAATGGCTTTGCAGCTGTAAACAAGCTCTGGATTTTCATCCTGACCCTTTTTGATGTTGTATAGAATGATGTATTGAATGGTGTATTGAATGGTTCTGGATTTTCATGGTGAGAGAGATTCAAGTTTATTGTAATGGTTATCTTTTGTATAATAGAAGTCATCTTTTGAGTCATGTTTTTGTTATCAAACATTACATGGTGGATTTTCATGTTTTTGTTATCAAACACTACATTCACACAAAATATGAAACACACAAAGTAGAACCAGTGACCTGCATTTCAATATGAAACACACAAGTTATATATACATCCATTCCAATTATATATACATCTATTCAATTTTTAACTAATGTTGCAGCAGCATTTTAAAGAGCCACATAAAAGACTGCATTTAAAAGAGCCACATAAAATACTGCATTACATAAAAGACCTGCATTTGACACAAATACTGAGCTGCATTTAAAAGAGCCAAATACAAGACTGCATTACATAAAAGACCTGCATTTCACACAAGTTATATATACATCCATTCCAATTATATATACATCTACAACCACTGCATTTTCAAAACTGCATTACATATTAGCCTTCATGTATATGAGCCACATAAAAGACTGCATTTAGAAGACTGCATAAAAGACAGCATTTAGAAGACTGCATTTGAAAGAGTGTGCAGGTGATAGAAATACACAAATAATTGTCCAGAAACATAATTGTCCTGGTGATACAAACACTGATAATTTAAAAGACTCCAAACTGCATTTAGAAATACACATCCAGTTTGGCATCTCAAGAAACATAATTGTCCAGAAACATAATTGCCATGGTGATATAAACACAAAATAATTGACCACTTGTCCAGTACATATTAGGCCTTCTTCTATAAGGCCACATAATTGTCCAGAAAAATAAATCCAGTACATATTAGGCCTTCTAAATGGCCACACAATTGTCCAGGTGATAGAAACATGGCTCAAAATAATTACATCAAATGTCATTACATGCTTTTTGGTTCACCTATGAAAGAAATAGGACTAAAACAAAATCTTTCAGTTGTGAACCACAAAATTAGTGTTGTCCAAATTAGTCTAGACACTTGTCATTCAGTTTTTGCTTTTCTTAGATGGTAGATTGTATCTTGATAGCACCACTCTGCCATTTGCTTTCTTTCCCTGACCATTCTTTGGCAATGTTGAAGTTGGATGAGTTGGGGCTGCTGCTGTGCTCCTTTGGCTTGCTGAGATATCTTGGTTGGAAGCTCCCACACCTAAGCCTCCATCAACAGAGCCAAGGCCTGAAAATCGAGATTGGTTGGAAGCTCCCACACTGCTTAGGTTTGTATTATTGACCACCTGACTTGTACCCTGATAACAAAGTATAACAACAAGAAATTCCATCACTGACAGTAGAACAAAGTAGAACAGAGTAGAACAAAGTCACAAAGTAGAACCAAGTAGAGCATGTTAATGAACTGATCACTCAATTTTATGCACTTACATCCATCATCCACCTAAGTGTCTGCCAGTACTGCCTTTTCTCATTTTTCCTGCTTCAACATCCTGCAAGACCCCTTCATCATTAACTTGCCCAGTCTCCATTAAGACTTCCTGCAAGTCCTCATCCCCTTCCATTTCATCAAAATCTGAATCAAATAGATGACCATCAGGAACATAGATTTTGATACCTTCTTCAAAACCATCATCAACAACATCAGCTTCATCTTCTTCAGGGTCAACTTCTTCATGAAGGAATGTGGCAGCTACATCAGCTGCATCTCCTGCCTGTGAGTATGTCATGTCTTCACCTCCATGTGGGTTTGTGGCAACAACAAGTGGACTCTTCACCTCTGGATTTGCAGACCCCATATCAGGGTCAGAACTATTTTCCCCTTCATCAAGATCAACAACTGCCACTTCTTCATGTTGGTCTATGGCACCAACATCAAAATCAACTGCCACTTCTTCAGGTTGGTCTGTGGCACCAAAATCAACATCATGTAACTCTTCATCACTGTCATCATGCAACTCAACTGTCTCATTCTCTGAGTCTGCAAGGTACTCAGTTTCTTGATCACATTCTTCATCTCCCATATACATAACATAGAGATCTACCTCCCCACTACCATGTTCAACAGCATTATGAGCCATTTCAAACACACTTGCATCATTGACAAGTCGTTTTAGACCATAATTAACTTCCTTACCAGCCTCCTTCCATAAATACATCAGCTTTCCTCTATATAAGAACTTAACCCACATATGAATCATCTTGAATGACACAGTATCAACATCAAACCACTTTGAAACTACTTCCCCATCAAAATATTGCAGATTAATTTTAAAACTACCTGTTAGCACAGATGAAGGTTATATATTCATGTCTAGATAAAACCATGTCACATATAATCATGTATTCATGTCTACTCTACATATAATCATATATTCATGTCTATATAAAATCCTAAAATCATGTAGATCAATTACATTATATATAATACAAGACTATATATTCATGTCCAGATAAAACCATGTCACATATATTCAAGTCTATATAATTATGTCTATCTAAAATCATGTGCATATAAAATCATATATTCATGCCTATAAAATCAAAACTACCTGTTAGCACATGTCACATATAATCATGTCTATATATAATCATGTATTCATGTCTACTCTACATATAATCATATATTCATGTCTATATAAAATCATAAAATCATGTAGATCAATTACATTATATATAATACAAGACTATATATTCATGTCCAGATAAAACCATGTCACATATATTCAAGTCTATATAATTATGTCTATCTAAAATCATGTGCATATAAAATCATATATTCATGCCTATAAAATCAAAACTACCTGTTAGCACATGTCACATATAATCATGTCTATATATAATCATGTATTCATGTCTACTCTACATATAATCATATATTCATGTCTATATAAAATCATAAAATCATGCAGATCAATTACATTATATATAATACAAGACTATATATTCATGTCCAGATAAAACCATGTCAAATATAATCATGTCTATATATAATCATGTATTCATGTCTACTCTACATATAATCATATATTCATGTCTATATAACATAATAAAATCATGTAGATCAATTACATTATATATAATACAAGACTATATATTCATGTCCAGATAAAACCATGTCAAATATAATCATGTCTATATATAATCATGTATTCATGTCTACTCTACATATAATCATATATTCATGTCTATATAAAATCATAAAATCATGTAGATCAATTACATTATATATAATACAAGACTATATATTCATGTCTAGATAAAACCATGTCACATATATTCAAGTCTATATAATTATGTCTATCTAAAATCATGTACATTATATATAATACAAGACTATATATTCATGTCATATGCACATTGGTGTATGTAAGCATATATGGACAGGTAGATATACAGGGTGTGTGTGTATATATTACAGGGTGTGTGTATATATTACAGGGATACACAATTGTGACTTGGTCATTTAGCATACACAATTACCCTGTACAGGCAGGGTAAAACCCTAATTTTAACAAGATAACCCTAATTCTAACAAAATAACCCTAATTCTAACAAAGGAACCCTAATTTTAACAATATAACCCTAATTTCGACCAGGTGCCTGTACATGTGCCTGTATAGTCTAACAAAAGAACCCTAATTTTAACAAAAGAACCCTAATTTCGTAATGAAAATAAAAGTTTCAACGCCTAAATTGAACAATCGAAGAAGATGATCCCTAAACAAACTTCGTGCAAATTATTTCGGTGCATGCAGAACCCTAAATTTAGTTCGTGCTCTTCATTTAGGGTTTTCAGAATAAAATGAAGAGAATAAAACCATAACGAAGTGTGTTTCGTTGCATGCAGAACCCTAAACTCAGTTCCTGCTCTTCATTTAGGGTTTTCAGAATTAAATTATAAGAATAAAACCCTAAAATCATTCTTCGACGAAAAATAAGAAGAAGACAGAGAGAGGAGGGGGGGAAGAGAGGTACCCATCTGCGATTCTCCGATCGTCGCCTCTACTCGTCTTCAGCAGATCGTCGTCGCCTCTCCTCGTCTTCAGCAGATCGTCGTCGCCCCCTTCTCGCACGTTCGTCGGTCCAGGGAAGAGGAAGAGTTACAGAAAGAGAGAGAGAGAGGGCGGGAATTGAGCCACTCTCCCGGCCCTACCCCTTATTTGTTGAGTGTACACGTGGACTGCACACGTGTACACTCCTTAACTGAGTTGGGATGCCACGTTGGCATTTCCGTGAGGCATTGGACGGAAAATGGTAACAGGTACCGTAATACACCATAATCAAAAGTTGTGTTACCACACAGTAAGAAATAATAAATTAGGTACCATATTGTTACTTGGGTATAACTTGGGGTACCATGAAAGCAATTGAGCCTTACAAATCTCCATGGGAAGGTTAGACAGCAATAGAAGAGACTGGCTAATTAAACTATTTAAACGATGTAGCTGAGACACTACCCAATCCCGCATTAGTTAATGTACTTCACATAAACTGAAGCAATAAGACATAGAATAAGTGAATCTTAAGTCTTCCTATAAGGTAATGTACGAAACAATTATATGTAGCCAGCTCATCTAAAAATAGTTTATGATAGGAAATAGGCCATAATGTCATCAAGCAACCTGAACTATAAGTCTACTTTCAAAGTAGTATCACAAGATGAAGGCTCCCTCTGTTTCATTAACTTATACAAGAGAATACGACCAAAACTCTTAGATGATTTTCCTTAAAAAGGGTCAAGTCACATGACACTAGCTCAGATACACAAAAATATGAATAAGCCACCATGAGGACAAGAATTTGCCATCAGAAAGCAACTTGAAAATATTTGAGGCGATATGAAAGGCTAATACAAACAAAATATTTTCAATTCTTATATAATTGCTGCTCAGTGAAGAAGTGAATAGGGCATTTGTAAGGTTGCAATGCAATATATCATATTCACTTTAACACATGGTGACTTGGGATAGCAAGGCGGGATTATGAAAAAAGAATGTCCAGTTGGATAACAAGCATAAGTGCAAGTATAATACAATCTAATTGAAATAAATCCAATAACAGACCTTCATGTCCTAATATCGATATAAGTAACCTAGTATGTAGATACAGATGAAAAATGGACAAACCAATCACAATGGACTGGACTCCCAAAACTTTAATGAAGTTAAGAAATATTACAAACAAAAATAGTGGCGTTGACAACTAACAATGTCCACCCAATCATTAGAATGATAGCATAAAGATGTAACTTATATAAGAAGAAGATGAGCAACTCCATCATATTTAGGAAGCAGGACTTAAAGTTCAAACACCAAGTTCCAGATATTGTTAATACTAACCATCAATTGGCTTAATTGTTTGATAACTTATATAAAAATAAGCACACTTGTTGAATTTGATACATGAAATATGATGCTAAGCAACACATTATCAAACAAGGAGGCTTACAAATTTCTGGATACCATTAACCATAACATCCTTGTCTTCAATGTAATTTCCATAAGTAAACTTTGAAAGGGGCCATAGTTCTATTTGTCTGGTTTGTAATAATTAGTTTTACCTTAAGAAACTAGAAGTTAGAAAGTAGAGTAATAAACTCCCATTAGTGTAATTCCAGGTGGAAATCAAATGCAAAAACTATGCCATAAAATGAGGAACAAGTCACTGAATAAATATCATTTAGGTGGTTTATAAATTGCATGAATTAATACGAGTAAAGGTGAGATGGCTAAGATAATACACGGATGCAAAGCCAAAAAAGGAGGCAATTGTAATAAGAAATGGTGGAAGTACTATATTTCAATAGGTTAGCAGACTAGTTTAGTAGGTCTATGGTTCATGGAAGTAGCAATATGGTGAGACTATTAGCATAAACAATATGGAAATTAAGGTTAGATCCCATCAAATATAAACATATATGACTTACTTCAGATTCAGAACATTTTAAGAGTCTAAGGATAAAGGCTTATAGTTGGGATGAAAGCAGGAGGTACTAGTT
Organism: Iris pallida; assembly: GCA_029216955.1. Taxonomy (NCBI): domain Eukaryota; kingdom Viridiplantae; phylum Streptophyta; class Magnoliopsida; order Asparagales; family Iridaceae; genus Iris; species Iris pallida. Next base: position 28,049,856 of record JANAVB010010198.1, read on the forward strand.
CATAATGTAGCACATTACTCTCATGGAATCTTTCTGTTCATTACTAAGGAAGAAGGAAGTATAGATAGAACAATTGTGGAGAAAAAAACCCATCGATATAGTGTATTAATATCACCAAGGAAAGCAATACCAGCAACAATTTTTTACACATGAACATAAGCCCATCATGTTCATATATAAATCCCGGAAGCATTTAAGTCAATCACGAAGGATATTGAACTACGATTTACATAGAGCAACAACTATTTCACCTTAATCATAGATGTGAGACTCGTCTCACAGTATCGGTATTTATATACTGATACGTACTTTTGTACTGTATTTCATATTTTATTGGTTTTCGGAACATTTAAATTTTTTTTCAACTTATATATTTTTTCCTTGACCGACATATCGCCAGTGTACCATTGTATACCGATGGCATGCTTGTCACTCTCGATTTCTGTTATACGTATTTTTAGTGTACGTATACGGAATTCTGGCCTTTTTCGGGTGACCCATGTTTTGACTTGTCTTTCTTAGTGTTGCTTTGGTTTAATTTTGACTTGGTTTAATTTGGTTTGGTTCAACTTGGTGTTTGCCATTAAAAATATCAAGAACAAGAATTACAGATGAATTGAACTTGATTGCAAGCTCGCTTGTACAAGAGAAAGCCTAGAAAGAAATCCTAGGAAACAATCTAAGTACAATTATTTAGTTTTTGATTCTGGGGGACGACGATGGAGGCTCGGAAAAGTGTAGCAACTCTGCCTTACTCCTTGGACTATCTGACACGGTCCTTGCTCTTGAAGAAATTGCCCTTCATAGGTTGCCAGCCTTTTTGCATGGGTGTGGTACCCTGCTATTTATAGTAATAGATGTCTTAAGCCGCATAGATGGCCACGTGACCACGTGGATACAACAGCAAATAAAGACCCGCTCTTTGGCCGCAAGCTGGTGACTTGTTGAGATTTCTTTGCAGCAAATCTGGGTGATTGAAACTTGGTCAGCCTGCCACGTGTCCTATTGCAGGATAGGATCAATTTGCTTGAGTTATTTTGAGCCGCATATGTCTTTTAGTGTTCGGCCATGCTGGGCCGCATAAGACTCATGCGGCTTAGGTCGCAGTCTCCCTTAGTCCGCATGTAGCTTTGGGACTTTTTGAGCTACATAGATTCTATATTCTGGGCCGCATAAAGCTCATGCAGCTCAGGTTGCAGTCACCCTTGGCCGCATGAAGCACATGGATTGAGCCGCATAAGGTTCATGCGGCTCGAGTCGCAATCCTTCTGGCCGCATGACTATGTCCAGGCACGTGGACCCTGTGTCTGGTGACGTGACATTTTGTCTGATCACGTCTTATCTTCTTTTTGTCAGAGTATCAGAGCTGTCAGTTTTGTCAGTTTTGACAGAGTTTATCAGCTTTATCAGAAGGGCTGATCAGCTTGGCCGCATAAGTAACTCTTCCTTCTGCGGCTCAAATTAATCTGATTGCTTTTAATATATACAATCCGAGATAGTAAAGATGGGCCACAGGAGGCATGCCAAGTCTGTTATGCGGCTCTTTTTATGCTAACCAATTTGGCCCAAAGTACTCATGCGGTCAGTTGTGATCCGCACGAACCACATATTTTCCATGCTTCTACAAAACTCCCTTCAAAGTTTTTAAATTGCAAATTTAAAATATTTTGAATAAGAAGCATGGAGATATGTCAAGCCGCAGGGAGTCTTCCAGTCAGAAGAGACCTTGAGTCGCAGGGAAATTTAAGCTGCAGGGAAATCTTGAGCCGTAGGAAGATCTTGAGCCGCAGGAAAATCTTGAGCCGCAGGGAGATCCAGACTGCAAGCTGTCACTGCTGCATTTAATATCTTGATTTGGTTTTGGATTTGGGTTCTTTTTTCGAGATAAAGCTGACGGTTACTAAGGATAAAATTCCCAAACGTCATCATTATCTTTAATGGACTCGAGAATCGAAGCGGCGCTCTTTCAAAAACCTTATAAATATAGGTTGTTCGGAGAGGGATTTTTCTCTTTCACCTTCTTCTCCTTCGTCTTCATCATTTTTGTCATCCTTTTTGTCCCAGTTAACCATGGCTCCAAATGTTTTAAGTCGACTGGTGCTGCGGCCAAAGGGAAGGGACTCGCCTCTCCGTCGAGAGCTGCGGACTCTCCTTCCATTCATCCCGACGTGCAACCCCCTATCAAGGGTAAGGACGGTGGGAAAATGATGACTTAATTTTGAATGGCCATATTACATATTTTATGCGCGGGCCTGTCATATATCGCCTCTGTGCTTTAGGCATGATCGATGCATGCCCTATCTCATTGGATCGCATGTGTTCTGTATGATGGGGCCACATTTGCTGAGCCGCATAAGCGTTACTGACCCGCATGGGTGACTCATGACTGAGCCTCATAGGCTTCCGTGTATTGTTTAAAAGCCCATTCACTTCTGTTTTCTTCTGAATGTCTTCTTTATTTGATCTTTTTTTGTAACATCCATGCCGAAGGCTGAGACCATTGTGAAGAAGGAGATGCTGCTTCCTCTCATCGAACAAGAGTCACCACTTTTTAAGGAGGAGGTGATACCAAAAGTTGAGGTGAAAGAAGAGCTGGCGTCCATCAGGGAGGGAATTACTCCAAAGATTGAAGTTGCTGTAAAGGAGGAGCCCAAGTCCGAGGGTAGTAGCACTGGGAGTTCTGACCCTCCTGCCCCCGCCGAGGACCTTAATCAAATAGATCCTTCGTATGCGAAATGGCTGAGGGAATGGTATATGTCTCAACACAACTATAATCCTTGACTGTAAGGATCCGTGGGTTACCATGTTGTTTCCGAAAATATGAAAAATAAATGTCCGTATTTTGTCTTGATGTTTCTGTCTGTCTTTAGCTATAGTTTGTGTTTTTCTTCTTTTGGACATCAATGTAATCCTTTACTTCCTGTCTAGATGAAGAAATGAAAAACTTTTTGGTTTGCTCATTCTTGTGACGAATCTATGATTTTTTTTTGGAGATGTAATCCTATGAATGCAACTAATTTCGAATAAAAAGAATTCATTCACTCCATTCTTTGTTTGTGGTATCTGTGGTGCTTGTACTAGAGGGCCAATACAACATTTGCGATTGATAAAGGACATCCCACTGGGGGACTTTTTATGGATCTATTGCCCTTTTGTGCATCTGGAGATGCGAGCAATAGATTTGAATAATATTTGGTAGACCTATTACTCTTTTTGTGCACCAATAGTACGAGTAATAGATTAAGATAACTTATGTGGACCTATTACCCTTTTGCGCACTGGTGGTGCGGGTAATAGATTTGAAACAAAACCTAACAGAGGTAATATGGATGTGATAGGTTCTGTGGTCTTAACACCATGATTTTATCCCGGGTCGGGTTCAGGTGTTAAGTCGAGAGACTATTGGTATCAGAGGTAATGTGGACGTGACACACGATAATCAGAAATAATTTTAGGTGGACCTATTACTCTTCTGTGCACAGGTGATGCGAGTAATAGATTTTGAGACAAAATCCAACAGAGGTAATATGGACGTGATAGGTTTTGTGGTCTTAACACCATGTCTTTTATCCCGGGTTGGGTACAGGTGTTAAGTCAAGAGACCATCGATATCAGAGGTAATATGGACGTGACACGATAATCAAAAATAATCTTTAATGGACCTATTACTCTTTTGCACACGGGTGGTGCGAGTAATAGATTTTGAGGCAAAACCCAACAGAGGTAATATGGACGTGATAGGTTTTATGGTCGTAACACCATGTCTTTTATCCCGGGTTAGGTACAGGTATTAAGTCCAGAGACTATCGATATCAAAGGTAATATAGACGTGATACACGATAATCAGGACCAGGAAGTTTTCTCAGAGATGACGATAAGCTGGGCAGACTCTTGTGTGATAAAGTATTAGAGTGGAAGTTCAGAGGTATCATCATACATGACTCGCTACTCAGGAAGATGCGATGTGAATCCACTCGGAGCAAATAGAGTGTTAGTTCAGAGGTATTTGGTGTACATAACTCGATAACCTGGAAGATTTGGTGGTTTGAGGAAGTACCAGTATGTCCTTTGACATAGTATTTCTTCAGGAACTTGCCATTTATGGGCATCATGAGCAAGTCTTCGTTCTCTTTCACGAGTCGGTATGCGCCGTTGGAGAATACTGTCTCGATGATGTATGGACCCTCCCACTTCGGCTAGAATTTGCCGGCGGTTTTGTGAGTCATGACCATCGGTCTGCGAATGGCCAAGAAGAGATCGCCTATTTGGAATGTCCTCTGCCTGACTTTCTTATTGAAGGCCCGAGAGATGCGTGCTTGATAGAGCTTGATGCTTTGTTGAGCTTGCAAATGCTTCTTGTCTAAAGCTTCCAATTCTTGTAGCCGTCGGCGGTAGTTATCATTCGACGTCAACCGATAAGTAAGGGCCACGCGAAGTGAGGGGATCTGAGTCTCCAATGGGAGAACTGTCTCACTCCCGTACACCAGAAAGAACGGTGAATTTTCTGTAGCCGTCCGATTCGTAGTGCAGTATACCCATAAGCATTCGCCCAGCTTCTCATTCCAGTCGTGCTTGTTTGAAGATACGAACTTCTTGAGAAGCTTGATTATAGTCTTGTTAAAGGCTTCGGCCAGACCATTAGCTGATGGGGTGTATACCGTTGAAGCCACATTCTGAATATGATTCTTATCACAGAATTGATAGAAGGCATGGCTTACGAACTGCGAACCATTGTCATGAATGATCTTCCGTGGCAGTCCAAAATGGTAAATGACGTGATATTTTATGAAACTAATCACGTTTGATGTCTTTACCTCTGCCAGCGGAACAACTTCTGCCCAATTAAAGAAGTAGTCGGTGATTGCAAGTATAAACTGGTGCCCTTTGGACGACGATAGGGTGATTGGGCCAACGATGTCCATTCCCCATGCTTCGAATAGCCAAGAGGCCACTGTTGGGTGCAAGAATTCGGATGACAGATGTATAAAATCTGCGTAGATCTGACAAGCCTTACACTTCTTTGCATAATCGACTGCGTCTACTGCCATCATAGGCCAGTAATACCCCATCCGACGAAGACGGTCCTGCAACTTTGGGCCAGGTTGGTGAGCCCCGCAAACGCCATCGTGAGCCTCGCGTAAGGCTTCTTTGGCTTCTGTATTTGACAGACATCTTAACAGTAGCCCGTCGTAAGATTGTCGGTATAACATTTTTGTTTCTGTGTCATAAAAGAATATGAGAGAATGCCTTCTGATTGAAGTTGCTTCTTTCACATTCTCAGACAGGATTCCGTAGACTACAAAGTCGATGAACGGGAGTCTCCAGTCTTGTACGTTATTGGTCATCTGGGCGGAGTAACTCGTATCCAGTTGAACATTGTTTTTGGGACAGACTAACTCATGGCTTATCACGTCGACTAGATGATGAGCATAATTTGGAACCGCCAAAAAAGCGGCGAGGCCTGCTAGGGCATCGGCTTCAATATTCTGGAGTCTAGGAACATGCTCTATAAAGAACCCCTCTAAGGTTGCTATGATGGCAATTGCTGTCTGATGATAGGGAATCAGTCCGCGTTACCAACTTCGTATGAGCCTCGGATTTTATTAACAATCAACTGCGAGTCATCATATGCTTCTAGATATTCGACTCCCACTTCTTTTACTAGTTGTAGCCCGATGACCAAAGCGTTATTTTTGGCTACATTTTTTGAACAGGGTTCTGTGAGAGAATATGCCCGGTTGACCACCAATCCGAAGGAAGAAATTAGTACTATCCCGACTCCAGCGACGATATCACCTTGGGGCCCCGTTCTTGAAGCATCGTCGAAGAACATTCGCCAAACGTCTTCATGTGAAGTCATGTTTGAGTCAACGACTTCGTCTGGGATTTCTTCATAGATTCTGGCTGTTCTTGAGCCTGGAAGGGCTGCTAGAAAGTCGGCCAAGGCTTGACCTTTAACAGCCTTCTGCGAAATAAAAACCATGTCGTAGGAAGATAATAGTATCGCCCATGTGGCTAGGCGAGAACTGAGTGCGCCTGGCTTGGTCATGAGAACCCTGAGGAGATTAACTCGCAAGACAACATGGATGGTCTGCCCTGAATGGCGAATACCAAGGCAAGGCTTCCTTCTCTACGGCGGTGTACCTATGCTCCGGTCCCACCATCATTCGACTGAGATAATAGATGGCTTGTTCGTGCCCCACATCGTTGTTCTATGCAAGCAAGGTGCCGAGGGAGTATTCCATCGCCCGTATATAGAGCATGAAGAGCTTTTCGGCGACCGGGGCTACCGGAACTGGGATTCGTCAAGTATTCCTTAATGTCATCAAAGGCGCATTGGCATTCCTTATTCCATACGAAAGAGATGCCTTTCTTCATGAGTTGCGTGAAGGGTTGACATCGCCCTGAGAGGTTAGATATGAACCTCCTGATGTAGGCTAGTCTTCGTTGAAGGCCGTCGAGTTCACGGAGGTTACTCGGTGGACTCATCTTCATGATTGTCGTTGTCTTATCGGGGTCTATGTGGATGCCCCGGGAAGTAATGACAAAGCCCAAGAACTTTCTGCTGGACACGCCCAGGAAGGACTTGGTGGGATTCATATTCAGATTGTGCGCTCACATAAGGTCGAACACTGTCCTCAAATCGTGTAAGTGATCATCCTTGGAGCGACTTTTGACGGCGACGTCGTCAACGTAACACTCCACCATCTTACGCAAGTGATCTCTGAAGATGACGCTCATAGCTCGTTGATATGTAGCACCAACATTCTTCAGGCCGAAGGGCATGACTGTGTAATAATACACGCTGATCGGTGTTCGAAATGACATATGCTTCTCATCGTCAGGAGCCATTTTGATTTGATTGTATCCTAAAAAGCCATCCATAAAGGACATGTGCTCGAAGCCACACGTATTATCGATCATTATGTTGGTGATGGAAAGAGAAAATTCATCCTTAGGACATGCCGCATTCAGATTACGAAAGTGGATACAGATTCAGATCTTTCCGTTCTTCTTGACGACTGGTACTATATTAGCTATCCAGTCTGGGTGCTGCTCCTCGCGGATGAAACCGCTAGCTATAAGCTTGTTTACTTCCACTTCAATGGAGTTCATGATGTCCGGACGGAACCGCCGTTGCTGTTGCTTGACTGGTTTTGTGTTCGGGTGAATATTGAGCTTATGAAGTGCGATCTCGGGGTTTAGTCCTGGCAAGTCTTTATAGCTCCAAGTGAAAACATTGATATACTCTCTGACGAATTGCAACAGCGATTCCCGCTCATCGTCCATCAGGCTTTTACTGACGAAGATTGGCTTTGGAGAGGATTCGTTACCGAGATCAACTTTCATGACTTCGTCTTCAGTGGGAGGGTCCCTTTGTTCAAAGCAATTCTCTCATTATGTATCAAGTTGTTGGGCCCATGGCTCCAGTTCAAGAGGTTCCAGTAGATCGTCGTCTTCCTCTTTGATGTCAGCGGATGCCATGTTGACAGACAATATCTGCCTGAATATATCCCTAATGTTGTCATCGGAATCGTATGTAGGTGATTCGGATGAGTGAGAATGCCACTCGCATTCCTCATCGGAGCTCTCGGGCGTTGTTGCTGGTGTAACATAACCGAGGCCGCATTTGGACTTGCTGTAATAATTTCGAGGTTTTCCAGCCGGGACTGACAGCTGCAGAGGCGATCGTCGACCGTTGTCGTAATTCAGACCTGGGGCAGCATCCATGTCGTACCCTTTCTTTTGCATGAAATACTTGGCTTCAGGACTATACAGGTAGAGCGATAACCTTCCAGCATCAGGTTCGAGATCAAACTCTTGTGGCATGAAAGGTTGAGGACCTTCTTTTCGGCCGAAGATGATCGTGTGATCCCCTTCTCTTCTGCCTGGGACTAGAAAGTGGGCACCTATAATAGGAGTAAGTCGGTTTGCAGTATGGACGGTTGTCACCTGTGTGTGCAGGTTAATGTCCCGACCGTGCCCCTCAGCATACATCATATTAAGCTTATTACACTCAGGATAGTTCAATGACAGCCTCTTATTGATGAAATAAAGAATCTTATCTACAGGGATTACATCATCAGGAGAGGGACTATCTACCTGTGTAACCAGATATTTTGTGAGTTTTATATCCTCTTCAGCTACCCCCTACGAGACCGGAGGTTGGGATGTTGTCTTAGGCAGCTTGACCACCAAGGGTTCTGCTGGTGGCACTGGCTTGCCTGAGGGCCTCGGATCAACACTTGGTTGTCGGCTCATCTTGGGAAGACGGATGGCCATCGGTTCGACAGAGAACTTTGTGTCTTCCGATTGCTTTTGACTGGATCTTGGTAATCGGATCACCATCGGTTCCACCGAGGGTGTCTCATCTTCCGGTCGCCTTTGATTGGATTTCGGCAATCGGATCACCATCGACCCTACAACGGGTTTCGGCTCCTGGCTGGATCTCAGGAGTCGGATGACCATCGGTTCCAACTGTGCAGCTGGGGTGGGGGAACCGGGCACCTCTTTATGCAGAGTTGCGACAAGGGGTGCGGCTTTGCTCGATTTATGGGCCTGGAGATAGATTTTCAAAGGTTCCTCTGACCCAGCTATGGCCACCAGTTCGTCAGTTATGTGCTTCTTGGATTCTTTGTATAGACAAGCCTCCGAAGAGTAATAAGACTCAACCCCTTTGAAGGGATCGATGTCGGCAAATTTCATCTTCACGAAGCCGTACTTGCTGACATACTTGAAGCACTGGTGGAGTGTGGATGGAACGATCATGTAGTCATGTATCCACGGACGCCCCAAGAGGATATTATAGGACGTATCTGCGTCTATGACGTAGCAGGTAACCTCCATCTTCAGGTCGCCGATCTGATATTTCAATCGAATCTTTCCTAGGGGATAGCTCCTTCCCGAGTTAAAATCCCTAATGACAGTAATGGTTGCCGCTAGCTGGCGCATAGGAATGCTGAGGACTTGGAGCAAGCTTTTCGGGATGATCCTTATCGACGAGCCAGGATCGATGTACATCCGATCCACCTTGATATCGCCTATGTATCCAGTGTAGTACAAGGGGCGATCATGCAAGTTAGTCTTGATTAACATGTCCTATAGGGTGAATACGATGTTGGGCATCGCGTCTGAACAATTGCTGCCCTAGAGATCTGCCGACGAGTCTTCCCCTGTAGGCTTGACCTGGGCTAGGTAGGCATCAGCATTCTGAAGCGCTTCGCTCAATGCGATACGAAGATCCTTGGAGAGCCTTAGGAGCTCGTATAACGACAACTTTGCCGGCGTGTTAGCCAGTTGTGCTAATATGTCAAAGTTGTAAGGTCTTTCCAGTCCCTGAGGTGCATCCTTACAGAGCGGTCTGTCGAAACGGGTTTCCTTCGGCTTGGACCTGTCCGTCGGTGGAGGATGAGACGGCCCTGGAACATCAGTGGCAGGCAGCATTGTCGGCTGAGGGTCTTTGACTGAACTACCCAGAGTGGGCTGGACTTGTGCCCCAGACCGGGTAACAACAGCCGCTGCCTTCTCAGCTTTGGCTAAAATTGTATGGCAGGATCTGGACTTTCTGTCCTTTTTTGTTGGTTGGAGATGACACCGCCTGGATAACTTCGGGCACTAAGTCTGGGTGCACCCACAAGACCTCTCCTCATGACGTGGTGAGAGGTACCAATTTAGTCGTCTGGTCCCGGATAGGGGGAAGATTAATAACCTCCATCGTTGTCTGGAGGATAGGTATCACCCCGTCTTGAGTACTTGTTGGGAAGAAGTCACCGAACTGAATTGATACCATGTTTGCCTCCATGGTAACTTCTTCAAAATCTAGCGACAGAGCTTTGGAGTCGATAAGACTTTGGATGTACTGCTTTAATTGAAAGCAATCATGAGTGGAATGATGAACATAGCGGTGGAAATGACAATATTTTGGGTCCTCTATCTCCGCCGCTCGAGGCTCGCGCCTTGGTGGAGGGAGTTGGATCATGTCCCCTTGTAAGAGCATATCGAAGATAGGCTTGACATGACTATCTTCGAATGAGTAATTCATCTTGGGCCACTGAGCTTCTGCCTGCTTTTGTTCAGGCTTCTTAGACGTACCAGCGACCAGGGCATGTTTATCTTTATTGTCCCAGTTATTAGGGGTACCGCCACTGTTGTTGTTATTGGAGGTGGTACCAGGACGTTTGCCTTTGTCCTCTCCATCTGGGATGTGTAATCCCAGCTGGCGTGCCTTCTTTAACTTCGCCTCCACATTGGTGGCACTTATGATGAAGGTCGTCCAATCCCTGAACTTCCATAAGCTGATTGCGGGAAGCAACTTTTTCTGGCAGATTTTGATCAAGGAGCTTTCGGGATTACCTTGTGTCACGCCCCGATTCCGTAGAATCGATAGTCGTCCCCCGGGCGTGATGCCGTGCAAGCCTAAGTTGCGCTCGCACAAGGCATAGTCATAAGGTTATCCGAAACACAACAACAAGAGAATGCGCAGAGTAAATTGAACACACATTATAGAGAAGGAAATTTAAGCTTTATTGATAATGAACATCATTTTACAGACTCGATACAAGGCACCGCGCGGGCTTTTTACAAACTGACTCCATTACAAAAATGAACGTCGACGAGATAGCCATTCCATACATTTCATCCCTTTATTACAACTAGCATTACAAAACCACCTGGGATGACGGGAAGCCGCTCTATCTGTCTTCTTGGCCTTCGACAGCGGAGTCTTCAAAAGGTTGGATCCAAACTTCGACCGCAAGGACGAAGCTTCAAAACACACGAACGTTGCCTTCCTTCACGTAGCACGCTCCTCCCGATCTATCGCACCTGTAGAGAGAGCGAGGATCAGTACAATCAACATGTACTGGCGAGTGGTTAATTAATTTCCAGGCTCTCATTTGGTTCAAGAATTTAGATAAAATTATACAACTTGCTTTTAGTGGTCTTTCTAGCCATCCTAGATATTTTCATAAGAAGTATTAAGTTATACCAAGATTTCCTCCGACAGAGCGCGTCGTGCGGCATAAAACTTACCATCGCCTTCCCTGTTAGTTGATCACAATTTATATCAAGTGTTTGATATGGAGGTCACTGGCATTAACTAGCCATCTTGGACATAGCCTGGTAATATGGGACCCTTGCAACGCAAGTAGCGAGCTCCGATGCAAGTCCCCGTCTTACCGATTGCCTATTACCCAGCTCGGCTATAACATGTTTCTTCCTAGGCCGAGTCGGTCCCGTGGCCCTGGGTTGCCGCTCGAAGAAACCATCGTCCTTGTCGACAAGTTGTCCATGACCATGATAGATTAACATGGTGTATTTTAGGATACCGTTGAGGCTTGTTATGTAATCAATTCATTTACTTGGTCGTTTTGTAGGCCTAAAATAATTCTATCTCTTTTCAACACAACATATTTCCTTTTCACTTCTGACATACAGGACTTGCATTCTGCAAGCGAATCATTCAATTTTTAATATCATTACCCGAGTTCTCATTTTGAAATAGAGGGTCGAGACGAAGGAGGTCAGCCACTCACCTTGAGTTTTTACTTGAGGCGAGAGACTGGTTGGCCGCGCTAGACGTTGCCTACACGATCACCTGAAATCGCACAAGCAACCGATTAGAACACTATGTTATTCAAGGAAATTCGATATGAATGCAAAGTTCGAAACGTAAGCCATGAAAACCATCGAAAACATTCACGAAAACGCATTCAAAAAACAAAGCCAAAACCAACGCAAGCGGCGTGAAAAGCAGAGCAACGGAAGGTCTCTCCCGACTCAGCCGCAGAGTCAATCCTTGAGGCGCAGCCCGCAGAATATAGGACTTGGTTCCGAAGAAGCCATTCCATAACGGGGAATGGATCTTAATTCAACCGTTCCCGTTCGATCGATTCGATCCCGACCTATCGGTCCCGACCGACTTTCTCGCGCACCCCATGGACGAACAATGGGGCACGATGTAGGGACGGGGCACTACACCATAACCAACAAAGAAAAAGTTTCATCCTCGAAACTTTAAAAACAGAACCTACCTCTATAAAAATAATGAAGGAAACTTTTCTTTCATCTCTGACTCGAGTTCCCATGTCGACTCTTCTGCCGCATGGTTCCTCCAGAGTACGCGAACAAGAGGGATCACTCGACTTCGAAGCAGCTTATCCTTGCGTTCTAAAATTTGAAGTGGCTCTTCAACGTAGGATAAGTCGGACTTTAGCTCCAGCTGGCCAAAGTCCACCACGTGGCTAGGGTCGTGCACATACTTCCGCAGTTGAGAGACGTAGAAGACATTGTGCACACCTTCGAGCGCCGACGGTAGGGCAATTCTATAGGCTACTGTGGCGACCCGCTCGAGTATTTCGAACGGCCCAACAAATCACGGACTCAGCTTTTCCTTCGCGCCGAACCGAGTAACTCCTCGCATAGGCGACACCTTCAGGAACACGTGATCGCCCACCTGGAACTCAAGCGGTCTTCGATGGGTGTCGGTGTAGCTCTTTTGCCGACTATGTGCAATCTTCAGTCTTTCCCGAATTAGCTTGACCTTTTTCACGGTCTGTTCCACCAGCTCCGGGCCGAGTATCTGCCGTTCCCCGACTTTATCCCAGCAAATGGGTGATCTGCACTTCCGGCCGTACAAAGCTTCATACGGCGCCATTTGGATGCTGGATTGCTAGCTATTGTTGTATGCAAATTCTGCCAGCGGTAGGTGGACGTCCCAGCTTGATTTGAAGTCAATTGCGCAGAGCCGTAGCATGTCTTCGAGAATCTGATTAACGCGCTCCGTTTGGCCGTCGGTCTGAGGATGGTAAGCTGAGCTGAACTGCAACTTGGTACCCAGTGCCGACTGAAGGCTACTCCAGAATCGCGACATGAACCGTAAATCCTGATCAGAGACGATGGATACTGGAACTCCGTGCAGTCGTACTATCTCGTCAAGATAAATCTGCGCCAGGCGATCAATGCTCCAAGTAACTTTGATGGCGATAAAGTGCGCTGACTTGGTTAATCGTTCGACAATGACCCAGATGGCGTCACTCCCCCGTGGTGTCTTCAGCAGGCCAACAATACAATCTATAGTGACGTGAACCCACTTCCACTCGGGAATAGCGAGGTTCTGCATCTCTCCGCCCGGTCGCTGATGCTCAGCTTTCACCTGCTGACAGGCCATGCATTGTGACACGAAGAGCGCCACATCTCTCTTCATCCCGTGCCACCAGAAGGTCGTACGGAGGTCCTTATACATCTTGGTACTGCCTGGATGCAAGGTATATTTCGCATAATGCGCCTCCGACATTATCTCCTTTCGCAGTTCTGAATCATCCGGAACACATAGTCGGCCATTCAATCTCAATACGCCGGTCTTGTCTTCCGCAAAGTCGGTCGCACTACCTGTCGAAATTTACTCTGCGCATTCTCTTGTTATTGTGTTTTGGATAACCTTATGACTATGCCTTGTGCGAGCGCAACTTAGGCTTGCACGGCATCACGCCCGGGGGATGACTATCGATTCTACAGAATCGGAGCGTGACACCGTGGGGCAATCTCATTGCGGTTTGGCGAAACTGCTCGATATAGTTCCTTGTTAGACGTCCATGAGAGACGATATTGCCATATCATGCCCCACTTCGTAGAATCACTCTAGGAACATGTGCTTCAAGCCGTCAGAGGAATGGATGCAGTTGTCCGAAAGGTTACGGTACCAGTCGAACGCGATCCCCTCTAATGCTTCGATGAATAATCGTGTGAGGATGGCGTCGCTATGCGGCAAGTGGTCGGTTGTGACCTCGAAATAAGTTATGTACCAACTAGCAGAGGTCTTTCCGTCATACGAATCGAAATAAAATAGTTTGTACCATGGCAGAAAAGGCACATCTTTCCACGCAACGGGATACGACTGCCGTATTCTGAGGTCCCGGAAGGAGTCTCGAGCATTGAACATTACTCGAAGCTCCTGGACTTCCCTCCTTGCCTCACTGGCTTCATCTGCAGCTGAAGGAGCGTATGCTCCTAGAGGATTGTCACCCAAAGGAGGAGCGGTCGTGTTAGAGTCCGCGTTAACGGCGGGTCCCAAGCTTGTTTATCCAGACATCCTTGCTGGTTGAGTCGGCAAGGCAGCTTTGATTTCGTCTACTGTTTTGACCAAGGACAGGAGCATGGCTTCAAGTACTTCTAGATATTGTCGATCAGTAGGCCCTTCATGATCATCGCCGGCCATAAAGACTGTCCGTACGTAGGTGGACGCGAAAGGGGCCGTAGAAGAGGTGCTCTCCGTATCGTACCCTCGTACCGAAAAATCGTCAGGGAATATCAGAATGTCCTCCTCCTCGGATTCAGAAGGGCTACCACCCCCTGCGTAGGAAGCAGCATCGTCTTGGCAAAGGCGGTCATCCTCGAGGATGTCCAAGTTCGTTGCATAATTTCAGTGGATCGCTACCCCCTGTGTATGCTCTTGGAACACCAGGTTGTCGCATACATTGATGGGACTGCTACCCCTAGCTTCATCTTCCCCCAGGAAGGTTGAGGATACACCCCCAGGTATTGGAAGCTTCTTTCTGGATTGAGTGCCTAGGTAGACACCCCCTGTGGCTGTCGGTGGCAATCCCCCAGACGAGAGTTTTCTTGCAGTGCTGGCTGAGATTGCCGGGTTAGAAGAGCCTGTCTTCTTTCCTCCCTTGCCGGGAAGAACCTTTTGAGTTGAACTATAGGAGGCGAAAGAAAATTCCTCGTCTCCCAAAATTTGTACATATTTCTCAAGTTGTCGTCGGACAGGTGTCGGCTGGTGCAGTCATTGGAAAACAGACTGCCGATCTTCATGTGCTGCCGACTTGTCGCAGCAGTAGTTGATGATGACTTGCGTGCAACAATGTCCCTAGAGGGGCTCATCACATGTCAAGGTTGCTTATTTCTCCTTGCGTTTGTGAGTAATCACCTCTCGCAAGTCGATAGCAGGCTGATCTACCTTCGCATCCAATTTGTGGACTCGAGTATCAGGAGCACACGGGTGCGTAGGTATCATGTTTGCTCTCTGATCCGAGGCTAGTAAAAGCACTTGATCTCGATCGTTGAAGAAAGATTTTTGAGACCCACCCTGTCCGTTAGCCCTGGAGGACTAGACGCGGGTGGTTCTGCACAACTTTCCATCAGGAGCCCGTATAACAGTTAACGGTGCCCGCTGATGGTCAGCAGCTTGGATAGTTGACTAGGCTTGTTAGGCCCGCACTGTCCTAGACTTCTTCGACTCAGCATCCGAAGGCGCATAATAAGAAGAGTCCAGATTGGCATATTCCACATTTTCAATTGACCGCATGGGGTCGGGCCCGTATGAGAGAGTCGAATACGGAGCTTCTGACATGGCCGCATGAGACACCCTCTCTCCTCCAATATTTTATTTCTCTTCATCTTCTTCCTTTTCATTTTTTCCTCCAACCTAAGGCAAGTAAATCTTGGCAAATATTGTACAAATATTATTTTTTTGTTCTAAACTCTTTCTTACATGATTATAAGCCTCTTTAGATCTTGGAGTTTTTGATTTTTATGGGTGAATTCTTGTAGATCTAAGTTTGTAACATTTTCAGTTTTTCTTGGTTTTGATCTATTAAACTTTGATATTTTCGAAAAGTAATTATCCTATGTTGTAGGAAATTTTGTTCTACCCAATTTTGACCTTTGAAAAGTTAGATTTCGAATTGTTTTGAGGAAGTTATGGACTTTTGAAGTTCATGGGTTCAACCAAGCATTTTCACGCTGGATGGAGAAGATGAATAGTGTGTGCGCATGCCTTAGCGCTGTGCCACTGTGGGCGCATAGTATTTTCCTTTAGGCGTATAGTGTTTTCCTTTGGGCGCATAGTGCTTCCCTTTGGGCGTATAGTATTTCCTTTGGGTTCATAGTGTCCCTTTGGGCGCATAGTTCTCCTTTGGGCGCATAGTGTTCCCTTTGGACGCATAGTGCTTTCCTTTGGGCGCATAGTGCTCCTTTGGGTGCATAGTGCTTCCTTTTGGGCGCATAGTGCTTCCCTTTGGGCGCATAATGTTTCCTTTGGGTGCATAGTGTCCCTTTGGGCGCATAGTGTCCCTGTGGGTGCATAATCACTCCTTTATGTGGGCGCATGGCTTCAGGCGCGTAGTATGGATATTTCCATGCTTCTACACCACCTAGGTTGCGCACATCCCGACACATCCTGGCCCTGGCGCCTCTTGGCCCAGGCGCCCTTCTATGCTGGCGCATGCTGACTGACACCACCCTGGCCCATGCTAGCTGTCGCCATCCTGAACCTGGCCCCTTCTGGCCCTGGGTGCCCTTGTGCGCCTAGGCGCTATTCTGACCTTGGCACCCTTCCTGGTCTGGGCGCCTTCTTGGACCTGGTGCCACCTTGGCCCGTGCTGGCTAGCCCTAGTACGAATAACTGTTTTGACTGTTTTGCCCATTTGAGCTATTCAGCTGTTAGTCTTGAAAAACACTCGAACACGAAGCTTGTAGACATTTGTCTTGGCTTCAAAATTTTCTCAGTTCACCTTATTGGAGTTCGTATGTGGCTGTTAATTTAAATCTTAGTTTTGATCTTCTGTCATATTTTTTGTACTTGGCCGAATATGATATTTCCTTTAACGAAAATGAATTTCCTTAACATGATTAGATGATTTTGTACAGTTAGAGAATGATTGTACACCCTTGTTACACTTGATACTAGCACTTATTTAATATTTGTTCTATGCCAAGTAGTTACTTTTATTTATTCCCTCTTCCATGCCATGATACCCCTTTTTGGACAAGTTTTTACTTACATGCTATATTTGTTGCCATTTATCTTCCTAGCTTAGCATGATTGTGGCCCGTCGGGGTGAACTCATGATTTATGTCTTTTCTTTGCTTTACATGATAGTGATCCGTTGTAGTGCACTTATGTTACACGTTACTTCTATGCTTATACTAGATAGTGACCCGTCGTGGTTGTCACTACCATATTTTAGCTTGAGGGTATTTTGGTCATTATGATTTGTTTTAAATTATTTTATTATTGTTTGATTATTGGTTGTGATTTTTGACTTTTGCTAGTTGAGATTATAAAGACTAGCCTAGTGTTTGACTTTGACTTTGGTGACTTAGTTAGCATGGTAGAATGGTGTGGGACCCTAATCTAATTTAAGTTGACTCAAGTTGACTTGAGTGTGGCTTGGTTTCATAGAGAGATTGGGTGCTATATGTTGAATGGGCTTTTAGCTAGAAGGTTGAGCCAACTAGCTAGTGCACTTGGCCCATGGCCTATTTTCCAATGAAACCCTAACCCTAATCTTTATTGTCCGGCCCCCTATAACAGTCATATGGAGACCCCAACCTCCTATATAATATCTCTTGTTAGTCACTTGCCTCTTTTAGAAATTCCCCTTTTGGAAACCCTAATATTTCTCCCCAAATTGTCAAATCTCACCATTCCTCCACCAAATTGATCCCACTCACTTGCATTTGAAGTCATTTCTGGAGTAGAGGTTGAAGGGAGCTTGCTTGCTTGGATTAGAGCTCTTTTGGCCATTGCTATTGGAAAAGGACTTCTCATTTTGGGGCTTTTGTTTGAGTTTTGCTCCCAATAGGTAAATATCCCAAATCCTATTAAATTTCTATTTTCTCTTCATGTTAGCAAGCATCTATGTGTTCCTTACCTGTAGATGTAGTTTGGTAGGAATTGGTGTCCGTTTGATACGTGTATCGGACACGTATCGGACTACTAGTGAAGGTGTTTGATGAAATGCTTGTAAGAACTTTTTATTTGTATTTTCTGAAACTAATTTCATTTATATAGCCCTATATGTGGTGATTTAATTTGCATTCGGCTGAGTTCGATTTGATGCACGTTTCGTGTCAAAACTGGACACGAACATGCTGTCTGGACACCGCACAGGCGATACTGTGCTCCCTGCACATCTCGCTCATGCTGCACGCGCCACGTGGACTCACGAGACTTTGTGTGGAGGAGGGGACCATGTCTGACAGACCCCTCCCCAAGTTTCGGGACACCTCGTGTCGTGTCGGACACGATAATCGACCTGCATTGAATCGACCCCACTGCACACGCGCGTGCAGTGTTGCTGATACGATGTTCGTGTCCTTCATGGACACATTATGGATGCGTGTCATGCACTCATGTATCTAGCCCTATCCCTGGCGAATACGTATGCACGAGCACGATTGGTATCGAGCCCTGTGTCGTGTCCAAATGGACACGATATCTCCCCACGAGGCGATTCTGTGCACAGAGTTGTGTCTGTGTGTTTTGTTGATTTGGACACCTCGTGTCCATTTGTTTGGACACGAGTAACCCCCCATGACACGTATGCTATGCTCAACACACTGTACATTAATTTGATATTAAATTGGGTTTTGTTGATGATTTCATATTAAATTGCTAATTGGGGTTTGATCGAAACCTAAGAATCGAGTTTTGGGTTTTATGATTTTGTTCATTGAGTTTTGTATGTTATATGTTAACATCTTAAACTGTGAAACTGGGTTTACTGTTATGTAAATTATTGAACAGAGGTTGGGTTTTAAGTATCAAAACTAAAGTTTAGATGTAATGTAGAATTGTTTGGGTTGATAAAAACCTGAGATTATTTTACTTGAGAACTGAGTTGGGCTTTTAAAACCTGAGAACTAAAATGTTTAACCTGAGAATGCAATTGTGAAACCTGAGATCCTAATGATGTAACCTGAGATTTAAAGAAGGTAATCTGAGTATTATGCATGTATCACTCACTCTTGACACACACTATGCTATCACTTTGACACTATACTTGACTGTCACACTATACATTATACACTATATGATACACTCACTATGTTATGCTATATACTCTCACATTACATGTTACACTAAGCCTTGACACTTGACACCCCTATATATATACACCTTGGTGTGTTACATATTGTATTGTGCTTGTGGTTTGTTTTGATTGCATAGACTAGGCTTGGTTAGGCCTAATTAGACTTGTTAGACTAGGTTTAGACCTAGAATGACTTAGTTGACCTAGTGTGACTAGTATAGTTGACTAGAGTTGACTAAGAGTTGACTTTAGTCTAGAATGACTTGTTAGACTAGGTTTAGACTTAGAATAGCTTGGTTGACCTTGTTTGACTTTATAAGTTGACCAAGAGTTGACTTTGGCTTAGATGACCTAGAAATTATGTAGAGTGCATTGTAATATTTAGTTTTACCTTTATAGACATGTTATGACCTGTGTTGCTCTAAATAGGACTCATCTACTCTGTCTGAACATCTATACGCATCAGATACTCAGGATATCAGGCGAGTACATTCTCTGATCATTTCATACTTGCTAGGACTTATATTCTTGCTCTAGATTACTTTACTTGATGTTGTCACGTTGGTAACACGGATTGGTACTATATGGATCTTTTCATGAGATGTTATCCCCCTCGGGAGCATCGGGTACATCATGTCATGTGCGTTTCACTTTCATCATCTACTCCTATCCTTTCACTATTCATGTATACTCTTGTGATTCATGTACTCTCATGTTCAGGAGAAAGGTTATAACTTGGTTTAGCATGTACTCCTGTGATTCATGTACTATTCATGTATACTCTTGTGATTCATGTACTCCTGTGCTTTCACTATTCATGTACTCTCTTGTGATTCATGTACTTTTACTTTCAGCATTGGGTACAACCCTGGTCCTTGTTTGGTTTATGGGTTATAACTTGGCTTCTGGAATAGTTCGCAAGTCATCTTATCATTGTCGTTCTATATAGTTCTTACAGGCTCTCATGCCCTAGTTACATCTCATGCTCACAAGTCCATTTATCCCACAACTCCTAGATGATCCCTATGCTGGGTCACCATGTTCTCACGACCCGGCTACCTTACATGCTTACATGACCCAGCTGCTTAACATGTTTACATGTCCAGTTTATCTTACATGTTCACATGCTTCCGTTTACTTTATATGTACACAGTCTACTTTATGTCACACATGAATTACTTTATGCTCCAGGTTGCTTTACTTATTGTCTTTTTCATTCTCGGGATGAGTGCATTGGTAGTGCACGAGTCTCGATCTGCATTTACTTATTGATTTCCCTAACCATTGCTATGTTAGCTATTGCTGGTTTTAGTCCATAGTTTGGCTTCCTTTGTAGTACTTGCTATTTGGGGTCTGACCCTACTGGTTTTGTTTGGCCAGATCTGATAAAGGAGCCCAAGGGATCTTCCGTACCATCTACTCGACGGTGACCATCTGAATCACCAGAGTACCTGAGTGGGTTCCTTATCATTCTCCCACTTGATATGTACATTATTCTTTTGTGGCGTTTAGCCTCTGAGCACGTGTTTAGCTCGTATTTTTGGATCTTGACATTTAGCCTACGGGCCAAAACATGATGTGCGTATTCTACACTATAGCTAGAGCTTATCATGTATGACTATCACTCTTGCTAGTTCTCTATTTTGGTATGACTAGCTTCATGATCATCCATGTATAAATGGTTTGGGACCCTTTACTATTGTATGTCTGATGATCATACTTCTTGACTTTGTATAATTGCCTGTGATTGAGATACCTAGGATTGCTTGACCTAGGATTGACTGTTGGCTTGTAGAAGTAACCCCTATGTCTTGACAGCTTATACGTGATTTCAGAGTACTGGCGTACTTTGGTATCACGTAGCTGGCCTTGTCCGTCCCCACCTGCTAGTATTCTGGTTCTGGGGCGTGACAATAGAACATAATTATATTATCTAAGCAAGATACTTTTACAGATAAACTATAATGGAGTTAACTGAAAAAAGTATTAGATGCTTACTAAAAAGGGTCTCTCCAGCACAATAGGAGATGGTACCTCCAGAATTTGCAAATCAATATCTTGTGAGAGAGAGGCTACAAAAAATAGAATTATCTTAGACAAGAACCTCAAGGATACAATATACCTATGTTTGCAGGAATATGAATAAAACATGATATGGATACAGCGACACCGACAGAATACTAATTCAGGAATATGAATTAAACATAATATGGAAACAAAGACACCGACAGGAACCCAACATGACAGAACTGTAGAAGTCACAAGATGAGAATATAATATCTGTTTGTGATGTAAATTGCAAATGCACACAATATAAAACACATGTTTTGGATGATTATAAGCTATAATCTATAATGAATCCTCATCTTGCTATTCAACATTTAGAACTTTCCAATGTGAACCTTGGAATAGCCAAAAGCACCAACAAGTTTTAATTTAATGCAAATATATATTCCAGCAAGTTTTAATTTAATACAAATATATATATATATCAGATGCGGAAGAGTAAGATGATGATATATTTACCATGTTGACAACATTCAGAAATCTTGCATCATGACCAGTAGAATGGAATCTCATTTTCACTGTAATTTTTTATAATTTATTATGGCAAAATAATATACAACAAACTCCAATAGCTAAACATATATTTATTGACTCTCCCTTTAATATAAAAAATGCACATCTATGCAATACAGAGTCTAGCTATTTAAACCAATTCCACCATAATGAAAAATATATGTTATTTCCACGAAGTGTTCGTTAACATGTGTCATTTTCCAATTAAAAAGTCACAAAGAGCATCTATAGAATTGTATCTGTTGTTGAACAAGTTTTGTTATCAAGATTTTGTGCTTACATTGCCAAGAATTTGTTGTGTTTGCAGGCGACCAGGTTCACCTAAATTTGTATGCTATGTTATCTGAAGCTTTCCAAGGATATTGCTCCCATCAACCTTTGCTTGTCCAGATTCTCGTGGCAGCTGTCTGAGTTGATACAAATAATTGAAAATCCCTCTCTCTAATGAGAACATGTGGCATAAAAATTCCTCTATCCAACGTAATGGACATATAATAGAAAATTAGCTGAGATAATATAACATCAATTTTGATGTGCCGTGCTTCCTACGTCTTGTAATTTTCTTCTTCTAGGTGGAAAATAAACCATATGTAAAAAATATGGTAGAACTAAGTACTATAAGTGCTGATGCATCTTCTACTTCCATGTCTTGCAATTTTTACCAGAAAGAAAATAAAAATCCAAATAAAAATTTTGCTCTATGAAGAAAAAAATTGTTGCATTTTTATCAAAACATTGCAAATCAAAACATGTTACCAAATTTTGGAAATAAAATTCCAAATCAAAGCATAATAATAATTATTTTTTTAAAAATGGATTTTTTATACCTGTTCCACAATGAGGATTAGGGCGTCGGGGCCGAGGAAGGTGGTCGTCTGTGGGCGACGGAGGTGGTCGTCTGCTAGTGCTGTTGAGCGGAGGAGGGTGGTCGCCTGTGGGCGGTGGGGCTCCGGTGTGGGCGTAAATAGGAGGAGAAGGGGGTCGAAAGTGGGCGGCAGGGCTCCAGTGTGGGCAGCGAGGCACCGGAGAAGGATTTTCAGGAGGGTGGTTGGGAGGTGGGTTGGTGATCGGTTGGGTGGACAGAAGGTGGGTGGTCAGCTGCTTGTGTGGTATTGAGTTTAGGTTTTGGGGGAGGTGGATAGGTCAGCTGAGTTTAGGTTTTGCGGGGAGAAGATTTGAAGAAATTGAAAAAAAAGGTTTTGGGGGGGAGAAGGCAATGAATCTGGGGTTTTGGAGGGAGAAGAACTTTGGGTAAAGTTTTGGAAGCGACTGATATTTTTAGTCGCTAGAATGTTGACACTAAATAAAAATATGGCTTAATTGTATTTTGCTATCTTCAACTATTCCGCTTTTTCAACTTTGATATCCTAAACTTTTTTTTGTAACAAGTTGATACCCAAAAAAAATTTGGGACGAAAATACCCATGCTCAAACCTTAAAATTATCCCCCCTCCCCCAAACCCCCCTCCCCCACTCCGGCTACCCCCTCTCTCCCGCTCCGCCTCCCCTTCGGCCGCCCCTCTCTCCCGCGTCCGGCCAACCCCCCACCCCCACCGCCGTCGGCCACCGCGACAGCAACCGCAGCCGCCGCCGCCGTCGTCGTGACGGTGGCGCCGGAAGCGGGAGGGGGGATTGGCCGGACGTGGGAGAGAGGGGTGGCATGAGTGGAGGCGGAGCGGGAGAGTGGGGATGGCCCGAGGGGGGGGGGAGGGGAGAAGGGAAGAGGGAAGGGATAAGGACATTTTGGGATTTTTTGAAAAATTAGGTATCAAGTTGAAAAAAAATAATAGTTGAGGTATCAACTTGTTACAAAAAAAAAATTTTAGGGTATCAAGTTGAAAAAACGGAATAGTTGAGGGTAGCAAAGTGCAATTAAGCCTAAAAATATTACTGACGCAACGAAAAAGTTCATGCGCTACATAATTTTAGAAATTTATCAACCCACTAGCAACGGAATTATGATGAACCATCTTGTTCATTAAACTAAATTGACAATTACTTGAATATATGTCGCTAGTTAGTCGCTAATCTATATCTATATAATAGCAAAATAGTTGAAACAAATTGCTAAAATGTCATTTTTTCGCCTAAACTCTGCCACAATAAAATATTCAATAAAATATTCATTCAAACAATAATAAAGTACAAAAAGAAATTGTACAATGATTAAACAGCTGCCAGCCACATTAAATTGTGATACATTAACCTTCAACCATGTATAAAATTATTCAAAAAAACTTTTTCCAAGAACATTATTTCTCAACAATTAAACAACTGCCAGCTACATTAAATACAACCAAAAAAAAAATCATAAATGTACCAGATTCGTTATCAATACCCGTGCCATAATATAAACATTAGCTTTCACTTTGGCAAATTCAGAAGCTTCCATATGTCATTTGCAACCCTTAGGTGTCTGTGCAAGATTTGGACAAAATGTAAGCCAGCAAATGAGACCTAATTTTTGGTTCCAGAACTAAATGTTAGACTTCCAATAATAAATTCGGCACCAATTTTAATATTTTGCTTCAAGATAAATGTGGCAAACACATTTCTCCATCAACCAAGAAAACTGTTGGTTTTTAAACATATATTACATTAATAATGTTGTGTTCATACTGTCTATAAATACAGTGAAGAATGGATTCCATCCTCACTCTTCAACTTTCATAGAAAAATTTCTTCATCAATGGCTCCTTTCTTCTCACTAATTCGTGAGGTCAGTCCATCCAAAACATTTTGGAATTTGAAGGTGCGACTCATTCGTATGTATGAGGTACCCGGATACGGAGGGAAAGGGCAACCATTCAGTCTCGAGTGTGTATTTCACGATACTGAGATAATTTTATTTAACCTCAGTATATTACATTCTGTAATTCTGTTTAATTTAGATATAATCCAAAAAAAATGGTGATGTACAATAATAGAATAAACTACTATTACATTGAACTGTTGTAATAATTCAATGCTTCCATATGGTTACAAAAAATTTAATATTTAGAGTGAGATGTACGTTAATGTACGAAAAAGTTTTTCATATTCTATCAATATCAAACCTGCTAAATTACTGGTGTAATTTTATATATAGAATATATGTTTGTATTAGTACAAATTCGAATCAAAGTACAAATGATATCTAATTAACAGCATAAAAAACAATAGCAAAAAAAACACAAATGACAGTAACATAAAACGTTAAAACGATAGCAAAAAAAATACAAATGCCAGTAACATAAAACGATACTGAGGTAATTTTATTTAACCTCAGTATATTACATTCTATAATTCTGTTTAAGTATAATATAATCCAAAAAAATTGGTGATGTACAATAATAGAATAAACTACTATTACTCATGTTAAAGACTTAATAGACTCAGATTTAGAATAACCAACCAATGGCTGCAACGAATACCCCGCCAATGGCTGCCAAATCATCATTGCCGATGGACCAATGGTTGCAACGAATGTCCCGCCAATGGTTTTAACGATAGTCAAACGAAATAATTAAATGATAAAACACAAATACAATTGGAATTCGACGAAAAAAATACACAAATGCCAGTAAAAAAGAGCATCTTTTACAACAGCAGTTCACACGGTCACATAGCCACACATGACTCATGATTAAGACTTGAGAGACTCAAATTTAGAATGACCAGCAATGGCTAAAACGATTAACCCGCCAATTGCTGCCAAATCATCATTGCCAATGGGCCAATGGCTGCAACTAATGCCCCGCCAATGGTTTAACGATAGCCGAACGAAGATAATTATATGATGATGGTAACTTACAGTGACCTCCTTACTGTCATTTGTAGCAACTGAAAAAGTGGCTGAAATTAAAGTTAAATATCAAAACAACATTCAGATATAAATATAGCCTTATTTGCTACTATCAACTGTTAAATATCAAAACAACATTCAGTTATATAATTAAAATTGGACAAAATGTAACAAAATATCCATAAATGTACTTACAGCCTAGGAAAGAATTGAGAAAATAGGAGGATGTTGATTTACCAACATGTAATAAAAATTAACAGATTCCACAAAAAATTTAATGGCAGTATATCATGAATAATAAAAATAATACCAATGATTTCATAATTATAGATAATGGCAGTATTTCAATAATAATAAAATTAGCTGAATACTTGAATAAATTATATGCATAAATATTTGCGTACTGAAATTATTTTTCCTTTGCAGGGCGATCGAATTCATGCAAGTATTAAGAAAGATTTAATCCCCAACTTTCAACCATTGCTGAATGAGAGAAGACTCTATGTTGTTCGTTGTTTTGTTGTTACAAATAACAACATGAAATACAAAACAACCGCAAACAAATACAAGATATTATTCTTGACAAAAACGAAAGTTGTTAAAATATTTTATGAGAAATTTCCTTCTTTTATTTTTAGTTTTCACAAGTTTTCTGATCTTACAAGTGAGGAACCTTTAGATGATAACAAACTTATTGGTAAATACATGGTTAAATTATTTTTGTGGTTACAAATATGAAATTATTTTATTTCATCAATTTTATTGTTATTTGTAAATACCATTAATTTCAGATATTATTGGACGAGTTGTTACATTAGATCCTCCCCAACAAAGGAATTTGAAAGATGGACCAACACGACTTATGGATATTACTCTTGAGGACAATGAGTAATAATTTAAATTTTTTATTATTCAATTTTTTAATATTTCCATATAATTAAAAATAATTTAATTTCCTTTGTATTATTAGGAAACATCGTCTGCCATGTACTTTGTGGGGTAATTTGGTTGATGATATGGTTTCATACGTTAATAATGGAAGAAATAAGCCTGTTGTAGTAATACTACAAATGTTTCTTACCAAATTATATAGAGGTAATAATTATTTCTTATATATTGTATTTTATTTTCATTCTACATTTATAAAATAATTTAATATATGTTTAAATTGTATTGTTTTCCGATTAGGACAAGTTACAGCATCCAACACGTTCTGTGTCAAGGTTGATATTTGGTGTTGACATTCCTGAGATTAAAAATTTTAAATCAAGGTAACTAAAACATATCGATACTATAACTAATTGTTAATTGTTAGTATTTTAGTTAGTATTCAGAATTAAATTAATAAATCTTCGTCTACTTTCTGAAGGATTGTTGAAGAAAGTAGTGAATCAATCACTATAAGTACAGTTTCACTAACTTCCACAAATTTGGTTGAAAATTAATTATCAAATGGCCAAGCTATAGTTAGGACTATTGAGAAATTGAGAGATAACCATGAGGTATATATTTCTTTCAGTTACAATTTATAATTATATTATATTACATAATTTACCTTATTCAGAATATTAATCTAAATTTTTTATTATTGATTATCAGATTGGAAGCTTTTGGGTTTATGATGAAATTATTGAAGTTGTATTAAAGAATGTTTGGTGGTATTTTTGGTGTAACAAATATCCAAAAAAACTAGATAAATGTGGTAGTTTATTTTACTGTGACAGATGTGACAAATTTGAAAAAGATGTTAACATCAGGTATTAACCTACAATAATTTTAAACCTAATTACTATTCTTCTTGATTATTTGAATACAATTTTCTATACCAGGTACAAAATTAATGTTCGTGTCATTGACACAACCGGAGAAATAGAGATACTATTATGGGACAAAGAATGCGTTCAGCTTATTGGAAAAAAGGCTTTGGATTTTAAAAAGAAGACGTCAGAGGTACATTTGCAAGTAAGCTCTAAGCATATAAAATAATTTTTACACTATATTTAAATTTGTTATAATTATTAAAAATTTGTTTCTCTTTTTTAAAATTGTAGGAATCAGAAAATGATAAGAAAATTCCCGAGAAAATACAAAATTTAGTTGGCTTAAGAATTTTCTTCAAAATTCAAGTAAGATCTGAACAAGTACGTAATTATACTGGATCATTTACGGTATTAAAGCTAACTACCGATGAAGTACTAATTTCACTATATTCTAAAAATTTTAAAGATAATAAGGTATGTGTTAATCTTTTGGTAATTTGAAATTGCTTTAATTATTTTTTAAAATTCTGTTGAAAATAAAATTTTTTTTTACATGAATCTGATATTTTTTCAAATTTGTTGAAGGAGGATAATGATGTCGAAATGGTAAACAAGTTTTCCTTCAATTATTCATTTTCTTTCATTTACAACACATTTTAATTGCATTGTCATATAAATGAATAGATTGGATCGTGTGGAGATATGATTTCAACACCAAATGTTAAATATTCACAAGAAATTGAGTCTGTAGAAACTCCTGAAGATTCCGGATTGAAGAGGTCCTTGGTTGATGCATACTCAACAACAGCAGGATCAAAGAAGATGAAGGTTGATATAAAGAAAGAGAAGGAATGAAGATTATCTTAGTTTGATCCTTAGTGCTTTTAATTTCAGCCAGCTTAAAAGAACTCTTTGTTCAATGTATTGACGTACTTGAATATTATCTTAGTTTGTATTTTAATGCTTTCAAGTTCAGCCAGCTCTTAAAAAAAACATTTTGTTAGAGCTTACTTAGTTAATTGAACTTATGTTATTCTCAATGGAACTTTCATTTGTGTTAAATATGTATTTGAAGAAAGTATATATAAACCTTTTTTTGTGCTATTAGATAATCTAATTTAATACAAACAATGAAACATTATTACCAATATGATGAAGGTTGATATGAAAAAAATATAAGGAATGATGATTTGGCAGTCATTATAAGTTGATTACTCATGCAAATAAGATGATATTAACATCTTTGTTAGATTAAATGTCGTACATCAAATAATGTTGAACAAACTCCAAGCGAACATGTAGATTAATTTTCTACAAATTTACATATATAAAAAAGAGCTAGACATACTAAATATACATTGTCGGACATGGAATCTCATTGATATCGAATAAAAATGTGATTGTTAGAGATAACTAAATTAAAAGGTTTAAAACAACTCAATAAATGTGATATTCATATTAATTTATTTCCCACAAATTTCCAGTTCATAATATTACATTTACAACCAATTATTGACATTAAACTTACTTAAAGTAAATAAATATTAGTAATAATATTACAAGGAATGACATTTTTTACTCATTATAAGTTGATTATAAGTTGATTACTCATGCAAATAAGATGATATTAACATCTTTGGTAGATTAAATGCCGTACATCAAATAATGTTGAACAAACCCTTTGAAGTTCATAATATTATCTTAGTTTGATCCTTAGTGCTTTTAATTTCAGCCGCTGTCGTACATTAATGTTAATTAAACTTATGTTATTCTCATTAAAAATACAAACTAAGATAATTTATTTCTCACAAACTTCCAGTTCATAATATTACATTTAAAACAAATATTAACATTAAACTTACTTAAAGTGTACAAATATTAAAAATAATATTACAAAGTTTGTGTCTGCAGTTAATGTGTCAATGTACAACATTATTTTAAAATGTAGAACCATATAAATAATTATAGCCCAAATTTTCTTTATGTAAGCCCGAAAAATATATAAAAGTAAGACAAACATATTTACGTAAGATGCCACACAACTAAATAATACAAGTTAAAATAATATGGCATATAATTTAAAATATCTTATAAAAGTAAATCTCCTCAATCAAATCAAAAAAGTTAATTTCAAAACTAAATGTTTATACAAAAAAGGTCCTACAACTAATATCATACAAAATATTGGAATTCCCTCTTCTCCTTTTAGTGTCTCGAAAAAATTCTCAATTTTAAAACATGTATAGATCGGAAATCGGAATTGTATAATGTTTATATTAAATATGATGTCATTAAAGCTGTTTTTGGAAATCTAAAATGAAGTTGTCCATACATCATTAGAACCTTCAAAAAAAGTGCTTTATTTTAAAACATGTATACATTGGAAATCGGTTTGTAGAATATTATATTAAATATGATGTCATTAAAGCTGTTTTTTTGATATCTAAAATTAAGTTGTCCATACATCATTAGAACCTTCAAAAAAAAGTGCTTAGCAACAAACTGTTGTTTTTCCTTACTTTTCTCTTCCCAATACAAAATAATCATTAATTCACAACCTACATATTGGGCTTACAATATAAGAATGGGGTTTCAATTTA
Source organism: Iris pallida (assembly GCA_029216955.1). NCBI lineage: Eukaryota > Viridiplantae > Streptophyta > Magnoliopsida > Asparagales > Iridaceae > Iris > Iris pallida. The sequence continues at coordinate 28,079,398 of JANAVB010010198.1, forward strand.
TTAATTTTAAAATCCCCAAAAAAGAATATAAAAATCAAGGAACTAATACATAATAAAAAGAACGTTATTAGGAATCTGACAAAGAGTACAATACTTATAAATTCATACATTAATTGTAGGTTACATGTCGTATATCAAATAATGTTGTACAAACTTGTGTTTAACAGCCATATTACAAATTTTACCAAAAAAAGGTTAACAAATCTTACTGAAGTAAATATATAGTGTTGAGCCGGCCATACTAAATATACATTGTCCATCATGGAATATCATTGATATCGAATATAAACGTGAATGTTATAAATAACTTAATTAAAAGGTTTAATACAACACAATATATGTGATACACATAATTTATTTCCCACAAACTTCCAATTCAACACTTATAAATTTATTCCATTTTCAACAAATATTGACAATAAACTTACTTAAAGTATATTATTATTGATAATAATATTATAAAGTTTAATTCTGCAATTAATGTGTCATTGTTACAACATTATTTTAAAATGTAGGGCTATTGAAATAATTTTGTAGCCCAAGTTTTCTTTATGTAAGCCCTAAAAATATATAAAGTAAGACAGCCATATTAAATTATGGTGCCTAACAAAACAAGTTTTAAGTTAAAATAAAATGTCAAATTATTTTAAGTTATGTAAACATTGGAAATCGTTTTTGTAGAATATTTATATTAAATATGATGCAATTAAAGCTGTTGTTGGAAATCTAAAATGAAGTTATCCATACATCATTAGAACCTTCAAAAAAAGTATTTAACAGCAAAAACTATTGGCATTCCTTTCTTTTGTCCTCCCAATACAAAATAATCATTAAATGAATGCCTATATATTGGACTTACAATATAAGAATGGGGTTTCAATTTTGTCATTTCCAAATCCAACAAAAATATAACAAGGAAGGAACTATTACAAAGAAAAAAATTGAGAATGAGGAAGCTGACAAGGAGTATAACACTTACCAAGCGACCGAAACTTACAAACGTTAGAGGAGGTAATAGTTCCATCTAATTTCTGGAGTCTTTTAAGTTAGATATAATTACTTCTAATAGTGCAACATATTTTTATCACTAATATACAATGTAAACATCAGACTTATCTATATGCTTGAACTGAAAATTACCATTTAACAATCATAAAAACTATATTATAACTATTTATATATAAGCCGTGCATGTTGAAAATCTGTTTTACTGTAAAATTCCAAACATCCATAGATTAATAATTTATATGATCATGCAGTATATATCCATCCATTTCAAAGATGTATAATCTAATATTAGGTAAAAATTGAAGTGCTATTTAGTGTACAAAATCATTAAATAAATGTAAAAAAATTATTGTACAAGCATTATTTTACAACATGTAGATATTCGCATTATTTTTAAAGATTTAGCGAACAAGCATTATTTTACTAAATCATTTGAATGATATAAAATAACATTAAATTAGAAGAATTTTTTTACCCAACATCTGAGGAATTACTAAATAACATTAAATATGACATATAGTGATCAATTTTGGACTGAATATAAAATCACTAAATTATTACAATTTAGTTAAGAAAATATTCAAACATGTCTTCATAGATAATTTAAATAATATTCAGTCCAATAAGTTGCTAAATACATCAAACAGATGATAAAACTAAGTTAGGTTACCTTATGTTGTGAAGCATCACCATAAAACAATTTGTACCATCCTCCATATGAGCTAACCCTTCCACCATAGGAGCTAACCCTTATGTCTTTGCGACCAACCGATCTTCTTGGAGGATCCTTACAATGTTATTCGTACATGAAGAGCAAGAAAACCAAGAAACAAAAAAAAAAATAATAAAATAAACCAAAAAAAGAGCAAAAAAATCAAAAAAAAAGGGGGAAAACCAGCACATGTATTTATAGATCTAGCACATCCCTGATGAATCACCCTAAAAAAACAAACAAACAAAAAATTAAACGAGCAAAAAATCGGAAAAAATCTTTGTATTGTAACATGCATGTGTAGATCTAACACATGCATGTGTAGATCTAACACATATGGTGATAAATAACCAAAAAATAAAGAACAATTATTACTAACATACATGGGTAGACCTAAACCATCTCATAACAAAAGAGCAAAAATGATAACATGTAACCGATCTTCTTGGAGGATCCTTGCAATGTTATTCTTATATGAAGAGCAAGAAAATCGAGAAACAAAAATAGAAAAAAATTGTAATAATAAAATAAACCGAAAAGAGCAAAAAAATCGAGAAAATCCCTAAAATCAGCACATGTATTTATAGATCTAGCACATCCCTGATGACTCACCCAAAAAAATAAACGAGCAAAAATCGAAAAAGAAACTTCGTACTGTAACATGCATGTGTAGATCTAACACATTAGGTGATAAATAACCAAAAATAAAGGACAATTATTACTAACATACATGGGTAGACCTAAAACATCTCATTACAAAAAGAGCAAAAATTACAACATGTATTTGTAGATTTACCACATCCCTGATGACTCATCCATAAAACCAAAAATAAAAAATAAGAAGAGCAAAAAATCGAGAAATCTTCGTATTGTAACATGCATGTCTAGATCTAACAAAAACAGTGACAGATCACAAAAAAAATAAAAATAAAAAAATTTGTAACATACATTGGTAGATCTAAAACATCACATAACAAGAAGATCAAAAAAATCGAGAAACAAGAAGAACAAAAAAAAAACCGAAAATGAGCAAAAAATGGGGAAAACCCCCAAATCATAACATGTATTGTAGATCTAGCACATGGCCCTCATGACTTAACCAAAAAATCCAAAAAATTTCAGTAAAGAGTAAAAAATCGAGAAAATCTTCGTATTCTAACATGCATGTGTAGATCTAACACATCAAGTGATAAAACACCAAAGAATGAGTACAAAAATCGGTTGATGTAACATACCAAAAAAAAGAAAAATAAAAGGAGAAAAAAGAAAAATAAATCTACCTTAGCATGGGTGTGTAGATCAATAAAAAAAAGTTAATAACAACCCAAAAAGTAAAATTGATAGGGAAGAATAGCCATCGGAAAAGAGGAGAGTGCTTTGAGAATGCTAGGGTTTGTGTGAATGTAAAATTTCTTGATTCATGTGCGTGTATATATCACAGCTTATGGGCTAAAATTTTTTGTGTGGACAAAGCTTTGGGCCGGGTTTCACTTTTTATTTGTCATAGTAAATATTTAATACTTGACAACTGTCGGAAGAAGAGAAGAATATTCTTCACAGATGTAAAAAACTATCATTTTAACGTGTGTTTGACAGCTATGCACAAGTTATTTATTATTCGTGATTGCAAAAAAGTTATATTTGGCAGTTGTTGACTGGTTATTTGTTTAGTGTGATTGTAAAAGGGTTATATTTGGCAACCGTGGGCTGGCACTTTATTATTTGTCATTTTAAATAAGTTATATTTGGCAGGTGCCGGGCCGGCTCTTTATTACTTGTGATTGTATTGAGTTATATTTGGCAGCTGTAGGTTACTAAAAACTTAAAATAGATTAACTTTTACATACAAAATGATTATTTTACAGATATTTTTTCAATGTACCAAAACCATTTGTCCTATAACTAAAATTAGAGTAATAATATAGATACACATTTTTAACAACAAAGAAGTAAAAAATTTGATCCAAATGATTAAAGTATAATTTTTTAAAAAAATATTAGAAAAAAATAAATTTTATTTATTATTTTTGTTTAAATCATTTTTCATGATTTCACGTTAATTATTTTTTTTAAATTAAGGTTAATAATTTTTATTTTATAGAAAACATAGATTCAGATAGAGATCAACGTACGCCTCTATCAAGTAAAATTAATTTGTTTTATAAGATCAAATACTAGAGGAAAATATTAACAAACAAACAAATTCATCGGAAAAAAAATCCAGACCATCCAATTAAATTTGATGTGTGCTAAATTAATGTTTGCCTATATAGATTACTACATTTTCAAAACAACAACAAAAATTTAAAATAACATTTTTAATAAAAATAAGTTTTTTTTATTTGTAAATTGTATGTGCGCTAAATTAAGGTTTGCCTATATAATGATAAAAAGATTCTTTATTTTTTAATTTAATGTGCGCTAAATTAAGTTTGCCTATATAAATTAATCTTTTTTAGAACGAAAAATAATTGTATGTTATAATTGTAAATTGGTAGAAATTTAATTTGAAAACAATAGTAACATATAAACTAATTTATGAAAAAATTATTATTTTTAAGTTTAAATTGTGTTTTGTATATTATTTGATCGTTAATATAGCTTTAAAATTAATTCCAACATATTCTTTCTCTCTTTAATTCTAGATTTGCTTATGAGTGAGGATGACATTCAAAATCACGCTTTGGTTGAGATTGAAAAGTTATTGAGGAATTGTGGTAGAAGTTTGCAAGAATTTCCATCAATACCATTTCCAAATATGGACTCCTTATCAAATACTACAAATAGATTGGTGCATGATGAATTACATTATGATACAGCGGCTCTAGCAGAAGAACACGTACAACTACTTGCTCACTTGAATGATGAACAATAATATGTTTATGACATAATAATGGATGTTGTTAATTCTACAAATGGTGGTGTTTTCTTTTTATACGGATATGGCGGTACTGGAAAAACGTTCATTTGGAAAACATTATATGCATGTTTGAGATCTAAGGGAGAAATTGTTCTAAATGTTGCTTCAAGTGGGATAGCATCACTTCTGTTGCCTGGTGGACGAACAACTCATTCAAGGTTTGCTATTCCAATAAATGTAAATGAGGATTCAACATGCAATATCAAACAAGGAAGTCAACTTGCAGAACTAATTGTTAGGTGCAATTTGGGATGAAGCGCCAATGATGCACCGATATTGCTTTGAAGCGTTGGATAGATCGCTTAGAGGTATAATGCAATTTAGCAATCCACTCAGTTCTGAGACATCATTTGGAGGAAAAACAATTGTCTTCGGAGGAGATTTTCGTCAAATATTGCCTGTAATTCTGAAAGGTAGTAGACAAGATATAGTTCATATAACTATAAATTCTTCTTATATTTGGCAAAACTGCAAAGTCTTGAGGTTGACAAAAAACATGAGACTTTAAGGTTCTAGCATAACATCTAAAAGTGAAGAGCTCAAACAGTTTTCTGAATGGATTGCAAGTATAGGAGATGGAACACTTGGAGGGCATAATGATGGGTGTGCAAATATCGATATTCCAAGTGATGTTTTACTTAGTAATGCAAATGATCCACTGCAAACAATTGTTGAGAGAACATATCCTTCTTTTGCTAATTTTGTCATCGATCCAGATTTCTTGAAGGATAGAGCTATATTAGCGCCAACTCTTGATGTTGTCGAGTATGTAAATGAGTACATGATCTCACTGAATTCTGGTAACGCAAGCACATATTTAAGTTCTGATAGTCCATCTAAGTCAGTTGCCAATGTTGACTTATTATCAGATGTTCACACTCCAGAGTTCTTGAATAGTATTAAATGTTCAGGTGTACCGAATTATGAGTTAAAATTGAAAGTTGGTACCCCAGTAATGTTTTTAAGAAATATAGATCATTCAGCTGGGCTATGTAATGGTACTAGATTGCTAATTACAAAAATTAGGCAATCGTGTTCTTGAAGCAAAGATTCTTTGTGGAGACAATGCTGGTAATAAAGTTTTGATTCCAAGAATGTCATTGACACCTTCTAATCCAAGATTTCCTTTCAAATTTCAAAGAAGACAATATCTATTGATTGTTTCTTATGTAATGACAATAAACAAAAGTCAAGGTCAATCACTTTCTCATTTTAGACTTTTCTTGAAGAATCTCGTTTTTAGTCATGGACAGTTGTATGTTGCTGTTTCAAGGGTAACAAGTAAGAAAGGATTGAAGATTTTAATATGCAGTGAAGATAAAGATCAATGTAATTCAACAACAAATGTTGTGTATAAGGAAGTATTTCAGAATTTGTAATTCAGACAAATGTTATCTTTATGTCATCAAAGTAGACTTTATCGTATAATTTTATTTACGTTAAGGTATATATTGTTATAATTCGTTCATAATCATATTAATATATTTTGGTCTAAGATATTTTGTGAATTACACAAATACTACCAATGATAATTATGTTGTTAAAATTTAATTCGTTCATAATCATATTAATATAATTTTATCTTTTATGTAATTCACAATTGACTTTATTTTAACTTTTGCTTTAATTTCAAATGTTATATAAATATCAAGAACATTCATTTTTATTTTTTAAATAAAACAGTATTAAATACACAAACCGTGCATCGCACGGTGATATACTAGTTTATCAATAAATACAGGTTAGTCGCTAAATTACCATAATTTTGTAGTAAATTTCTAGTTTGGTGAACTGCAGTTTGTCGGATTTTTTAAGGTTTTTTTCCTTCATATTTTTAGGTTATTATTCAATTAACAAATTATAAAATGTATTTTCCTACACAGGTTCATGTCGTCAAACATATAGTCTTCCTGCGACATGTAGCATTTATGTAGCTGAACATATAGTGTCTTTCTGTGACATGTATCATTCATGTCGCCAAACATATAGTGTCTTTTTGCGATATGTACCACATGTCGGAAAACATATCAAGTCTTTCCGCGACATGTGGATGTTGCAATATGTAGAGAATTTTTGGCGGGACTGGTATTTCGTTTTCCTCCAGTGAAATTTATGTAAATTCTATGACATACTATAACTTTTGTCGCAAATACATATAAAAAAAATAGCTTTTAGAGACATAAAAGATCCTATGTCGATAAAACATGTTGCTAAAAATATAATTTCTTGTAGTGAGTTATGCGCGGAAGAAAGAATATTAGGGGGTTTAGGTTATGGGTGTTGTAAATGTTGGGCGCGGGTCTAGTAAATTTGTATGCTTTTACGCCAAATATGCTATAGTCTGTTTTTATCATGTAAAATAAAAACCTATGCTACTTCTCCTATGATTCAAACATGAGTTCTGCTTTGACATACAAACATAGCAATAGATGAATGTTATAGATTCTACAGCACTCAGAAAACGCTATAAATAGATATTTTTATAGCACTGCAGAAAAAATGTTATTGTTGATAACATTATGTAGCGGGGATACTTGAACACTATAGAAAAACTGCTATTGTAGGTCCTATTTGTTATAGTGGTTATAAGCCGAAAGCGTCCTTCTGACAATTGTTTTCCATAAATAAATTGGCTAACTGGGGAATTTTACTTGCTCAGTATGATATGCACTATATCCCTCAGAAATCGGTCAAAGGACAAGCTTTAGCTAATTTTTTGGCTGCTCATTCAATTCCAGAAAATTCCAAACTCTACGATGAAATCCCAGATGAAGTCCTAGACTCAAACCAAATTGCTGAAGAAGATCCTACTTGGCGTCTGTTCTTTGACGGAGCTTCAAGAATAGGTCCTAATGGTGACATTATCGCTGGGGTTGGAATCGTTCTTGTATCGCCAGAAGGTCTTGCTATCCAAAGAGCTTATTCTCTCGATCAACCATGTTCGAACAACGTAGCTGAGTACAATGCATTGCTTATTGGTCTTCAACTCGCTAAACATCTGAATATTCAACATTTAGAAGCTTATGGAGATTCTAAACTCATCGTCAATCAGATAAGAGGTACTTATGAAGTTCGTCATCAAGATCTGGTTCCTTACCATAGATCGGCCATATCTATGACTTCTTCATTTGAAGGATTCTTCATCGAGCATGTTAGGCGAGCATGTAACACAGAAGCTGATGCTCTTGCTAATCTTGCGGCAGTGTTAGCTATTCCGGTTAGACGTCAACAAATGATTGTTGTTTACAATCAAGAATTATTTCATCTTGAGAACAATCTAACTCTAGGACTTCCAGTTGATATTGAAGAATCAACATCTCATGATGTCAATACAACAAGAGGATTCAGTATTGATTTAGAGTTCGACAGATTAAATCGTAAATCATCTTCATCTTCATCTGATTCTAGTATGGAATTCATCTTCAGTAATTCAGCTGAGACTCAGAATACTGATAAAGATTGGAGACATCCTTTCTTAGATTTCGTATTGTATGATATCCTTCCAGATAATCCGAGTGAGGCAGCATCTATCAGACGACGATCACTCAGATTTTATTACAATCATACTACAAAAACCTTATATCGTCGAGCTTATGATGGTTTACTTCTTCGATATATTGCCGGTGATGAGGCCCAACAAATTATCCGCGAAGCACATGATAGAATTTGTGGAGCACATCAGCCTGGACCTAAACTTCAAGACCATATTCGATGCATGGGTTATTATTGGCCTACTCTGGTAAATGATGCTATTCAATATGCCCGTAAGTATAAAGCTTGCCAAATCCATGCAGATTTTATCCATCAACCTTCAGAATTTCTACACCCAACAGCAGCATCATGGCCCTTCGAAGCTTGGGGCATGGATATTATCGGCCCAATCAATCTGCCGTCATCAAAAGGTCATCGGTTTATTCTCGCAATAAACGATTATTTCTCCAAATGGGCTGAAGCTATTCCTTTATCTGAAGCCAAAACTTCCAACGTCATCAACTTTATCAAGCATCATGTCATCTACAGATTTGGTGTTCCCCGACGCATTATTCATGATAATGGACCACAGTTCGTCAGCCAGAAGTTTACTCGATTCTGTGACGATCATCGGATCAGCAATTTGGCTTCTACCGCATATAATCCAGCAGCTAATGGATTAGCAGAAGCTTTCAACAAAACTATCATCAAACTCTTAAAGAAGTTTGTTTTTGCCAACAAACGTAATTGGAGTGAGAAACTCGGTGAATGTTTGTGGGCTTACCGCACTACAGTTCGTAATGCCACCAGATGTACACCTTTCTTTCTGGTGTATGGATGCGAAGCTGTTCTCCCATTAGAGATTTAAATTCCTTCTTTAAGGATAGCAATCGCTAATGAACTTACCACTGAGAATAATGATCGTCTTCGACTTCAGAAATTAGAAGCTCTAGATAAAAAGCGGTTATATGCTCAACAGAATATCGAATTCTATCAAGCTAGAATCTCAAGAGCTTTTAACAAGAAAGTCAGAGTTCGAGCATATCGAAAAGGGGAACTTGTTCTTGCAGTCAGACGTCCGATGACTATGACACATATGAGTAAAGGCAAGTTCGATGCAAAATGGGAAGGTCCATTCATTGTGAATAAAGTATTTTCTAATGGGGCATATCAGCTTACCACCATGGATGGTAAAGTTACTATGATGCTCATTAATGGCAAATTCTTGAAGAAATATTATGTGTAATATTTTTATCTGTCGAGATTATTCTCCTATCATTCCCTAGATAGTAAAAAAAAAGAAAAAAATACCAAGGTCATTGTTTTCTACAGAAATTATTTCGATATCTTTAATCCCCAGTGGAAATAGATATTCTAATTTGTATCATTTCTTCGTGAATTTGATATCTAGAAAATCACGTCCATATTACCTCTGAATTTTCTTCTCCAGTATCTATTTTCTATTTTACGAAAATGATATCTAGTCTTTGATTTCCGAGTCCAAAGATCATAGAAAATCGAGTTCAAAGATATTTTTATATCTGAATTCTATTTTTTCTAATCAGTATTAAACTAAATTATCTTTGGTTTAATATCATCTGATAGAATTACAAAGTTTATTGTATTTTCTATTCAATTGAAATATGTCATGTATTATTTACCTCTGAAATATTTTCTATAGATACATCATATCAAAATAATAAAGTCAAAAATCAGATCAAAGTTCTCTTTTCTTTCATTCAAGCTCAAAGTGCTGATTACAAGTGAATGCCAAAAAAAATTCAAAATATGAGAAGCTTGAAAAATTTATTGAGTAGTAGGAGTTATTAACTCCTGAATACGATCAAGTACAGTGTTCATTTCTCCTCATGAGTTTACGGACTCGTTCTGTTGCCTCAACTGTGACTACTTGTTGATCAAAAATAACAATAGCATAATGGCGACGGTTAGCTTCTTCTATCTACTCGGCCTACATCCGTTCTCGCTTGTTGAAGAGTTTGATAGCGTACAGCTTCGGTTGTACGAGCAGTGATAATCTCAGATTGCTCCTTTTCCATGGATGCAATACGCTCCTGAAGACGAGCCAATTCCTCTTTCAACTTCTGAAGTTCTTCAGCGTTAGATGTTTACTTTCTAGATGTTTACTCTCTGACGAGTTATTAATATTTCTTCATCCTTCTCTATTAATCTCAGATGAAAGAAGCAAGAAATTCTTCTAAAGCAGCTTGCTGAGCTTGGGCTTCATGTTCCAATTGAGCGATCTCAGCCACAGTCAAAGATTTACTATCTTCCTTCTTGATCTTCCAGTATTTTTGGATAGTTGTCTCCAATTCATCTAGGAGATGTTCAAAGAAGATACATTGAGGTCTCAGCCAGCGCATGTCAGTGCCAAAAGCGGGAAATAATCACCGTTCGGAGTTCGAGAGAAAGGCATAGTTCATCTTTCATGAATTGCCTGGAGAACGTATTCAGATATGAATAGATAATATGAAAATTGCCAGGGTCCTTGCCAATCCGTTTCAAAACCGGGAGTTGCTGTCATTATTGAGGAAGAAGCTGGATGTTCTCTATTATGGGAATAGAAGTATGTGCTTTCGGAGAAGTCGGTAGATGCGAAACTTCCTTCATCAACATCAGTCTGAACAGGTAGAGCATGAGTCGAGCTCATCGCTGCAGCAGTTCCTATAGTCAAAGGAAAAAAAATAATTAGCATATAAAGAAAAAGAAACAGTAAAAAACAAAATTGAAATAAAACTCTACCCGGTGAGGTTCATATTCTATGCTTGGAAAGTCCGCATCTTCTCGCAGTCGGTCCATAACG
>JANAVB010010199.1:0-116521 GCA_029216955.1 Iris pallida
CCCCACACCAGGCGTCACAACATGCAAGTATACCTTGCTATATTTACTGTCATATTATTTATTTTCAGTATTTATTTACTTTTTTCATATTTTTAAAACTGTGCGTCCAAGTCACACTTGGGTGCAAGCGACTTTATTAGTCATTTCTTGTTTTATTTTATTTGTTGCATGTCGACTTAGTTGTAGTGGACTACCTTTCTATTGTGGGATATTCTTATATCTCCATTGGCCATGACACTCACACTACACGGTTTGAGACATGTTGCTAGGGGCACGGCTTGCATGTTGACTGGCCATCTTTATGTAAGAAGTCGTGTGACGGATAGATGATCGTAACTGCTATGACTAGGGTTTTAGAGACTCAAGCAGTTACAAAACTGGACGAGCCATGGACATGACTTGAACAGTGTAGGAAATATTGGGGGAGGACAGTCGCTAGTACGTATGGGAAGCCAAACAGGTAAACCACAGTCTCCGGATAGAACTGTGGCAAATTATTTACAGATACCCTCTGACGTTTTGGACGTTACGGCCGGATACGGATCACTGGATGCCAGTTACGTACTTATAGCCAAAAATCCCACCCATGCGCATGAAAGTTGTCCTCTAAATTGCACATTAGGCGGTTAGAATCTCCTTTGCATATTTGTGTCTAGGTTAGTCTTATATATATTATTTTATTATTCTGACAGTTCATATTAGCTTGTTCTTCCTGTATCTTGCTACGTCCGTCTGAGGACCTGGTTTTTCCTCAGGTGTGTGTTTATGTCTTCTGCAGGTATCCTAGCCAAGGCCGTGGTCTTCTCCATTCTTTCGAAGACACTTGCGCTTGGTTCGTCTTGCCATTTTCGATTCATATACATTTCTTTCATTGAGATAGTTGGTAGTGGACTTTGTCTCCGCCCAACGATTGTACCATAAATATTCAAGTTGATTTTATATTATTATTCTTTTTATTGTGGATGAGATTTAGTTTGTCTTGGATTACTGTATTTTACAGCTTATGTATTCATACGAGACCTACGTACTTCGTATGAATACAGCTGGCATGTCTACGTACTTAGTCCTACGTATTTTGGGACTGGGGTGTTACATATTTTTGTGGTGGCCCATGCAGGTCTAGATAAATTGTTTGGTTACGTTACCGTACCAAGCAAGCCTGCGTATAGGATTAGAGTCTAGGATCTCATCCATACACTTGACTGTCTTCTCGCTTGACTCCTAGATTTGCATCTTGCTTGATTCCCTCTACCGTTAATTCTTATCCTTCTTTCGTGCTTGATGTTGGTTAGAAAGGTAATCCATACTAGGTGAACGTGACCCATTGTTCCATTACCCTACTAGTTTAACTCTTGTAAGTTTGGTAGAATGCCTTATGACCTAGCAATCCCTTTGTCCTTATGACCTATATTAGCAAGTTCACTTAGGTTCTAGAACTTAGAGGACCCTAACCCATCTAGTCAACCAAAGACTTGGACAAAAGAGACTATAGGTCGACTTTATAGGCACCAAACAAGACTTATATTCTTAAGGTATTCGAACTAATTCTAGTCTCTTTCAATACTTATCTCACGTGCCTATATTTTTACCATCTTAACTAAATGTTGCTACTATAGCCTAGTTTTGCAAGTTTAACCGTTATCAAACTTGTTCAAGACATATGCTATTGAGCGCACGCTCACTAACATATTGTCTAGTCAGAACCGGTGCATGATGGTCTGATCAACCGAGTGCACTTTGGTTGCTTTTATCTATCGTTATATATGGATGGGAACATAGTTAAACTTGTCCTCTAGAGTCCCATCCGCGACAGCCTTGACAATTCCTTTTTGAATTACTCACTCGCCTTTGAACCACATATTGGTATTGGAAAACAAACTTCTTTGGACTCATATTGGTTTTCGTCTTTCACCTATTTTAGACGAAGACTCGTACTTGATAGATAGACCCAAAGTATCACCTCTAGTTGCCCCATCATCTATTGCCAAGCTAGTTAGCCAACGACCAAAGCCACGTGACTATAATCTCATCTCAAGTTATTCGCCCTCAAACTATTACCTTGACCTTCTAATCGCTTTCTTAATCGTGCCCCAACCTACTCTCAAGGAACCATGTCTTTAAGTCCTCAAATTATTTCTTTTGATACTGTACTATTCTTTATTGCATGTTATCTCGATTAAACTCTAACCTTAATCATTGCCCTTCTAGCGTTAGTTAGCCATATACATGATTTAATTTTTGTCATTATTTGTTCATCGCGATTTTCTAATGCATGTTGCATTGAACGTCGTTTATTTGCCTCGTCTAGCGACTTGATCGTATTCATGTAACCTTCTCACCCAACCCCTATTATTCTTAATTTCGAGGACGAAATTCTTGTAAGTTTGGTAGGATGTAAAACCCCTAAATTTCGACTATATTTTTTTATTTTTGGTGCTGATTTAAATTTTTTTTATTGTACGTCGCATAGTCGTATTGTACGTCACGCACGAAATTTTGATTTTCGAAATTGCTCGACGAGTGCGAATATGTGCGAGCGTACATATTTCTTTTAAAAACATTTTTCTATTTGTATCATTTCAAAATATATATAATTATTTTTAGCTATCGTATCAAAATTTTCAATTTTTTATTGTTATTTATAAAAAGCCTTTGGTTTATACAGTTATTAATAGTAAATAATATTCTTTGTACATACATATATTTCACAAATATTTTATTAGTTTATTTTTTATAATATTATTATTTTCGAAATTAATATTATAGGTATTTTTAGAAAATATATTTTTGAATTATTATGGCAATTTAAATCTTGATTTGATTTCATGGATTTATTTAAATAGTTAAAATAATATCTATATTTTGAAATTGATTTACCTTATCTTATTTTAAGCTAAATGTTGAAATTTAATTGGATTTGTATTTGGATTGGATTTGATTGATTTTAAATTAAGTTGGAAATTATCTATTTTGGGTTTTAAATAAATTCTAATATTTATCAAACTGGGAAATCTCACATCCTATAAATAGGCAGGTACTCCTCCATAAATTCTCACATCTACAAAATTCTACAAACCAAGATGTGCATCGTGTCGGTGTTCCCTTCCTCCATTATATATTTCTTTTACATATACAATTATCATCTGTGTGTCCGACAACCCAGACACAAGCCAAAATTCATCCCCATGTCTGTGTCGGACACACCCGACACAGCCCCAAATTCTAAACCCTAACCCTATCCGTGACCATAATCCTACCCCAGTCCCCTCCGATGCCCTTTCCCGGTGAGTCCTCGTGCACCACCACGATGACCGTCCTCACACCACCACTGCCATCCCCATCTCCTCTCCCATCCGATCCATCACCACCATGGCCCCATCGACTCTACCCACCTCGTCGTTCTTCTCTTATCCGCCCCGACTCCCCTCTTCGAATAGCCAACCCAGACCGGCCTTGCCCGGCGACTGACCCCATCACCAAAATGCCACGGCCATCACCGGACCCTTGTCCTGTCAGCAAACACACCAGCCAGTCGTCGCCAAAAACCTAAATTTTCTATGCCGTCACCACCACCTCTTCCTCTCCTCACCATCGCAACCACCACCGCCACTACGGCCGGCGCCGGCGCCACCACCGAAAACTCACCAAAGAAATAAATCAAAAACCCTAACTCTAACCCATACCTCTCTGGCCGTCGCCGCGTTTCCGTCGAACATCGCGCCGCCGCGTTTCCGTCGCGAACGTCGCCGCCGACGGAGCCCCTCTCCCTCACAGCCCAACTCCCATGACCTGAGCGCTCCGTCGCGCTCGGCACGACCACTGCCCCGGAGTCACCGCCTGGCCCCCTTCTCCGGTCTTCCGCCGCCCGACGAAACCCCCAAAACCCAAGTTCCCGTGTCCTTCCTCCACCGCCGTCCGCTGACTGATGGAACCGCCGTCCGCGTCCTCGGCCAAGCACCCCATTCGCCGGATCTGAGCTTCCTCTTCCTCAAACTCCTCCGCCTCTGTCTCTGTTCGCACGCCACCTCACCGCCTCCCCTCGCCGAGACCGCCGTGCCCTTCCTCCCGTCGGCCTCCGCGATGACCCTCAGCTCCTCCGTGAAACCCTTCACCTTCGCCTAGCTCCGCCACCGCGTTCTCCTCGAAACCCCCTCTGCCACCTCGCCTCCGCCCCATCCTCCGCTTCCGCCGGCCGCCTCGCCCAGCGCTCCCGCGCCGCCGGCCGCCTCACCCTCTCTTTTCGCTGTGTAAATTTTATTTCATCTCTCTGGAGAGAGATGTTACTGTATAAAATTTTATTGTTTTTATTATTATATTATTATTATATTATATTTTTATTTTTTTTTATTATTATTATTATTATTATTATTATTTTATTATTATTATTATTTTATTCTGTTGTTGTTTATATTTAATTATTATTATTACTATAATTATTATTAAAGATATTTTGTGTGTTTGTAGGTATGTATTATGTAGGTACATTAGTAAATTAATTTTTAAAAATATATAGATGACTCTATTTACTGATAGGTTGTTGCCATTATTATTATTTCTACTACTTTTTTTTATTTATTATTTTTGGTTGCTACTGGCAAAAGATACATTAAAATTTTGGTTGATTATTTTATATAGTAAATATTCCTAAGTTATTTTGGTAGCAAAAATATAGCATTAAAATTTTAAATTTAGGATTTGGCTTTTACATATATTATTATTGTAGTATTTTTAGACCATGTTTTACCCAAAATTTTATTATGAGTATTAGCCTTAAAATAATTTATTAGGATTTCAAAACATATTATATTCTTCTAAGTATATATCTAAAAAGTGATATTTTAAATAGTATAAATATTTTTAAATAATATAAGTATTCCTCCTCCAAATCTCATCGACTATCCGTTTCTTGATCATGACCAAACCTATTCTCTATCCTCTTCTGAAATCCTGTACGACCTCATGTCAACTCTTAACCAATCTGACGGTACTGAACCCGAGGGAACAGTCCATGCCATCACCCGAGGCCGTCATGCGTAGTTGTAACATCACAGTCATACTTCATGCCATAGGATCATAGCCCCACACCAGGCGTCACAACATGCAAGTATACCTTGCTATATTTACTGTCATATTATTTATTTTCAGCATTTATTTACTTTGTTTCATATTTTTATAAACTGTGCGTCCAAGTCACACTTGGGTGCAAGCGACTTTCATCGTTTCTTGTTTTATTTTATTTGTTGTATGTCGACTTAGTTGTAGTGGACTACCTTTCTATTGTGGGATATTCTAATATCTTCATTGGCCATGACACTCACACTATACGGTTTGAGACATGTTGCTAGGGGCACGGCTTGCATATTGACTGGCCATCTTTATGTAAGAAGTCGTATGACGGATAGATGATCGTAACTGCTATGACTAGGGTTTTAGAGACTCATGTAGTTACAAAACTGGACGAGCCATGGACATGACTTGAACAGTGTAGGAAATATTGGGGAAGGACAGTCGCTAGTGCGTATGGGAAGCCAAACAGGTAAACCACAGTCTCCGGATGGAATTGTGGCAAATTTTTTACAGATACCCTCTGACGTTTTGGACGTTACGGCCGGATACGGATCACTAGATGCCAGTTACATACTTATAGCCAAAAATCCCACCCATGCGCATGAAAGTTGTCCTCTAAATTGCACATTAGACGGTTAGAATCTTTTTTGCATATTTGTGTCTAGGATAGTCTTATTATATTATTTTATTATTCTGACAGTTTATATTAGCTTGTTCTTCCTGTATCTTGCTACGTCCGTCTGAGGACCTGGTTTTTCCCCAGGTGTGTGTTCATGTCTTCCGCAGGTATCCTAGCCAAGGCCGTGGTTTTCTCCATTCTTTCGAAGACACTTCGCTTGGTTCGTCTTGCCATTTTTGATTCATGTACATTTCTTTCATTGAGATAGTTGGTAGTGGACTTTGTCTCCGTCCAACGATTGTACCATAAATATTCAAGTTGATTTTATATTATTATTTTTTTATTGGGATGAGATTTAGTTTGTCTTGGATTACTGTATTTTATAGCTTATGTATTCATACGAGACCTACGTACTTCGTATGAATACAGCTGGCATGTCTACGTACTTAGTCCTACGTATTTTGGGACTGGGGTGTTACATATTTTTGTGGTGGCCCATGCAGGTCTAGATAAATTGTTTGGTTACATTACCGTACCAGGCAAGCCTGCGTATAGGATTAGAGTCTAGGATCTCATCCACACACTTGACTGTCTTCTCGCTTAACTCATCGATTTGCATCTTGCTTGATTCCCTCTACCGTTAATTCTTATCCTTCTTTCGTGCTTGATGTTGGTTAGAAAGGTAATCCATACTAGGTGAACGTGACCCATTGTTCCATCACCCTACTAGTTTAACTCTTATAAGTTGGGTAGAATGTCTTATGACCTAGCAATCCCTTTGTCCTTGTGACCTATATTAGCAAGTTTACTTAGGTTCTAGAACTTAGAGGACCCTAACCCATCTAGTCAACCAAAGACTTGGACAAAAGAGACTATAGGTCGACTTTATAGGCACCAAACAAGACTTATATTCTTAAGGTATTCGAACTAATTCTAGTCTCTTTCAATATTTATCTTACGTGCCTATATTTTTACCATCTTAACTAAATGTTGCTACTATAGACTAGTTTTGCAAGTTTAACCGTTATCAAACTTGTTCAAGACACATGCTCTTGAGCGCGCGCTCACTAACATATTGTCTAGTCAGAACTGGTGCATGCTGGTCTGATCAACCGAGTGCACTTTGGTTCGCTTTTATCTATCGTTACACGTGGATGGAAACATAGTTAAACTTGTCTTCTAGAGTCACATCCGCGACAGCCTTGACAATTCCTTTTTGAATTACTCACTCGCCTTTGAACCACATATTGGTATTGGAAAACAAACTTCTTTGGACTCATATTGGTTTTCGTCTTTCACCTATTTTAGACGAAGACTCGTACTTGATAGATAGACCCAAAGTATCACCTCTAGTTGCCTCCATCATCTATTGTCAAGCTAGTTAGCAAACGACCAAAGCCACGTGACTATAATCTCATCTCAAGTTATTCGCCCTCAAACTATTACCTTGACCTTCTAATCGCTTTCTTAATCGTGCCCCAACCTATCAAGGAACCATGTCTTTAAGTCCTCAAATTATTTCTCTTGATACCGTACTATTCTTTATTGCATGTTATCTCGATTAAACTCTAACCTTAATCATTGCCCTTCTAGCGTTAGTTAGCCATATCCATGATTTAATTTTCGTCATTATTTGTTCATCGCAATTTTATAATGCATGTTGCATTGAACGTCGTTTCTTTGCCTCGTCTAGCGACTTGATCGTATTCATGTAACCTTCTCACCCAACCCCTATTATTCTTAATTTCGAGGACAAAATTCTTGCAAGTTGGGTAGGATATAAAACCCCTAAATTTCTACTGTATTTTTTATTTTTGGTGCTGATTTAAAATTTTTTTTATTGTACGTCGCATAGTCGTATTGTACGTCACGCACGAAATTTTGATTTTCGAAATTGCTCGATGAGTGCGTGTCACTCCCCGTTCCCAGAATGCGTATTTTTGTACATGTGCAACTCATGTATATTTATTTATTTAATATTTATCATGTATTATCCTGTAATTAAATTCCTTTAATTTTATGTTAATTAATTATCTGCATTTTATTTCCTGCAATTTTATTCCTGCATTTATTTTCTGCTTTTAAACCTCTCTGCTTTGCTTTCGGGTTGCCTTGGTTGGATCCGATGGAACCCGGTCCAATAACCCCACCTACCACCACCCTTCCTATTTAAGCTCCCATCTCCTTCTCTCTCCTCATAACTCTCATTCTTCACCATTACTTCTTCTTCTTCCTCTCATCACTTCTCCACCTACCAGCAGTAGCAGCAGGCAAGTGCAATCTTGCTTCTTGCTTGGAGAACCATTTTTATGGTTCATTTCTCTTCCTCTCATGATTCTGAGAGAGTTTAGTACTTAGCATTTTTGATTTCTGTGGCTGGTTTCTCCCAGATCTGAGTTGCTATGTTCTCGGTTGTTCTTGGGTTTTGATCTCCCAACTTAGCGTAGATTTTCAGTCACGCACACGTTCTTACGTGTTTGCGTGGATTTTCAGTCACGCATACGTTCTTATGTGTCTGCGTGGATTTTCAGTCACGCTCACGTTCTCATGAGCGTGCGTGAATTTTCAGTCACGCACACGTTCTTACGTGTCTGCGTGGATTTTTAGTCACGCACACGTTCTCATGAGCGTGCGTGAATTTTTAGTCACGCACACGTTCTTACGTGTCTGCGTGGATTTTCAGTCACGCACACGTTCTCATGAGCGTGTGTGAATTTTCAATCACGCACACGTTCTTACGTGTCTGCGTGGATTTTTTGTCACGCTCACGTTCTCATGAGCGTGCGTGGATTTTGAGTCACGCTCATGTTCTTACATGTTAGCGTGAATTTTAGTCACGCTCACGCCTGTACGTGTCAGCGTGCATTTTAGTCACCACCCCCTTACATGCCAGCGTGAATTTTGAGTTACGCTCACGTCTTGCGTGCGTGCGTGAATTTCTTGTCCCACTTTTCACGCTCACTTGTGCGTGCGTGAATTTCTTATCATTTTTCACGCTCACTTATGAGTGCGTGAATTTTCCTTCACGCTTACACTGTGCATGCCAACGTGAACCACTTTTCACGCTCACCGCTGTTTACACCTCTCACTCTAACCTGCTAGACTTGACGTGACTTTTTGGCCTTAGCTTAGACTTGTTGGCGTGACTTTCTAACCAGGGTGTTTTTATTTGTTCTATATACTTATTCATTTAATGATGCATGATAATTCTTCTATTATATCCTTACGCCTTTTGGCATGAACTTGATAAAATCATGGTATGTTAATATTGTTAAATACGGATTGTTATGTGGAATGCGTCTTGTGTCCTGATTGATCCATGGATACCAGTAAGGCTGGAACTTAACTCTGAGGAGTTATAGACTCGACCCCATTTAATACTAATTGACTCTCATGCCTTGTCACCATTGATAATGATTGTGACATTGACTAAATATTGATCATGCGTTCCTAGTTGGAACTAAGAGACTGGCTAGTCGTCTTATTGAATGAAATGAATGAGACACGTTCATGTAATGAACTATTGTACTCGATTAGCCAATCCCGAATATTGGCATACAGGCACATGCAGGTTCAAATTATTTATTTATCTATTTTACAAAAACAGCATGTGTACTTTATGGTCAAGACATGATTATCCCGTGGTTAGATTTGATTGTTGCATCATGCTATGTAAAACCTACAACCTAGCCGCACGGGTATCATTGTAGAGTTGTGCATATCGTACCCCGTACGAAGGTACTCATTTGAATGACCATGATCCACGGCATGGAATTTCACTCAACGTAGAGACTATTAAGTCAAATAAAATAATGATGACATGGAGAGAATGGATTCCCGAGTTCTTACATGGCAGCCCTCTTCGGGACTATTAAAGTGCCCGACAGGCCGGCTGGTTCCCACAGACTGTAAATCTGTCACACGGGCAGGGAACGACATCTGCTTATATTATTGTACATGCTATATTAACGGCGGGCGTCCCGCTGGAACTCGTCTAATTACATGATTGGCGCAGTTGATTGACTGGATAGACTAGCCTTGCTCGTACATAGTAAGAACTGAGTAATCCCTATTTGCATAATTCCAGGATAACTTGGGACTCACAATAGCAAGCTGTAGGAGTTGATTGGCCGTTCAAGATGATTTGTTTGTGTAGTACCTACTCTGTTGCCTAAACTGAGATGATCAGAATGTCAGGACATGACGGGCCAACTTCTGTCCTTGTTTGGTTGGGAGGTTGGTTCGAAGTGTCGTGATGTTATGTGAATCCTAGTGGAAAGCAGAGATCTATTATTATATTCTCTTACTTACTGGTTTAATCCTTCATATCGTGCTCCCTTGTGGTACTTGCTATTAGAGGTTTAACCTCTCTAGTTTTGCATGGCCAGATTTAGAGCCAGTCCTCGAGGATTCAGCTTACTTCTAACTCCAAGATGGTCAATACTAGGGAATGATCGCAGGAGGACTCGAGTGGGTTCCTTACTCCACCGCTCGTTTTGTTATTTACTTCATATTAGCCATTTGGCACCGACATGTTAGTCGGATTGTCTTGCACTTACCTTTACATAATTGTAATTAAGTCAGACTGCAGCTGATAACAATTGTGTATATGTTACTATACCATCTGGCTATATTTTGTAAAGCCAGATCTCAAGAACACTTTGATTAAGCGTTTGGGACGCCTTACTGCTTTATCTTACATGTTCTCTATTTTTGCTTCTTGTTTGAATGATTGAGACAATAGATATGAAGTGACCATAGTAAGACTTGCATGTAGTATGTACCCCCTCGTCTGGTTAGACAGCATTAATCGTATTATACGGTATTCATCTACCCGTAATACGTAGCTGGCTGAGTCATTCTCCCCTCTCCAGTATTCTGGTTCTGGGGTCCAACTGCTGGTTCCACTATCACTTCTTCCTGGATAGTCTCTTGAGTTAGTACCGGCCCTTGTTGCTGACAAACATGGTCAGGTTGTCCATGTTGCTGTCCATGTTGTTGCTGTCCAGCTCTGACAGATACGGACGAGGTACCCCTAAGAAAAGGGACAAGAGAACAATCAAATGACCGGACAGGGAAGATCAATGAAGTCAAAGGATACTGGAATGTCAAGCTAGAGTTGAGAATCGACGAATCATGAGATCAAGGGGAAACATGTGTGATTGAGACATCCTATTAAACAAAACACCCCACAAGTCTGAAATCAGACCTGCATGGGCCACCACTAAAATCTTGTCACGCCCCAGAACCAGAACACTGGAGAGCGGGGGAATGACTCAGCCAGCTACGTATTACGGGTAGATGAATACCGTATAATACGATCAATGCTGTCTAAAGACGAGGGGGTGCATACTACATGAAAGTCTCACTATGGTCACTTCACATCTATTGTCTCAATCATTCGAACAAGAAACAGCAATAGAGAACATGTAAGATAAAGTAGTAAGCGTTCCAAACGCTCTGTCAAAATGTTCTTAATATCTGGCTTTACAAAACATAGCCAGATTGATGTAGCAAAAGTATACACAATTGTTATCAGCTGCAGCCTGACTTTAGTTACAATTATGTAAAAAGTAAGTACAAGACAATCCGACTAACATGTCGGTGCCAAACGGCAAGGTATAAAGTAGATAGCAAAACGAGCGGGGAAGTAAGAAACCCACTCGAGTCCTCCTACGATCATCCCTCTAGTGTTGACCATCTTGGAGGTAGAAGTAAGCTGAGTCCTCGGGAACCGGCTCTAAATCTGGCCATACAAAACCAGAGAGGTTAGACCTCTAATAGCAAGTACCACAAGGAAGCACGACATGAGAACTAAAACCAGTAATGAGAAATATAATAATAGATCTCTGCTTTCCACTAGGATTCACATCACATCACGACACTTCGAACCAACCTTCCAACCAAACAAGGACAGAAGTTGGCCCGTCATGTCTGATATTCTGATCATCCCAGTTAGGTAACAGAGTAGGTACAGTGCACAAACAAATCATCTTGAACGGCCAATCAAATCCTACGGCTTGCTATTTTGAGTCCCAAGTTATCTGGAATTTATGCAATAGGGATTCCTCAGTTCTTACTATGTACGAGCAAGGCTAGTCGATCCAGTCAATCAATTGCGCCATTCATGAATTAGACGAGTCCCAGCGGGACGCCCGTCATCAATATACAATATACAATAATAATATAAGCAGATAATGTCTGCCCGTGTGGCAGGTTTACAGTATCTGTGGGAACCAGCCGGCCCGTCGGGTACTACTTGTCCCAAGGGGGCTGCCATGTAAGAACTCGGGAATCCATTCTCTCCATGCAATCATTATTTTATTTAACTTAATAGTCTCTACGTTGAGTGAAGTACCATGCCGTGGATCATGGTCATTCAGAATGAGTACTTTCGTACGAGGTACGATATGCACAACTCTACAATGATACCAGTGCGGTCAGGTTGTAGGTCTTACATAGCGTAATGCAACAATCAAAACTAACCACGGAGTAATCATGCCTTGACCATAAAGTACACATGCTTCTTTGTAAGATAAATAAATAACTAAATAAATAAATAATTTGAAACCTGCATGTGCCTGTATGCCAATATTCGGGATCAGCCAGTCGATTTTAATAGTTCATAATTAATATGAACGTGTCTCATTCATTCAATTCAATAAGACGACTAGCCAGTCTCTTAGTTCAAACTAGGAACGCATGATCAATTATTAGTCAAGGTCACAATCATTATCAATGGTGACAAGGCATGAAAGTCAACTAGTATTTAGTGGGGTTGAGTCTACAACTCTCAGGGTTTAATTCCAGTCAATCGGGGTATCTATAACTCAATTCACGACACATGGTACATCCCACGTAACAATCTATATTTAACAGAAATATCAACATATCATGATTATATCAAGTTTTATGCAAAAAGGCGTAAGGATATAAAATGGACGTTAAATATCTAATAAGATATCAATATACAGGGCTATAGAAGATCCAGGGTAAACAGGCTACTCTCATGTCAGCCTACGCTCATGTCAGCGTACGCACAGGTCAGGCTACGCTCAAGCCAGCGTACGCTCAGGTCAAGCTAGCGTATGGACTCATACGACTCCTGACCATCCAAGTCAGCGTATGCATGTCATACGCTCCCAAAAGGTAGCGTATGAACTCCATACGACTCCTGACCATCCAAGTCAGCGTATGCATGTCATACGCTCCCAAAAGGTAGCGTATGAACTCCATACGACTCCTGACCATCCAAGTCAGCGCTCCCAAAAGGTAGCGTATGCAAGACACACGCTACCTAAAAAGGCAGCGTATGGACTCCATACTGCGCTGCGCTAAAGAGCGCGCACAGCTCAGTGAAGCAAGCTAAAAAGCTAGCATACACTGCTCACTGTCTTCTCCAAACAGCAAGAACTCCATGGTTGCACCCCAAAGTTCAAAAGTCCATAACTTGGTCAAAACAAGTCCAAATCCAACTTTCCAAAGGTCAAAATTGGGTAGAATAAACTTCTCTACAATATGGAACCATCAAAACTTGAAAACAAGGAAGTTTGATAGATCAAAACCACCAAACTCTGAAAATAACTCATTTCTAGATCTACAAAAATTAAGACTTCGAAATAAAAATGCCAAGTTCTAAACTCTCTTAGGATCTTGCGAGGAAGATAAAATGAACTACAAAAACATGGGTTCTCATGGGGAGCAAGTTGTACTTGCCTACGGTTTGGTAGGTGGAGAGAGTAATGAAGAGGAAGAAGAGGAGTAATGGTGAGAATGAGTAATGAGGAGAGAGAATGGAGAGGGTGGCTTTAAATATGGAAGGGGTGGTAGGTGGGAGCTAATGGGCCGGGTTCAATGGGTCGGGTTGTAGGGGATCCAACCAAAGCCAACCCGAACCCAAATAAGCAAGACTAAGGCAGGGAATAAAAGCAGGAGATAAAGTGCAGAAATAAATTGCAAAAATAAATTGCAGGAAATAAATTAACATGAAAATTTAAAGAGCAGATTAACTGATTAACATGAAATTAAAGGAATTTAAATACAGGATAATACATGATAAATGTTAAATAAATACATGATAAATACTAAATAAATACACATGAGTTGTACATGTATAAAAATACGCATTCTGGGAACGGGAGTGACATCTCTACCCTCCTTAGAAAAATTTCGTCTCGGAATTTCAAATCCAAGCAGGATAGAAACATCGGGGCTAAACTAATCTAAGTACAAGCAATTTAATCAAGCAATCATTTTACAATGTCCTTAACAAGTAACATATCTATACTTAACAATCTACGATATTAAGCAATTCTACCCATAAGGTGATAAGCATGAGGAATCAAGACAATCAAGGTACACAGAAAAAGATATACCTTGTGAGTCAAACAGATGTGGATACCGTGATCGGATATCATCCTCACGTTCCCACGTTGACTCTCCCAAAGAGTGATGACCCCAAGCAACCCGGACAAGGTTAATTGTTCGGTTCTTGAGTATCTTCTCTCTTCGGTCCAAGATGGACACAGGCTGTTCCTCGTAAGACAGGTTGGTACCAATAACCAGTTCTGAATGATCGAGGATATGGCTGGGGTCCGATACATACCTTCGTAATTGAGATACATGAAACACGTCATGCACCTCTCGTAACGAAGGTGGAAGGGACAAACGATAAGCAACATCGCCTACCCTATCAAGGATAACGAATGGTCCTACGTATTACGGACTCAACTTCCCGCGAACGCCAAATCTAATGACCCCACGGGTAGGTGAGATCCGCAAGAACACGTAGTCCCCAACAGAAAACTCTAGCGGCCTACGATGCTGGTCCGCTCAATGACGATGCCGATCCTGCGCAACACGAAGTCGCTATCTAATTCCTTAATCACTTCAACCGTCTGGATAATCATTTCTGGGCCTAGCATCTTCCTTTCTCCCGATATCATCCCATGCTAGTGGCGATCTACACTTCTTACCATATAGTGCTTCGAATGGCGCCATCTGGATACT
Source organism: Iris pallida (assembly GCA_029216955.1). Taxonomy (NCBI): domain Eukaryota; kingdom Viridiplantae; phylum Streptophyta; class Magnoliopsida; order Asparagales; family Iridaceae; genus Iris; species Iris pallida. Next base: position 14,696 of record JANAVB010010199.1, read on the forward strand.
GGCTTGATAACTGTTGTTGTATGAGAACTCAACTAAGCAGGTGGCTTTCCCAAGATCCTCTAAAATCCAGAGTGCAAGCTCGTAACATATCTTCCAAAGTCTGAATTGTCCTTTCTGATTGTCCGTCCGTCTGCGGATGGTAAGCCGTGCTAAATCTTAACTTGGTACCCAGACTATGATGCAAGCTCTTCCAGAAATGTGATGTGAAACGGGTATCTCTGTCTGACACAATACTGACAGGGACTCCATGCTGCCTGACTATCTGTTGCATGTACAACTCTGCCAACTTTTCTGTAGATTGTCCTACTCTGAAAGGAAGAAAGTGTGCTACCTTTGTAAGCCGATCTACTATCACCCAAATAGCATCCTTACCACTTGGTGATCTCGGTAAACCGGTCACAAAGTCCATTGTAATATGCTCCCATTTTCATTCGGGATGGGAAGCGGTTGCAATAATCCAGCTGGCCTCTGCTGTTCTGCCTTTACTTGCTGACATATCAAGCAACGGGAAACAAACCTAGCTATCTCCCTCTTCATCCCATTCCACCAGAAGTGCTGCTTGATATCTTGGTATCTTGGTCCCTCCAGGATGTATAGAATACTGAGAACTGTGAGCTTCTGTCATAACTTCTTGTCTGATATCTCCACTAGAAACACATAGACGTGATCCAAACCTAAGCGTACCATCTTCGTGAATTTGCATCTCTTTTCTGAGTCCTGACTCACATTCTGCCCTAAGCTTCTGAATCCTTGGGTCTTGTGCCTGGGCTGCCTTGATCCTGCCTACCAAGTCGGATTAAACTTGTAGACTCGCCAGAATTCCTACATCACTAAGAAGTATAACTTCAATGCCCATCTCCTGAAGGTCTTCTAAGATGTGCTTCTGCGTTGTTAACATAAATGCGCCGCCTCTGCTGCTGAGAGCGTCTGCTACTACATTAGCCTTGCCTGGATGATACTGAAGCTCCACGTCATAATCCTTGATTAGCTCTAACCATCTTCTTTGCCTCATGTTCAGCTCCTTCTGAGTAAAGATGTACTTCAGACTTTTATGGTTTGTGTACATGTCCACTCGGTCACCATATAAATAATGTCTCCATAGCTTCAAAGCAAATACTACTGCCGCCAACTCCAAATCATGAGTTGGGTAATTCTTCTCGTGGTCCCGAAGCTGCCTCGATGCATATGCTATCACCTTTCCATGTTGCATAAGGACACATCCAAGTCCTTTACCTGACGCATCACAATATACAGTAAAACCTCCGGGTCCAGCTGGCAATGTAAGAATAGGCGCTGATATCAACTTCTGCTTCAAATTCTCAAACAATGACTGGCATTCTGCCGACCAGACAAATGGCACATCCTTCCGTGTCAAGCGGGTCATGGGTGCTGAAAGTCTTGCAAAATCTGACACAAATCTTCTGTATTATCCTGCCAATCCTAAGAAACTCCATACATCAGCTATGGTCTTGGGTACTGGCCAACTCTCTACTACTGCTTCTACCTTCTTGGGATCCACTGCTACTCCAGCTCCTGATACAATATGACCCACAAGATTTAACGAAGGCTCATATTGAACATATAAGAGTTTGAGATTCATATGTATCCACAAGATTTAATATGACCCAATATGATACAATATGACCCACAAGATTCATATGTATCCACAAGATTCATATGTATCCACAATTCATATAAGAGTTTGAGATTCATATGTATCCACAAGATTCATATGATACAATATGACCCACAAGATTTAACGTTGGCTTTATATTGTAGAGTTTGAGATTCATATGTATCAAGACAAGAAGATGTTCATAGACTCATCGAACATATAAATAAAACATAAAAAAAATTGGCATTCCGAGAACCACAAGATTTAACGAAGGCTCATATATTGAACATAACCCCAATGAGTAATGTGAGTTGTATCTCCAAAATATTTTTCCAAACTATTATTCCTTAAATGATAGCTGACATGACATCTGACATGTTAGCTGACATAACAAATTATAAAAAAAATTAATTATTCATTTTAATGTTAATTTAATATTAATTTTAAAGTTATTGTAATGTTAACGTTAATTTAAATTTTACTTTTAATTTTAAACTTTAATGTTAATTTTAATTTTAATATAAAAAATATTAGGTTGACCAAAACAAATCTAAAAGTAATTGTAGGGAAAGCAACCTATATGGGGAAAAGGATTAGATCCTAAGAGATCTTTAGCATAATTGTAGGGATCAAAACAAATCTAAAAATATCTTTTCGCATAACAAATTTATTTCTCACCACATGCATTCCCGACTATTTAAAGAGACGAGTGCAAGAATGTTCTTTGCAAAGGAAAAATAACAATAACAATAATCATAATAACTGGAGAAGAAAGATGGTGTCCAAATGCCATTTATTGATCCTTGGCTTCCTCCTGGCGCTTCTTGTTTCGTCGCCAGCCCCTTGCACCGGTTAGTAACATTGTTAGCAATATACGTAAAATATGTCAAATATGTCGCATTTATCATCTAATTCCGCGTGTTTTGTACTATGTTCTTAGTTAGAATGAAATATGTATATATTTCAACCAAGGCGATGGAAATCTGCTGACAGTTTGATTGGCAGGCTTGAGCGACGGCCATTGCGACTATATCGGGACGTGCAAGACGAAGGCCGATTGCGCCGCACCGTGCAAGAATGCAGGCCATTCTCCGATCGCTGTGTTGTGCGTACCCATGGGAGGCCCAACGCTCACATGCTGTTGCATTACCGGATGACCGGCAGACTGACCCCCAATCTTGAATTCGCTTATTATAAATAAGAAGGATCAAACATTCAACATGTGACCCAAATTCTCCTCCGGGAATGATTGCAATGTTTTCCTTTGGGAAAAATAAAGAATAATTCTTGACATATGGTCTGGTTTTTACAATTTGCTCTTACATTGGATTTGGTTATGACTTGTGCATGGGCTAGTTTGATTTTCATTTGAGATGATAAATGCGAAATGAAGCTCTCATGAACATTCAACCATTTTTATACCATGAAAACGTCAACAAATGTGAAATGTTTTGGATTGTATCTCGTTTTCGATTGACCCCTCAAGCCTTGCATAAAAAATTTCTTTTAAAGCATATGAGCTCAGTCTAATATCGCAGTCATATGAGCCAAGTCCAATATTACCTCCTGGATTAACTCGTTGGAGTCACAATGCTTTCCTAACAAAATGTTGGGGCAGCCTTGTGGATTAACTCGTTGGAGTCGCAATACTTTCCTAACAAAATGTTGGGGCACCAAACAAATTTATTTTTGTCGTTTTAGCTAAAATTTCGACAAACAATAAAAAAGGCTGATTTTAAGGTGAATGACAATATGACCTGCATGATTTCGTCAATCTCCGAATCGAACCGCAAGGACATGGTTATATATATATATATATATATATATATATATATATATATATATATATATATATATATATATATATATATATATATATATATGCGAACGCTAAAAAAAAAAAAAAAAAAAAAAAAAAAAAATATATATGCGAACGCTCCCTCCGAGAATCGATCTCCTGACTACTCGGATCGCATGCATCTCTCTTAACCACTAAGCTAGAGATTATTTGCATACACACACACATATATGTGTGTGTGTGTGTGTGTGATATATATATGTGTGTGTGTGTGTGTGTGTGTGTTCCTCAAGCCAGGGGAGGGCCGAACTGAAGGAAGCGGAGCCCCTCAAGAATGCTCCGCGGAGTAAAGCGCAAACTTGGACAGAAATGTGCAGAAGCAACAACCAAACTGTCGGCAACAGCCAAACTGTCACTGACGAGATGCAATACGTCGAGCCACTAGAGAAGGAAGGAAGAGCAGTCGCGGAGTTCACAGGTGAAGATTTGGAGGAAACAAAGAATACTAGAAGAACACAATCGTGTTGTATGTGATGCGCAACAAACCGTTTTACGGACAAATCCGCGCCTACGCTAGCAGAGTCTGGTTACCAAAGGGAAGCATGGAGTTCTTCTCCAGAGATAACGGTTTTTTTACTTTCGGTTTGGAATGGTGGAAGACATGGAGTGTGTTCTGCAAGGAGGGCCTTGGACTTTCGACGGAAGAGCCATCATCTTGAAGAGATGGTCTTCAGGGATTCAATGCGAAAAAGAAGTTCTGCTAACGGCGCCGGTCTAGGTTAGATTTCCTGATCTTCCGATCCAATATTGGAGTACACCTATGCTCATGAAGCTCTCCAGCCTGATAGGGATCCCCTTGAAAGCCGACGAAGCCACGAACAAAAAGCAGCGACTCTCCTACGCTCGGATGTTCGTGGAAATAGAAGCTGGCGTCGATTTGCCTAGATCAGTGGATTATATGGTACCCAATGGCGAGATCTTCTCTCAGCGCGTGGGTTACGAATGGGTTCCTCCATCGTGCGAGAACTGTAGAAGTTTTGGACATCTCAAATCAAGTTGCAACTACCCGGCGTCTTGCAAGGAGGCCTCGACTAAAGAACTACAAGCGGACATGGAGGAAAGTATCAATCAACAAGAAGAAGACGTGCAGATGGAGCCACAAGAGGAGGGGGACGGGATCGAGCAAGGGCACCCTACTAGTATGGGAGAAACCATCACCAAAGAAGGATCAGGTAGCGCGTCGAGCAGGCAAATACCAGTTGATACCAGAGAAGAGAGAAAAGAAAACTCTAGTAACATGGGTATGGAGATGGTAACTCTCGAAGATACAGCCAAGTCCTCAGTGCTAGGTAAAAGACTAGGGCACCCGTCGACACGCTACGGGGAAGTTTTGGCTATAGAGGGTCCTACGGCGATAACACAGGGAAAAGGAGGTGCAGGTATACCCCCGGCGGGATCTCCATCAGCTAGTAAGGACCCCAAGGCAAGGAAGATCAACGCCAATGGGCAATCGAAAAATTCCGCAGCGGTCAGAAGCATTCTTCGAGGAGGAGCGACTGAGGATTCCAGGCTAACTAGGGCCAACCCGCTGTGGGCTGCAGTGCTACAGAGGGCTTCCAATAATCAGTCAAGTGATTCGGAGAACAATAATCAAAACTCTGAAACCTCACCCACGCCTTCAAGGGTGAGCGCGAGGAAATTGAAGGACCCTGCCTCCATCATTTAATGTCGATTCTATCATGGAATGTTAGGGGAGCCAACTCAATAGGAAGGTGGAGAAGCATTAGAGAGTTGATGAAGAGACTAAGAAGTTCGATAGTCATCGTGTTGGAGTCCAAAATCAAGACAGAGCCTCTGATCAATAGTAGGATTCCGAATAACTGGGGAGGGCTCATAACCTCCATCTTAATAAGATGGCGAGGATTATGGTCCTGTGGAATAAGGACGTTTGGAACAGGATCCTTCGTTTCGAATCGCAACAGATGTTAGTTATTGAGTTTAACAATGATGGAGGTATGTCAATGCTCATTGCCGCCATCAACGGATTCAACGACAATAAACTCAGAAGCACCTTGTGGAGGGACATTGAAATGGTGAGTCTTAGCCTCGCTAATTCCAAGCCTCTCTTGCTCATAGGCGATTTCAACGCTATCCTGCATAAGGAAGAAAAGAGGGGGAGGCAGAATGACTTCAGATAGCACTCTTGAAGAATTCCCGAATTGTACGATCAGGTCCGGGATTTCAGATCTTCATCGTACTGGAATGCTCTGGACTTGGAATAACCAAGCTTCGGAGAATCGGATTGAAAGTCAGATCGATCGGGCTATGGGGAACTCGATGTGGTTCGACACGTTTCCTGACACGAGCGTTAAAGGTCTTCCCTCAGGTCCAAGCGATCATTCTCCCCTCCAGGTGAGCTTCATCGATCAAGCTCACCGTAGTTCACCTCCCTTCAAATACTGTAACTCTTGGCCTCACTTGGATGGATACATGGAGGCTATCGAGTCTTGTTGGTGCTCGCATTCCTCCGAATTTAGCCAATTCAGACTCATGGAAAAACTTAGAGGGGAAGGGCAGTATCAAGAACTGGATCAGAAGTCAACCTCGGACCTCCTTGAAGGCTAATTGGCAAGGAGCTTGAGTCTATTCAGTTAAATAATCAACATAGTGCTAACAAGGCCAGTTTAGACAAAGAGAAGAGACTGAAGGCCCAGATGAACATAATGTATCAGCTCGAGGAGATCAAAATCAAGCAACGAGCAAAGTGCGATTGGGTGAAAGAGGGGGACAGTTGCTCCAAGTTTTTTCACGGGGTCGTCAAAGCCAGACAGAGTAAAATCGTATTGCCTTACTCATTGCCGGCAACGGGAAAACTATTGAGAATCCTTTCGAGATCGAAGCGGAGGTAATAGAGTATTTCTCCACACTATACAATGGGGCAAATAGTAGTCAGACTTTTCCCACTATCACCTGCAAGAGAATTCTTACGGAGGAAGCAATCGGAGACCTCCATAAGGTCGTCTCTCTCAAAGAACTGGAGAGATCGTCCTTGAGTCGAAGCCGAACAAGTCGCCTGGTCCTGACGGGTTCTCTGCAGATTTTTCATTCGACATTGGGCTCAGGTCAAGATCCTTGTACTCGAGGCAGTCAGGGACTTCTTCAGGACCGGTAAACTTCTAAAACAATTTAATCATACTTTCATCACCCCTATCCCGAAGAAGATCGGGGCTTCCTCCTTGAATGATTTCAGGCCTATCTCTTGTTGTAACTTCATATATAAAGTGATAGCCGGGGTTGATTTCACCCAATCAATCCGCGTTCATTGGCGGCATAAGCATAGGCGTGAATTGTCTTCTTGCAAACGAGTTAGTAAGAGAATTCAACAAGTCGAGAAGTAACAAAGCTTGCATCAAGCTTGATTTAAGGAAGGCGTATGACTCTGTCAGTAGAGAGTTCGTGATTCACATCATGAAGGCTTTGGGTTTCGACGAGTGGTGGACCAGAAGAATTTTTCAATGCATTTCGTCCCCCACTTTCTCGAACTTGATCAAGGGACGTCCAATTGGTTTCATCCATAGCTCTAGAGGGATCAAGCAAGGAGACCCCCTATTTGCTTATTTGTTCACGTTCATTATGGAGCATTTCTCCTGCCTCATGGAGATTGCTGAGCGGTCGAGAAAGATCTCCCCCATATTCAGGTTAGTCGAGCCTACTATTTCACATCTAATCTACACCGATGATCTCTTGATATTCATCAAGCCAACCGATAATGGGTTGAGTTGCCTGCTCAATATCCTTCTTGAGTTCGAGAAAGTGACTGGCCTTAGCCGACAAAGACAAGAGTGCATTATTCCTTAACAGAACTTGCACAGAGAAAGCCAGGTGGGCCAATCTCCTCAAGATGGAGGTCGCTGCTCTTTCGGTCAGGTACTTGGGGGGTCCCCCTAGCGATCACGTACGCCAAGCACAATGACTGTTCCAGTCTTTTACAGATGGTGGAAGCGAGGATCGATGGTTGGCAAGCCCAATTGCTGTCCTTCAGCGGCTGTGTGGAGCTTGTGAGAGCGCGATCAACGCGATGGTGTCATTTTGGATGCATGTGTTCCTGCTACCTATGAAAACACTGCGGAAGATTGAAGGTATGTGTGAGGTTTATATGGAGGGGAGGGATTCAAATGATCGCTTGGAAACTTATGTAGGCCCAAAAGTGAAGGAGGGGTTGGCCTTCGATCGCTCACCAGCTTAGGGAGATGGTCGCGCTCAAGATGGCGTGGACATTAGTCCAGGGAAACTCGCACTAGTCAAGATGGATGTCGAGTAGGTACATCAAAAAGGCCAATTTCTGGACTATGCAATCCAACTCGAATTTCTCGGTAACTTTCAAGTCCATTCTGCTGCAGAGGGATAGATTGAAGTCTTGTATGGAGAGAGTTATTCATGACGGGTCCGACACCAACCTGTGGCAAGACCCTTGGTTTGAGCATACGAGCATCTCGGACTTGGCGGAGTTGGATCATCGAAGCATCAGACATAAGAGCGAGAAGGTTAGCTCCTTGATAAAGAACGGCGTTTGGGATATCCCCCCAGGACGAGTTTAGGGAGGTGGGAAAGGAAGATCAAAAATGTTCAAATCGTAGGCGCTCCTGGGCACGACCATTGGAGGTGGGAAGGAGATGTCAATGGGAGTTTCAACCTGAAGCTCGCCTATGAAAGATTCAGGATTAGAAGCCCCAAAACAAATGGGCTAGCTATCTTTGGATCAAGGAAGCAACCCCAAATTTAGCCACTGTATGTACAAAGCCGAGAAAAGTATGTTGCTCACGAAGGACATGCTATATCGCTTCGGCTGTCAGCTGGAGACCTTAAACTGCATTCTCTGTGGCAAAGAATCCGAAACGCATTCTCACGTGTTTTTCTAATGTGAGTTCAGTGAACATGTGTGGAACGAGCAACGTCGAGTTTTGGGTATGAGAAATTCGGAGACGAGGAGTTTAGAGGGAGCCTTTGAAGAGATTGAGCGCCTTAGGAGCAGTAGTCAGCAGTGGTTTCTAAGGGCGAGACTTCGGCTAATGAGCGCAGTATGGCACCGGACTAGTCGGTCGTAGGAAAAAATATGTTCGGAAACTTTTTGGCACAAATATGCACTCATTAGTTATACCAATCGTACCGATTGGCATATTTTACCAAAACTAGGCCGGTTTATATTTATGGAAACTTTACTCTTTTCTCTTTAGAGTTTTCCCCATATGAGTTTATATAAAAATTTGTCCGTCTTAGATGCCCACATCCTTTTTGAATGGAACTGGAAAATTTTAACTAATTAAGAATATCTAAATAATTAAGCAGTGTTATATTTAACTTTGATTAGGATACTAATTGATGTCAACCAATTAATAAATAATTACTTACTATCAAATAATAAAATTAACTAGAATGATATTTAAAATTAAATACTTAATTAGTATTAGTTAATAAATAAGTAATAGTTGTACTTAACATTAATTTCTTATTAACAAAAGATAATAAAATGTTCAATTAATATCGAGTAGCTAGTATGCTGATTAATATTAAGATAATTAATTATTATAAATTTTAATCAATAATGCTTAAGTATTATCATTTAATAGGTATTACAATTAATTATTAACATAATTTTATCAGTATTAATTAATTTTGTAAAGATATTTTTAAATTATAGGTATTTAGTACTTAATCATTACTCTAATAGATAAGTAATTAGCCTTTATTAATATTAAATATACTTTCTCAATTTTTTTTACTTTCTTTTCATCTACGTACATATATTCAAAAATTGCATGAAACTCATATATATATATATATATATATATATATATATATATATATATATATATATATAATGTTTCTTATGATATTCGAGGGAGAAGTGTTGTCACGATCCGCTACCCAAATTGTCCGGCCGAGTCATGTCCAGCCTACGCTTGAGATAAAGCGTAGTAAGCTGTTCTAAAGACAAACAATGTATGATCAAGTGTGCTAACAGTTCTATATGTCATATTGAGTCAGAATATTCCAAACACAAAATCATCTCGTATATAAATATGTTCCAAATACATAGCCAAGACATAATACTGGATACAGGTCCAGTATCAAAATACATAGTCTAAAATATGACTGCTCTCAAAAGTTCTGAGCAACTAAACAACTAGACGAGTTTTCCCGCAGGTACATCCTCGTAAGGTAAAGTCTGATCCTCGATGGCAACCCCATAATAGGAATCGCATAGCAACTCCTCCTCGATAAGTACGTATCCTGTCAGACGGGAGTAAGTACTGATTCTAACAAACTAAATGACGAAAATGAAATGAATGAGTGTAATAAACAGGAATCATGGCATATCACAATCTATCATGGCAATGATACATATGTCATAGCGACAGATGTATATGTAATGTTTAAAACTGTAGCAGGTACGTGATCGTCAATAGGTGTACAATGTACCGTGGCACATGTAAATAAAATGTATATACGTACAAATGTACAAGCATAGGTGTACATCCATACAGAAATCGGGATAATGGCCTACGACAAGATATGCATATAAAATGCGACCTTGTCGGTACAGTAGAGGGGGCATGATCACGTACTCAACTATCAGTTTTTCCATAACCCAGATTCTAAACATGTGAGAGATATGATAACAGTATAAAACATGGTGGATACTGAGAGCAGTATAAAGTATGTGAAACATGGAGAGATATGACTTGCAGTTTAGGTATCGTTATTAATATGGTTTATACACAATTCATTATATGCAGTAAATAAAGTTTGTAGAGGTACTTGCCTTGTGCAAAAAGGGTATGTATGTGAAGCTATAGATATCCGATGTCCCATCACTGTAAAAAGGATATATAAACTTAGTTTTTATACTAAGCTAAATACTAGGACTAGTGGTGTGACACGACTTTCTGACTGGACACCTAGCCAAATGATGACTTTAGCATAGAAGACCAATGTGGGGTGACACAAATACTTAAACCAACTTCCTAGGGCCTTTACACCATGGTAGGGTAAGGTCCAACACTAAAATATCCCAAAATCACACAATACATCGCAAGTCGTAATTATTCAATAAATAAATCAGACTGTACTCTGTGTTCCAATAATTATTAAGGTAGGCAAAAAGCTCAAATACATAAAATAAAGTACCAAAATGATCCTTGTTAATTATAGAAATTTACACTAATTGTTCTGGAATTTAACAACCCATAGAAATTTATTAAAAATCAGTAAACATAAGTACTCTGAAAATGAGTTCTATTTTTCTATTTTTATAAAATGTCAAAAGTACTAGATAAAACCTGCAAAAATTGTAATAAATTAGATAAATTAACATAGTATTTAAAACATTTTTTTCAGATTTTTACAGCAATTATATTATATATAAAAATTCAAATACAACAGTTACAATTTCTGAAAAATAATTAATTAATTATTTAATATTTATCCACGTATACGAAATTGAACCGGAGTCCAGATACGGGACCCAAAGCCATGAATCAAGTTCGATATGACTCGTACAGGCCTTGATGTATTTAGGCTCATTTAAGTCCACAGAACCCATGCTAGGTCTGGACTCAAATGGCCGTAATAAATCGGAATGCAAAAATACATATTTTAAAATATATAGACAAATGAATATTAAAATATTTTAATAATATATATGTTAATGTAGTGAAATATACAAGTCATAAAATTAAATAATAAAATAACTTGTAAATTTATACATAATAATAGCACAAAATTATTTTACATAGAAGTATATACATATAATTTGTATATAAAAATGCATATATACATATACACTAATAACATATAAATAAATAGATAAATAAATAATAATTATATATATATATTATATATATAATATATATATATATATATATATATATATATTATATATATAATAATATACAGTATATAATTTAAACAGTATATATATAAAATATACTTAACAGTATAATATATATATATACATATACATATTATATATATATATATATTATATATATATATATATATATATATATATATATATATATATATATTACATATATAAATAAAACCAGCCCAAAACCTATTGGGCCCTAACCCAACCCGTTTTAAATAGTAAATGTCACGACCCGCACCCGCTTTTCCGGATACGAGACGTGTCCAAGCCAGCCTACACCGCAGAGTCGGCGGTGAACGCTGTTAAGCCCGCAAGAAAATAAATGCTCAAAAATAAACATTTGCTGCTCATTCACATTTCTACATTTATTACAACATTTATAATTAAAGAAAATACAAGATTTTACAGTAAATAAAATTGATACATCTGCTATCTATTTCTAGGTTTCTGTCTGCAAATACACCCGGATCTCCTAAGCTAAGTGAAGACACGGTTAACCTGAAAAATGTTGGTTTCCAGTCAGAATGGAACAAGTACACAAACCGACGACAAAACGAAAACATAATAGAATTAACAAGACATGAAAATAACATATGGAATATGAAAGCTAGTAAGAAAACTGATGACATAGCACGGTAGAGAAGTAAACAAGGACAAACTAATAAAAAGACATCTATCTAGGTGGTGTGAAATATCCGTTTCAACATGTGGACGGCTAGGGGGTAAATAAGGCACACTGTACGTGTCGTGCGCAGCGGCTAGCTTTCAAGAATAGACATATTGAGATACTTCTGGTAGTCCATGTATACTAAGATATTTTCCCTCCCGACAACTCCTTGTGACGAGCGTGTCAACAAGCACCAAGATATATGTATAGACATGAAATGAAAAGACTACTATGAATCGAAAAGCAATCAGAAAGTGCACTTGCCTGTTGTCCTGAGCTGTGTATGCGAGTCAGTTGTCAAATCAGAGCTCAAATGACCTATTGATAGATAAATGTAATCAACACACAGTTTTGATAGTAGAGTAAAAATTATCAATTGATTTGTTACGTTGTTAAGGCTTCTAGGTCTACTCTTATTTGTTTTCCAAGTCGATTCTACCCCACTTGCCTATTTTGGTTTTTGCTCCTCTTCAAGGCTGGGTCCCTTCTTAATCCTTGGATCTATTCTAGGTGGTGAAGCCTCTATTTGTACTGTACTTAACTACTATAGATATGGGTTAATATGGTGTCATCCTATGAATTCTGCTACTAGGCCTAAATTATCTAGATGCCTATATACTACTCTAATTCTGAATTTTGTACCCTTCACAAGTTCCCTGTGTGCCCACACACCCTAAATGAGTTTACCTCTGTTGAATCATTTACTGATTTAACAACTTGGTCTCCTCATAGTTAATAAGTTGCAGGCAGGGACTAATATGGCTTCTGTCACCCATTGCTTGGCAGGATGTAAGAGGAGTGATGCCCTGTCAACACATGTTCAGATGGGATACCTTAAGCCATGCCTGGTCCTGTTTTGGAAAGATATGGGTTCAGGTCCCCTCATCTATCAGCATCAACATAGTATCAGAGAGGATGTACAAGGATTTCTCTAAGGATATGCTAAGTTTCCCTCTTAACACTCAACTTGGTTTCCCTATGATGTTTGTAGCTTGAACTTCCAGTTTAATGTGTTTCCCCAGCCACCTTACCTGTACACGAGTTCCCATAATTGATACTACTTTCTTCTTTTTCCCTTTTACCTACTGCTATAGTCCCAACTGACCACAGCTTGATGTTACGTATATATACGTGTTCAGGTACTGCCTAGATGGTCTTTACCTCTGCTGCCTATGTGTTTTCTTTGACCCATTAGTCTGTAGGTAGGAGACATACTTCCCCAGGTCATCTGTTAACCTGTCTACAAGGCTGTAGGTAGTCTACACTAGTCTTTAGTTAAGTGCTACACTATGAGTGTAGACTTGGGTACCATGTAGGCAATCCTATCCATTACAATCCATTGGTTTTTCAGTGGTTGATGTGTCTATGTAACTCTCTATCCCCTCTGATCATGTGGGTAAGGGCACACAGGAACTCCCATCCTCTATTACCAGTGTAATAAAAGTAACACTGTTATACAGATAGATCTCCTTAAGGATCCCCTTCATTGCCTCCTATATTGATAGGGTTAAGCAGTGATATAATGATGGAAATATGAAGACTGTCCAACAGCAAATGACAAAAATAACCCACACTCCTATGCATACAGACTGAAATCCCCATTTCTTTATGGTGCATACCCATACACACCAACCTTGACTGCACAAGGTGTAGTCCTGTTGAGGACCTACTAGTACACTAATTTTCTGTAAAGGCCCTGCTACTGCTGTTCTTTGTGGGTCTGGACTTGAGTCCTTACTACTGTCCTGATGAACAGTGATGGAAGTGTATGAACAAAAGCACAAGGAAAGCCCTGTCCTCAGATACTAATTCATAGGTTTGAAACGCCATAGGCATAACATGTCCTCCCCAAGTTACTCTACCTCTCTCTGTTCTGTGCAGAGTGCAACCTAAGAGTGGATGTGGTTGGTACAACTTCTTATGTCCCCATGGTTCTACAATCAAGTCTCCACACCCCCGTCTCCCTTAATCCCCTATTTCTCTATATGTGCTACTCAAACGCAGACTGGTACCTCATGTGTGCACAGGTATCCCTGTCAATTCCTATTGTTCTTACTCACTCTGGTTTGGCCTACACCTAACACCCATCCCCTTAGATGACTACAACCACTCTATACTGCCTGCTGCAAGTATCTTGATTCAGATACTATCATGTACTACTAATTCCAGATTCTCTCAGGACTTATAACAAACACTCAGATCTCCTCCTCCATTAATATGCTAAACGATTTGTTTCAGGGAACAAAATATGGTTGATGAAGGGAAGGGAATTACCTGTCGAAGTTGATGGTTGCTTCCAAAGGACTTCGAAGAGCTCTTCGATTTGCAGGGCAGGAACCAGACGGCAGGGAGAAATTTAGGGTTTATGGGGAGGGTGGATCAATCCTTGATTATAAATATATACTCGGGCTTTGATAGGATTAACTCTATGATTTGGATTCCCCCCAGAGATTTGATCCAATCTCTTCCCTTCGAATCCTATTTGAATTCGAGCAGAGTTACTGTCCTGAATTCAAATTAGCACATCTAGCAGTTTGAACCTTGAAGTTTTTTGGGGTTTTGCATATGGGCTATCTCATTGGCTTTTAGTGTTGGGGTTTTAGTGTTTTATTCATATAAAAGCCCTCCCTAAAACAATGTTTGCACAAAACCCTTCCTCTCTATTATAACCAAAGTAGTAATTACACCTATACCACCATGTACATTGGCAATAATTATTTAAATAATTATTTAGCAAAAAAAAGAATGATGATAAAATGGGAATTTCGGGACAGGGGCTTACAGTAAACCCAATAACAAATAAACCCGTTACTGTGCGGGTTTAAACCCGATACTTTTAACTAAACCCGTTAACCCATTAAATATACTCGTGTCCGGACAGTTAGGGACACGAGTGGTCGAGTCTAATACCGAGTCTTGTGTCCGTGGCTAGCTGTAAAACCCCTAAATTTCTACTGTATTTTTTTATTTTTGGTGCTGATTTAAAAAAAATTTATTGTACGTCGCATAGTCGCATTGTACGTCACGCACGAAATTTTGATTTTCGAAATTGCTCGACGAGTGCGAATATGTGCGAGCGTACATATTTCTTTAAAAACATTTTTCTATTTGTATCATTTCAAAATAATATATATAATTATTTTAGCTATCGTATCAAAATTTTCAATATTT
The DNA here is from genome assembly GCA_029216955.1 of Iris pallida. Classification (NCBI taxonomy): domain Eukaryota; kingdom Viridiplantae; phylum Streptophyta; class Magnoliopsida; order Asparagales; family Iridaceae; genus Iris; species Iris pallida. The sequence goes on from JANAVB010010199.1 coordinate 29,877, forward strand.
TATTTTTATTTATAAAAAGCCTTTGGTTTATACAGTTATTAATAGTAAATAATATTCTTTGTACATACATATATATTTCATAAATATTTTATTAGTTTATTTTTTATAATATTTATTATTTTCGAAATTAATATTATAGGTATTTTTAGAAAATATTTTTGAATTATTATGGCGATTTAAATATTGATTTGATTCCATGGATTTATTTAAATAGTTAAAATAATATCTATATTTTGAAATTGATTTACCTTATCTAATTTTAAGCTAAATGTTGAAATTTAATTGGATTTGTATTTGGATTGGATTTGATTGATTTTAAATTAAGTTGGGAATTATCTATTTTGGGTTTTAAATAAATCCTAATATTTATCAAACTGGGAATTCCCACATCCTATAAATAGGCAGGTACTCCTCCATAAATTCTCACATCCACAAAATTCCACAAACCAAGATGTGCATCGTGTCGGTGTTCCCTTCCTCCATTATATATTTTTTACATATACAATTATCATTTGTGTGTCCGACAACCCAGACACAAGCCAAAATCCATCCCCATGTCTGTATCGGACACACCCGACACAGCCCCAAATTCTAAACCCTAACCCTATCCGTGACCATAATCCTACCCCAGTCCCCTCCGATGCCCTTTCCCGGCGAGTCCTCGTGCACCACCACGATGACCGTCCTCACACCACCACTGCCATCCCCATCTCCTCTCCCATCCGATCCATCACCACCATGGCCCCATCGACTCTACCTACCTCGTCGTTCTTCTCTCATCCTCCGACTCCCCTCTTCGAATAGCCAACCTAGACCGGCCTTGCCCGACGACTGACCCCATCACAAAAATGCCACGGCCATCACCGGACCCTTGTCCTGTCAGCAACACACCAGCCAGTCGTCGCCAAAAACCTAAATTTCCTATGCCGTCACCACCACCTCTTCCTCTCCTCACCACCGCAACCACCATCGCCACTACGGCCGGCGCCGGCGCCACCATCGAAAAATCACCAAAGAAATAAATCAAAAACCCTAACTCTAACCCATACCTCTCTGGACGCCGTCGCGTCTCCGCCGCGAACGCCGCCGCCGGCGGAGCCCCTCTCCCTCACAGCCCAACTCCCGCGACCTGAGCGCTCCGTCGTGCTCGGCACGACCACTGCCCCGGAGTCACCGCCTGGCCCCCTTCTCCGGTCTTCCGCCGCCCGATGAAACCCCCAAACCCTAGTTCCCGTGTCCTTCCTCCACCGCCGTCCGCCGTGACTGATGGAACCGCCGCCCGCGTCCTCGGCCAAGCGCCCCATTCGCCGGATCTGAGCTTCCTCTTCCTCGAACTCCTCCGCCTCTGTCTCTGTTCGCACGCCACCTCACCGCCTCCCCTCGCCGAGACCGTCCGCCCTTCCTCCCATCGGTCGTCGCGACGACCCTCAGCTCCTCCGTGAAACCCTTCACCTCCGCCTAGCTCCGCCACCGCGTTCTCCTCGAAACCCCTCTGCCACCTCGCCTCTGCCCCATCCTCCGCTTCCGCCGGCCGCCTCACCCTCTCTTTTCGCTGTGTAAATTTTATTTCATCTCTGGGAGAGAGATGTTACTGTATAAATTTTTATTATTTTTATTATTATTTTTATTATTATTATTATAAACTTTGTTTTATTTTTATTATTATTTATTATTATTATTATTATTATTTTATTCTGTTGTTGTTTATATTTATAATTATTATTATTATTATTACTATAATTATTATTAAAGATATTTGTGTGTTTGTAGGTATGTATTATGTAGGTACATTAGTAAATTAATTTTTGTAAAAATATATAGATGACTCTATTTTACTGATAGGTTGTTGCCATTATTATTATTTCTACTACTTTATTTTTATTATTTATTATTTTTTGTTGCTACTGGCAAAAGATACATTAAAATTTTGGTTGATTATTTTTATATAGTAAATATTCCTAAGTTATTTTGGTAGCAAAGTATAGCAATGAAATTTTAAATTTAGGATTTGGCTTTTACATATATTATTATTGTAGTATTTTTAGACCATGTTTTTACCCAAAATTTTATTATGAGTATTAGCCTTAAAATAATTTATTAGGATTTCAAATCATATTATATTCTATATATCTAAAAAGTGATATTTTAAATAGTATAAATATTTTTAAATAATATAAGTATTCCTCCTCCAAATTTCATCGACTATCCGTTTCTTGATCATGACCAAACCTATTCTCTATCCTCTTCTGAAATCCTGTACGACCTCATGTCAACTCTTAACCAATCTGACGGTACTGAACCCGAGGGAACAGTCCATGCCATCACCCGAGGCCGTCATGCGTAGTTTGTAACATCACAGTCATACTTCATGCCATAGGATCATAGCCCCACACCAGGCGTCACAACATGCAAGTATACCTTGCTATATTTACTGTCATATTATTTATTTTCAGTATTTATTTACTATGTTTCATATTTTTATAAACTGTGCGTCCAAGTCACACTTGGGTGCAAGCGACTTTATTAGTCATTTCTTGTTTTATTTTATTTGTTGCATGTCGACTTAGTTGTAGTGGACTACCTTTCTATTGTGGGATATTCTTATATCTCCATTGGCCATGACACACACTACACGGTTTGAGACATGTTGCTAGGGGCACGGCTTGCATGTTGACTGGCCATCTTTATGTAAGAAGTCGTGTGACGGATAGATGATCGTAACTGCTATGACTAGGGTTTTAGAGACTCAAGCAGTTACAAAACTGGACGAGCCATGGACATGACTTGAACAGTGTAGGAAATATTGGGGGAGGACAGTCGCTAGTACGTATGGGAAGCCAAACAGGTAAACCACAGTCTCCGGATAGAACTGTGGCAAATTATTTACAGATACCCTCTGACGTTTTGGACGTTACGGCCGGATACGGATCACTGGATGCCAGTTACGTACTTATAGCCAAAAATCCCACCCATGCGCATGAAAGTTGTCCTCTAAATTGCACATTAGGCGGTTAGAATCTCCTTTGCATATTTGTGTCTAGGTTAGTCTTATATATATTATTTTATTATTCTGACAGTTCATATTAGCTTGTTCTTCCTGTATCTTGCTACGTCCGTCTGAGGAGTTTTTCCTCAGGTGTGTGTTTATGTCTTCTGCAGGTATCCTAGCCAAGGCCGTGGTCTTCTCCATTCTTTCGAAGACACTTGCGCTTGGTTCGTCTTGCCATTTTCGATTCATATACATTTCTTTCATTGAGATAGTTGGTAGTGGACTTTGTCTCCGCCCAACGATTGTACCATAAATATTCAGTTGATTTTATATTATTATTCTTTTTATTGTGGATGAGATTTAGTTTGTCTTGGATTACTGTATTTTACAGCTTATGTATTCATACGAGACCTACGTACTTCGTATGAATACAGCTGGCATGTCTACGTACTTAGTCCTACGTATTTTGGGACTGGGGTGTTACATATTTTTGTGGTGGCCCATGCAGGTCTAGATAAATTGTTTGGTTACGTTACCGTACCAAGCAAGCCTGCGTATAGGATTAGAGTCTAGGATCTCATCCATACACTTGACTGTCTTCTCGCTTGACTCCTAGATTTGCATCTTGCTTGATTCTCTACCGTTAATTCTTATCCTTCTTTCGTGCTTGATGTTGGTTAGAAAGGTAATCCATACTAGGTGAACGTGACCCATTGTTCCATTACCCTACTAGTTTAACTCTTGTAAGTTTGGTAGAATGCCTTATGACCTAGCAATCCCTTTGTCCTTATGACCTATATTAGCAAGTTCACTTAGGTTCTAGAACTTAGAGGACCCTAACCCATCTAGTCAACCAAAGACTTGGACAAAAGAGACTATAGGTCGACTTTATAGGCACCAAACAAGACTTATATTCTTAAGGTATTCGAACTAATTCTAGTCTCTTTCAATACTTATCTCACGTGCCTATATTTTTACCATCTTAACTAAATGTTGCTACTATAGCCTAGTTTTGCAAGTTTAACCGTTATCAAACTTGTTCAAGACATATGCTATTGAGCGCACGCTCACTAACATATTGTCTAGTCAGAACCGGTGCATGATGGTCTGATCAACCGAGTGCACTTTGGTTGCTATCTATCGTTATATATGGATGGGAACATAGTTAAACTTGTCCTCTAGAGTCCCATCCGCGACAGCCTTGACAATTCCTTTTTGAATTACTCACTCGCCTTTGAACCACATATTGGTATTGGAAAACAAACTTCTTGGACTCATATTGGTTTTCGTCTTTCACCTATTTTAGACGAAGACTCGTACTTGATAGATAGACCCAAAGTATCACCTCTAGTTGCCCCATCATCTATTGCCAAGCTAGTTAGCCAACGACCAAAGCCACGTGACTATAATCTCATCTCAAGTTATTCGCCCTCAAACTATTACCTTGACCTTCTAATCGCTTTCTTAATCGTGCCCCAACCTACTCTCAAGGAACCATGTCTTTAAGTCCTCAAATTATTTCTTTTGATACTGTACTATTCTTTATTGCATGTTATCTCGATTAAACTCTAACCTTAATCATTGCCCTTCTAGCGTTAGTTAGCCATATACATGATTTAATTTTCGTCATTATTTCATCGCGATTTTCTAATGCATGTTGCATTGAACGTCGTTTATTTGCCTCGTCTAGCGACTTGATCGTATTCATGTAACCTTCTCACCCAACCCCTATTATTCTTAATTTCGAGGACGAAATTCTTGTAAGTTTGGTAGGATGTAAAACCCCTAAATTTCGACTATATTTTTTTATTTTTGGTGCTGATTTAAATTTTTTTTATTGTACGTCGCATAGTCGTATTGTACGTCACGCACGAAATTTTGATTTTCGAAATTGCTCGACGAGTGCGAATATGTGCGAGCGTACATATTTCTTTTAAAAACATTTTTCTATTTGTATCATTTCAAAATAATATATATAATTATTTTTAGCTATCGTATCAAAATTTTCAATTTTTTATTGTTATTTATAAAAAGCCTTTGGTTTATACAGTTATTAATAGTAAATAATATTCTTTGTACATACATATATATTTCACAAATATTTTATTAGTTTATTTTTTATAATATTTATTATTAAATTAATATTATAGGTATTTTTAGAAAATATATTTTTGAATTATTATGGCAATTTAAATCTTGATTTGATTTCATGGATTTATTTAAATAGTTAAAATAATATCTATATTTTGAAATTGATTTACCTTATCTTATTTTAAGCTAAATGTTGAAATTTAATTGGATTTGTATTTGGATTGGATTTGATTGATTTTAAATTAAGTTGGAAATTATCTATTTTGGGTTTTAAATAAATTCTAATATTTATCAAACTGGGAAATCTCACATCCTATAAATAGGCAGGTACTCCTCCATAAATTCTCACATCTACAAAATTCTACAAACCAAGATGTGCATCGTGTCGGTGTTCCCTTCCTCCATTATATATTTCTTTTACATATACAATTATCATCTGTGTGTCCGACAACCCAGACACAAGCCAAAATTCATCCCCATGTCTGTGTCGGACACACCCGACACAGCCCCAAATTCTAAACCCTAACCCTATCCGTGACCATAATACCCCAGTCCCCTCCGATGCCCTTTCCCGGTGAGTCCTCGTGCACCACCACGATGACCGTCCTCACACCACCACTGCCATCCCCATCTCCTCTCCCATCCGATCCATCACCACCATGGCCCCATCGACTCTACCCACCTCGTCGTTCTTCTCTTATCCGCCCCGACTCCCCTCTTCGAATAGCCAACCCAGACCGGCCTTGCCCGGCGACTGACCCCATCACCAAAATGCCACGGCCATCACCGGACCCTTGTCCTGTCAGCAAACACACCAGTCAGTCGTCGCCAAAAACCTAAATTTTCTATGCCGTCACCACCACCTCTTCCTCTCCTCACCATCGCAACCACCACCGCCACTACGGCCGGCGCCGGCGCCACCACCGAAAACTCACCAAAGAAATAAATCAAAAACCCTAACTCTAACCCATACCTCTCTGGCCGTCGCCGCGTTTCCGTCGTGAACATCGCCGCCGCCGCGTTTCCGTCGCGAACGTCGCCGCCCGGAGCCCCTCTCCCTCACAGCCCAACTCCCATGACCTGAGCGCTCCGTCGCGCTCGGCACGACCACTGCCCCGGAGTCACCGCCTGGCCCCCTTCTCCGGTCTTCCGCCGCCCGACGAAACCCCCAAAACCCAAGTTCCCGTGTCCTTCCTCCACCGCCGTCCGCCGTGACTGATGGAACCGCCGTCCGCGTCCTCGGCCAAGCACCCCATTCGCCGGATCTGAGCTTCCTCTTCCTCAAACTCCTCCGCCTCTGTCTCTGTTCGCACGCCACCTCACCGCCTCCCCTCGCCGAGACCGCCGTGCCCTTCCTCCCGTCGGCCTCCGCGATGACCCTCAGCTCCTCCGTGAAACCCTTCACCTTCGCCTAGCTCCGCCACCGCGTTCTCCTCGAAACCCCCTCTGCCACCTCGCCTCCGCCCCATCCTCCGCTTCCGCCGGCCGCCTCGCCCAGCGCTCCCGCGCCGCCGGCCGCCTCACCCTCTCTTTTCGCTGTGTAAATTTTATTTCATCTCTCTGGAGAGAGAGATGTTACTGTATAAAATTTTATTGTTTTTATTATTATTATTATTATTATTATTATTATTATTATTATAAACTTTGTTTTTTATTATTATTATTATTATTATTATTATTATTATTATTATTATTATTTTATTCTGTTGTTGTTTATATTTATAATTATTATTATTATTACTATAATTATTATTAAAGATATTTTGTGTGTTTGTAGGTATGTATTATGTAGGTACATTAGTAAATTAATTTTTGTAAAAATATATAGATGACTCTATTTTACTGATAGGTTGTTGCCATTATTATTATTTCTACTACTTTTTTTTATTTATTATTTTGGTTGCTACTGGCAAAAGATACATTAAAATTTTGGTTGATTATTTTATATAGTAAATATTCCTAAGTTATTTTGGTAGCAAAAATATAGCATTAAAATTTTAAATTTAGGATTTGGCTTTTACATATATTATTATTGTAGTATTTTTAGACCATGTTTTACCCAAAATTTTATTATGAGTATTAGCCTTAAAATAATTTATTAGGATTTCAAAACATATTATATTCTTCTAAGTATATATCTAAAAAGTGATATTTTAAATAGTATAAATATTTTTAAATAATATAAGTATTCCTCCTCCAAATCTCATCGACTATCCGTTTCTTGATCATGACCAAACCTATTCTCTATCCTCTTCTGAAATCCTGTACGACCTCATGTCAACTCTTAACCAATCTGACGGTACTGAACCCGAGGGAACAGTCCATGCCATCACCCGAGGCCGTCATGCGTAGTTGTAACATCACAGTCATACTTCATGCCATAGGATCATAGCCCCACACCAGGCGTCACAACATGCAAGTATACCTTGCTATATTTACTGTCATATTATTTATTTTCAGCATTTATTTACTTTGTTTCATATTTTTATAAACTGTGCGTCCAAGTCACACTTGGGTGCAAGCGACTTTATCAGTCGTTTCTTGTTTTATTTTATTTGTTGTATGTCGACTTAGTTGTAGTGGACTACCTTTCTATTGTGGGATATTCTAATATCTTCATTGGCCATGACACTCACACTATACGGTTTGAGACATGTTGCTAGGGGCACGGCTTGCATATTGACTGGCCATCTTTATGTAAGAAGTCGTATGACGGATAGATGATCGTAACTGCTATGACTAGGGTTTTAGAGACTCATGTAGTTACAAAACTGAACGAGCCATGGACATGACTTGAACAGTGTAGGAAATATTGGGGAAGGACAGTCGCTAGTGCGTATGGGAAGCCAAACAGGTAAACCACAGTCTCCGGATGGAATTGTGGCAAATTTTTTACAGATACCCTCTGACGTTTTGGACGTTACGGCCGGATACGGATCACTAGATGCCAGTTACATACTTATAGCCAAAAATCCCACCCATGCGCATGAAAGTTGTCCTCTAAATTGCACATTAGACGGTTAGAATCTTTTTTGCATATTTGTGTCTAGGATAGTCTTATATATATTATTTTATTATTCTGACAGTTTATATTAGCTTGTTCTTCCTGTATCTTGCTACGTCCGTCTGAGGACCTGGTTTTTCCCCAGGTGTGTGTTCATGTCTTCCGCAGGTATCCTAGCCAAGGCCGTGGTTTTCTCCATTCTTTCGAAGACACTTCGCTTGGTTCGTCTTGCCATTTTTGATTCATGTACATTTCTTTCATTGAGATAGTTGGTAGTGGACTTTGTCTCCGTCCAACGATTGTACCATAAATATTCAAGTTGATTTTATATTATTATTTTTTTATTGTGGATGAGATTTAGTTTGTCTTGGATTACTGTATTTTATAGCTTATGTATTCATACGAGACCTACGTACTTCGTATGAATACAGCTGGCATGTCTACGTACTTAGTCCTACGTATTTTGGGACTGGGGTGTTACATGTTTTTGTGGTGGCCCATGCAGGTCTAGATAAATTGTTTGGTTACATTACCGTACCAGGCAAGCCTGCGTATAGGATTAGAGTCTAGGATCTCATCCACACACTTGACTGTCTTCTCGCTTAACTCATCGATTTGCATCTTGCTTGATTCCCTCTACCGTTAATTCTTATCCTTCTTTCGTGCTTGATGTTGGTTAGAAAGGTAATCCATACTAGGTGAACGTGACCCATTGTTCCATCACCCTACTAGTTTAACTCTTATAAGTTGGGTAGAATGTCTTATGACCTAGCAATCCCTTTGTCCTTGTGACCTATATTAGCAAGTTTACTTAGGTTCTAGAACTTAGAGGACCCTAACCCATCTAGTCAACCAAAGACTTGGACAAAAGAGACTATAGGTCGACTTTATAGGCACCAAACAAGACTTATATTCTTAAGGTATTCGAACTAATTCTAGTCTCTTTCAATATTTATCTTACGTGCCTATATTTTTACTATCTTAACTAAATGTTGCTACTATAGACTAGTTTTGCAAGTTTAACCGTTATCAAACTTGTTCAAGACACATGCTCTTGAGCGCGCGCTCACTAACATATTGTCTAGTCAGAACTGGTGCATGCTGGTCTGATCAACCGAGTGCACTTTGGTTCGCTTTTATCTATCGTTACACGTGGATGGAAACATAGTTAAACTTGTCTTCTAGAGTCACATCCGCGACAGCCTTGACAATTCCTTTTTGAATTACTCACTCGCCTTTGAACCACATATTGGTATTGGAAAACAAACTTCTTTGGACTCATATTGGTTTTCGTCTTTCACCTATTTTAGACGAAGACTCGTACTTGATAGATAGACCCAAAGTATCACCTCTAGTTGCCTCCATCATCTATTGTCAAGCTAGTTAGCAAACGACCAAAGCCACGTGACTATAATCTCATCTCAAGTTATTCGCCCTCAAACTATTACCTTGACCTTCTAATCGCTTTCTTAATCGTGCCCCAACCTACTATCAAGGAACCATGTCTTTAAGTCCTCAAATTATTTCTCTTGATACCGTACTATTCTTTATTGCATGTTATCTCGATTAAACTCTAACCTTAATCATTGCCCTTCTAGCGTTAGTTAGCCATATCCATGATTTAATTTTTGTCATTATTTGTTCATCGCAATTTTATAATGCATGTTGCATTGAACGTCGTTTCTTTGCCTCGTCTAGCGACTTGATCGTATTCATGTAACCTTCTCACCCAACCCCTATTATTCTTAATTTCGAGGACAAAATTCTTGCAAGTTGGGTAGGATATAAAACCCCTAAATTTCTACTGTATTTTTTTATTTTTGGTGCTGATTTAAAATTTTTTTTATTGTACGTCGCATAGTCGTATTGTACGTCACGCACGAAATTTTGATTTTCGAAATTGCTCGATGAGTGCGTGTCACTCCCCGTTCCCAGAATGCGTATTTTTGTACATGTGCAACTCATGTATATTTATTTATTTAATATTTATCATGTATTATCCTGTAATTAAATTCCTTTAATTTTATGTTAATTAATTATCTGCATTTTATTTCCTGCAATTTTATTCCTGTATTTATTTTCTGCTTTTAAACCTCTCTGCTTTGCTTTCGGGTTGCCTTGGTTGGATCCGATGGAACCCGGTCCAATAACCCCACCTACCACCACCCTTCCTATTTAAGCTCCCATCTCCTTCTCTCTCCTCATAACTCTCATTCTTCACCATTACTTCTTCTTCTTCCTCTCATCACTTCTCCACCTACCAGCAGTAGCAGCAGGCAAGTGCAATCTTGCTTCTTGCTTGGAGAACCATTTTTATGGTTCATTTCTCTTCCTCTCATGATTCTGAGAGAGTTTAGTACTTAGCATTTTTGATTTCTGTGGCTGGTTTCTCCCAGATCTGAGTTGCTATGTTCTCGGTTGTTCTTGGGTTTTGATCTCCCAACTTAGCGTAGATTTTCAGTCACGCACACGTTCTTACGTGTTTGCATGGATTTTCAGTCACGCATACGTTCTTATGTGTCTGCGTGGATTTTCAGTCACGCTCACGTTCTCATGAGCGTGCGTGAATTTTCAGTCACGCACACGTTCTTACGTGTCTGCGTGGATTTTTAGTCACGCACACGTTCTCATGAGCGTGCGTGAATTTTTAGTCACGCACACGTTCTTACGTGTCTGCGTGGATTTTCAGTCACGCACACGTTCTCATGAGCGTGTGTGAATTTTCAATCACGCACACGTTCTTACGTGTCTGCGTGGATTTTTAGTCACGCTCACGTTCTCATGAGCGTGCGTGGATTTTGAGTCACGCTCATGTTCTTACATGTTAGCGTGAATTTTAGTCACGCTCACGCCTGTACGTGTCAGCGTGCATTTTAGTCACACTCACGCCCTTACATGCCAGCGTGAATTTTGAGTTACGCTCACGTCTTGCGTGCGTGCGTGAATTTCTTGTCCCACTTTTCACGCTCACTTGTGCGTGCGTGAATTTCTTATCATTTTTCACGCTCACTTATGAGTGCGTGAATTTTCCTTCACGCTTACACTGTGCATGCCAACGTGAACCACTTTTCACGCTCACGCTGTTTACACGCTCACTCTAACCTGCTAGACTTGACGTGACTTTTTGGCCTTAGCTTAGACTTGTTGGCGTGACTTTCTAACCAGGGTGTTTTTATTTGTTCTATAACTTATTCATTTAATGATAGCATGATAATTCTTCTATTATATCCTTACGCCTTTTGGCATGAACTTGATAAAATCATGGTATGTTAATATTGTTAAATACGGATTGTTATGTGGAATGCGTCTTGTGTCCTGATTGATCCATGGATACCCAGTAAGGCTGGAACTTAACTCTGAGGAGTTATAGACTCGACCCCATTTAATACTAATTGACTCTCATGCCTTGTCACCATTGATAATGATTGTGACATTGACTAAATATTGATCATGCGTTCCTAGTTGGAACTAAGAGACTGGCTAGTCGTCTTATTGAATGAAATGAATGAGACACGTTCATGTAATGAACTATTGTACTCGATTAGCCAATCCCGAATATTGGCATACAGGCACATGCAGGTTTCAAATTATTTATTTATCTATTTTACAAAAACAGCATGTGTACTTTATGGTCAAGGCATGATTATCCCGTGGTTAGATTTGATTGTTGCATCATGCTATGTAAAACCTACAACCTAGCCGCACGGGTATCATTGTAGAGTTGTGCATATCGTACCCCGTACGAAGGTACTCATTTGAATGACCATGATCCACGGCATGGAATTTCACTCAACGTAGAGACTATTAAGTCAAATAAAATAATGATGACATGGAGAGAATGGATTCCCGAGTTCTTACATGGCAGCCCTCTTCGGGACTATTAAAGTGCCCGACAGGCCGGCTGGTTCCCACAGACACTGTAAATCTGTCACACGGGCAGGGAACGGTATCTGCTTATATTATTGTACATGCTATATTAACGGCGGGCGTCCCGCTGGAACTCGTCTAATTACATGATTGGCGCAGTTGATTGACTGGATAGACTAGCCTTGCTCGTACATAGTAAGAACTGAGGAATCCCTATTTGCATAATTCCAGGATAACTTGGGACTCACAATAGCAAGCTGTAGGAGTTGATTGGCCGTTCAAGATGATTTGTTTGTGTACTGTACCTACTCTGTTGCCTAAACTGAGATGAGCAGAATGTCAGGACATGACGGGCCAACTTCTGTCCTTGTTTGGTTGGGAGGTTGGTTCGAAGTGTCGTGATGTTATGTGAATCCTAGTGGAAAGCAGAGATCTATTATTATATTCTCTTACTTACTGGTTTAATCCTTCATATCGTGCTCCCTTGTGGTACTTGCTATTAGAGGTTTAACCTCTCTAGTTTTGCATGGCCAGATTTAGAGCCAGTCCTCGAGGATTCAGCTTACTTCTAACTCCAAGATGGTCAATACTAGAGGAATGATCGCAGGAGGACTCGAGTGGGTTCCTTACTCCACCGCTCGTTTTGTTATTTACTTCATACTTAGCCGTTTGGCACCGACATGTTAGTCGGATTGTCTTGCACTTACCTTTACATAATTGTAATTAAGTCAGACTGCAGCTGATAATAATTGTGTATATGTTACTATACCATCTGGCTATATTTTGTAAAGCCAGATCTCAAGAACACTTTGACTAAGCGTTTGGGACGCCTTACTGCTTTATCTTACATGTTCTCTATTTTTGCTTCTTGTTTGAATGATTGAGACAATAGATATGAAGTGACCATAGTAAGACTTTCATGTAGTATGTACCCCCTCGTCTGGTTAGACAGCATTAATCGTATTATACGGTATTCATCTACCCGTAATACGTAGCTGGCTGAGTCATTCTCCCGCTCTCCAGTATTCTGGTTCTGGGGTCCAACTGCTGGTTCCACTATCACTTCTTCCTGGATAGTCTCTTGAGTTAGTACCGGCCCTTGTTGCTGACAAACATGGTCAGGTTGTCCATGTTGCTGTCCATGTTGTTGCTGTCCAGCTCTGACAGATACGGACGAGGTGCCCCTAAGAAAAGGGACAAGAGAACAATCAAATGACCGGACAGGGAAGATCAATGAAGTCAAAGGATACTGGAATGTCAAGCTAGAGTTGAGAATCGACGAATCATGAGATCAAGGGGAAACATGTGTGATTGAGACATCCTATTAAACAAAACACCCCACAAGTCTGAAATCAGACCTGCATGGGCTACCACTAAAATCTTGTCACGCCCCAGAACCAGAACACTGGAGAGCGGGGGAATGACTCAGCCAGCTACGTATTACGGGTAGATGAATACCGTATAATACGATCAATGCTGTCTAAAGACGAGGGGGTGCATACTACATGAAAGTCTCACTATGGTCACTTCACATCTATTGTCTCAATCATTCGAACAAGAAACAGCAATAGAGAACATGTAAGATAAAGTAGTAAAGCGTCCCAAACGCTCTGTCAAAATGTTCTTAATATCTGGCTTTACAAAACATAGCCAGATTGATGTAGCAAAAGTATACACAATTGTTATCAGCTGCAGCCTGACTTTAGTTACAATTATGTAAAAAGTAAGTACAAGACAATCCGACTAACATGTCGGTGCCAAACGGCAAGGTATAAAGTAGATAGCAAAACGAGCGGGGAAGTAAGAAACCCACTCGAGTCCTCCTGCGATCATCCCTCTAGTGTTGACCATCTTGGAGGTAGAAGTAAGCTGAGTCCTCGGGAACCGGCTCTAAATCTGGCCATGCAAAACCAGAGAGGTTAGACCTCTAATAGCAAGTACCACAAGGAAGCACGACATGAGAACTAAAACCAGTAATGAGAAATATAATAATAGATCTCTGCTTTCCACTAGGATTCACATCACATCACGATACTTCGAACCAACCTTCCAACCAAACAAGGACAGAAGTTGGCCCGTCATGTCTTGATATTCTGATCATCCCAGTTAGGTAACAGAGTAGGTACAGTGCACAAACAAATCATCTTGAACGGCCAATCAAATCCTACGGCTTGCTATTTTGAGTCCCAAGTTATCTTGGAATTTATGCAATAGGGATTCCTCCGTTCTTACTATGTACGAGCAAGGCTAGTCGATCCAGTCAATCAATTGCGCCATTCATGAATTAGACGAGTCCCAGCGGGACGCCCGTCATCAATATACAATATACAATAATAATATAAGCAGATAATGTTCTCTGCCCGTGTGGCAGGTTTACAGTATCTGTGGGAACCAGCCGGCCCGTCGGGTACTACTTGTCCCAAGGGGGCTGCCATGTAAGAACTCGGGAATCCATTCTCTCCATGCAATCATTATTTTATTTAACTTAATAGTCTCTACGTTGAGTGAAGTACCATGCCGTGGATCATGGTCATTCAGAATGAGTACTTTCGTACGAGGTACGATATGCACAACTCTACAATGATACCAGTGCGGTCAGGTTGTAGGTCTTACATAGCGTAATGCAACAATCAAAACTAACCACGGAGTAATCATGCCTTGACCATAAAGTACACATGCTTCTTTGTAAGATAAATAAATAACTAAATAAATAAATAATTTGCAACCTGCATGTGCCTGTATGCCAATATTCGGGATCAGCCAGTCGATTTTAATAGTTCATAATTAATATGAACGTGTCTCATTCATTCAATTCAATAAGACGACTAGCCAGTCTCTTAGTTCAAACTAGGAACGCATGATCAATTATTAGTCAAGGTCACAATCATTATCAATGGTGACAAGGCATGAAAGTCAACTAGTATTTAGTGGGGTTGAGTCTACAACTCTCAGGGTTTAATTCCAGTCAATCGGGGTATCTATAACTCAATTCACGACACATGGTACATCCCACGTAACAATCTATATTTAACAGAAATATCAACATATCATGATTATATCAAGTTTTATGCAAAAAGGCGTAAGGATATAAAATGGACGTTAAATATCTAATAAGATATCAATATACAGGGCTATAGAAGATCCAGGATAAACAGGCTACTCTCATGTCAGCCTACGCTCATGTCAGCGTACGCACAGGTCAAGCTACGCTCAAGCCAGCGTACGCTCAGGTCAAGCTAGCGTATGGACTTCATACGACTCCTGACCATCCAAGTCAGCGTATGCATGTCATACGCTCCCAAAAGGTAGCGTATGAACTCCATACGACTCCTGACCATCCAAGTCAGCGTATGCATGTCATACGCTCCCAAAAGGTAGCGTATGAACTCCATACGACTCCTGACCATCCAAGTCAGCGCTCCCAAAAGGTAGCGTATGCAAGACACACGCTACCTAAAAAGGCAGCGTATGGACTCCATACTGCGCTGCGCTAAAGAGCGCGCACAGCTCAGTGATGCTAGCTAAAAAGCTAGCATACACTGCTCACTGTCTTCTCCAAACAGCAAGAACTCCATGGTTGCACCCCAAAGTTCAAAAGTCCATAACTTGGTCAAAACAAGTCCAAATCCAACTTTCCAAAGGTCAAAATTGGGTAGAATAAACTTCTCTACAATATGGAACCATCAAAACTTGAAAACAAGGAAGTTTGATAGATCAAAACCACCAAACTCTGAAAATAACTTATTTCTAGATCTACAAAAATTAAGACTTCGAAATGAAAAATGCCAAGTTCTAAACTCTCTTAGGATCTTGCGAGGAAGATAAAATGAACTACAAAAACATGGGTTCTCATGGGGAGCAAGTTGTACTTGCCTACGGTTTGGTAGGTGGAGAGAGTAATGAAGAGGAAGAAGAGGAGTAATGGTGAGAATGAGTAATGAGGAGAGAGAATGGAGAGGGTGGCTTTAAATATGGAAGGGGTGGTAGGTGGGAGCTAATGGGCCGGGTTCAATGGGTCGGGTTGTAGGGGATCCAACCAAAGCCAACCCGAACCCAAATAAGCAAGACTAAGGCAGGGAATAAAAGCAGGAGATAAAGTGCAGAAATAAAATTGCAAAAATATAATTGCAGGAAATAAATTAACATGAAAATTTAAAGAGCAGATTAACTGATTAACATGAAATTAAAGGAATTTAAATACAGGATAATACATGATAAATGTTAAATAAATACATGATAAATACTAAATAAATACACATGAGTTGTACATGTATAAAAATACGCATTCTGGGAACGGAGAGTGACATCTCTACCCTCCTTAGAAAAATTTCGTCTTCGGAATTTCAAATCCAAGCAGGATAGAAACATCGGGGCTAAACTAATCTAAGTACAAGCAATTTAATCAAGCAATCATTTTACAATGTCCTTAACAAGTAACATATCTATACTTAACAATCTACGATATTAAGCAATTCTACCCATAAGGTGATAAGCATGAGGAATCAAGACAATCAAGGTACACAGAAAAAGATATACCTTGTGAGTCAAACAGATGTGGATACCGTGATCGGATATCATCCTCACGTTCCCACGTTGACTCTCCCAAAGAGTGATGACCCCAAGCAACCCGGACAAGGTTAATTGTTCGGTTCTTGAGTATCTTCTCTCTTCGGTCCAAGATGGACACAGGCTGTTCCTCGTAAGACAGGTTGGTACCAATAACCAGTTCTGAATGATCGAGGATATGGCTGGGGTCCGATACATACCTTCGTAATTGAGATACATGAAACACGTCATGCACCTCTCGTAACGAAGGTGGAAGGGACAAACGATAAGCAACATCGCCTACCCTATCAAGGATAACGAATGGTCCTACGTATTACGGACTCAACTTCCCGCGAACGCCAAATCTAATGACCCCACGGGTAGGTGAGATCCGCAAGAACACGTAGTCCCCAACAGAAAACTCTAGCGGCCTACGATGCTGGTCCGCTCAATGACGATGCCGATCCTGCGCAACACGAAGTCGCTATCTAATTTCCTTAATCACTTCAACCGTCTGGATAATCATTTCTGGGCCTAGCATCTTCCTTTCTCCGATATCATCCCATGCTAGTGGCGATCTACACTTCTTACCATATAGTGCTTCGAATGGCGCCATCTGGATACTGGCTTGATAACTGTTGTTGTATGAGAACTCAACTAAGTACAGGTGGCTTTCCCAAGATCCTCTAAAATCCAGAGTGCAAGCTCGTAACATATCTTCCAAAGTCTGAATTGTCCTTTCTGATTGTCCGTCCGTCTGCGGATGGTAAGCCGTGCTAAATCTTAACTTGGTACCCAGACTATGATGCAAGCTCTTCCAGAAATGTGATGTGAAACGGGTATCTCTGTCTGACACAATACTGACAGGGACTCCATGCTGCCTGACTATCTGTTGCATGTACAACTCTGCCAACTTTTCTGTAGATTGTCCTACTCTGAAAGGAAGAAAGTGTGCTACCTTTGTAAGCCGATCTACTATCACCCAAATAGCATCCTTACCACTTGGTGATCTCGGTAAACCGGTCACAAAGTCCATTGTAATATGCTCCCATTTTCATTTCGGGATGGGAAGCGGTTGCAATAATCCAGCTGGCCTCTGCTGTTCTGCCTTTACTTGCTGACATATCAAGCAACGGGAAACAAACCTAGCTATCTCCCTCTTCATCCCATTCCACCAGAAGTGCTGCTTGATATCTTGGTATATCTTGGTCCCTCCAGGATGTATAGAATACTGAGAACTGTGAGCTTCTGTCATAACTTCTTGTCTGATATCTCCACTAGAAACACATAGACGTGATCCAAACCTAAGCGTACCATCTTCGTGAATTTGCATCTCTTTTCTGAGTCCTGACTCACATTCTGCCCTAAGCTTCTGAATCCTTGGGTCTTGTGCCTGGGCTGCCTTGATCCTGCCTACCAAGTCGGATTAAACTTGTAGACTCGCCAGAATTCCTACATCACTAAGAAGTATAACTTCAATGCCCATCTCCTGAAGGTCTTCTAAGATGTGCTTCTGCGTTGTTAACATAAATGCGCCGCCTCTGCTGCTGAGAGCGTCTGCTACTACATTAGCCTTGCCTGGATGATACTGAAGCTCCACGTCATAATCCTTGATTAGCTCTAACCATCTTCTTTGCCTCATGTTCAGCTCCTTCTGAGTAAAGATGTACTTCAGACTTTTATGGTTTGTGTACATGTCCACTCGGTCACCATATAAATAATGTCTCCATAGCTTCAAAGCAAATACTACTGCCGCCAACTCCAAATCATGAGTTGGGTAATTCTTCTCGTGGTCCCGAAGCTGCCTCGATGCATATGCTATCACCTTTCCATGTTGCATAAGGACACATCCAAGTCCTTTACCTGACGCATCACAATATACAGTAAAACCTCCGGGTCCAGCTGGCAATGTAAGAATAGGCGCTGATATCAACTTCTGCTTCAAATTCTCAAACAATGACTGGCATTCTGCCGACCAGACAAATGGCACATCCTTCCGTGTCAAGCGGGTCATGGGTGCTGAAAGTCTTGCAAAATCTGACACAAATCTTCTGTATTATCCTGCCAATCCTAAGAAACTCCATACATCAGCTATGGTCTTGGGTACTGGCCAACTCTCTACTGCTTCTACCTTCTTGGGATCCACTGCTACTCCAGCTCCTGATACAATATGACCCACAAGATTTAACGAAGGCTCATATATTGAACATATAAGAGTTTGAGATTCATATGTATCCACAAGATTTAATATGACCCAATATGATACAATATGACCCACAAGATTCATATGTATCCACAAGATTCATATGTATCCACAAGATTCATATAAGAGTTTGAGATTCATATGTATCCACAAGATTCATATGATACAATATGACCCACAAGATTTAACGTTGGCTTTATATTGTAGAGTTTGAGATTCATATGTATCAAGACAAGAAGATGTTCATAGACTCATCGAACATATAAATAAAACATAAAAAAATTGGCATTCCGAGAACCACAAGATTTAACGAAGGCTCATATATTGAACATAACCCCAATGAGTAATGTGAGTTGTATCTCCAAAATATTTTTCCAAACTATTATTCCTTAAATGATAGCTGACATGACATCTGACATGTTAGCTGACATAACAAATTATAAAAAAAATTAATTATTCATTTTAATGTTAATTTAATATTAATTTTAAAGTTATTGTTAATGTTAACGTTAATTTAAATTTTACTTTTAATTTTAAACTTTAATGTTAATTTTAATTTTAATATAAAAAAATATTAGGTTGACCAAAACAAATCTAAAAGTAATTGTAGGGAAAGCAACCTATATGGGGAAAAGGATTAGATCCTAAGAGATCTTTAGCATAATTGTAGGGATCAAAACAAATCTAAAAATATCTTTTCGCATAACAAATTTATTTCTCACCACATGCATTCCCGACTATTTAAAGAGACGAGTGCAAGAATGTTCTTTGCAAAGGAAAAATAACAATAACAATAATCATAATAACTGGAGAAGAAAGATGGTGTCCAAATGCCATTTATTGATCCTTGGCTTCCTCCTGGCGCTTCTTGTTTCGTCGCCAGCCCCTTGCACCGGTTAGTAACATTGTTAGCAATATACGTAAAATATGTCAAATATGTCGCATTTATCATCTAATTCCGCGTGTTTTGTACTATGTTCTTAGTTAGAATGAAATATGTATATATTTCAACCAAGGCGATGGAAATCTGCTGACAGTTTGATTGGCAGGCTTGAGCGACGGCCATTGCGACTATATCGGGACGTGCAAGACGAAGGCCGATTGCGCCGCACCGTGCAAGAATGCAGGCCATTCTCCGATCGCTGTGTTGTGCGTACCCATGGGAGGCCCAACGCTCACATGCTGTTGCATTACCGGATGACCGGCAGACTGACCCCCAATCTTGAATTCGCTTATTATAAATAAGAAGGATCAAACATTCAACATGTGACCCAAATTCTCCTCCGGGAATGATTGCAATGTTTTCCTTTGGGAAAAATAAAGAATAATTCTTGACATATGGTCTGGTTTTTACAATTTGCTCTTACATTGGATTTGGTTATGACTTGTGCATGGGCTAGTTTGATTTTCATTTGAGATGATAAATGCGAAATGAAGCTCTCATGAACATTCAACCATTTTTATACCATGAAAACGTCAACAAATGTGAAATGTTTTGGATTGTATCTCGTTTTCGATTGACCCCTCAAGCCTTGCATAAAAATTTCTTTTAAAGCATATGAGCTCAGTCTAATATCGCAGTCATATGAGCCAAGTCCAATATTACCTCCTGGATTAACTCGTTGGAGTCACAATGCTTTCCTAACAAAATGTTGGGGCAGCCTTGTGGATTAACTCGTTGGAGTCGCAATACTTTCCTAACAAAATGTTGGGGCACCAAACAAATTTATTTTTGTCGTTTTAGCTAAAATTTCGACAAACAATAAAAAAGGCTGATTTTAAGGTGAATGACAATATGACCTGCATGATTTCGTCAATCTCCGAATCGAACCGCAAGGACATGGTTATATATATATATATATATATATATATATATATATATATATATATATATATATATATATATATATATATATATATATATATGCGAACGCTAAAAAAAAAAAAAAAAAAAAAAAAAAAAAAAAATATATATATGCGAACGCTCCCTCCGAGAATCGATCTCCTGACTACTCGGATCGCATGCATCTCTCTTAACCACTAAGCTAGAGATTATTTGCATACACACACACACATATATGTGTGTGTGTGTGTGTGTGTGATATATATATATGTGTGTGTGTGTGTGTGTGTGTGTGTGTTCCTCAAGCCAGGGGAGGGCCGAACTGAAGGAAGCGGAGCCCCTCAAGAATGCTCCGCGGAGTAAAGCGCAAACTTGGACAGAAATGTGCAGAAGCAACAACCAAACTGTCGGCAACAGCCAAACTGTCACTGACGAGATGCAATACGTCGAGCCACTAGAGAAGGAAGGAAGAGCAGTCGCGGAGTTCACAGGTGAAGATTTGGAGGAAACAGAAGAATACTAGAAGAACACAATCGTGTTGTATGTGATGCGCAACAAACCGTTTTACGGACAAATCCGCGCCTACGCTAGCAGAGTCTGGTTACCAAAGGGAAGCATGGAGTTCTTCTCCAGAGATAACGGTTTTTTCTACTTTCGGTTTGGAATGGTGGAAGACATGGAGTGTGTTCTGCAAGGAGGGCCTTGGACTTTCGACGGAAGAGCCATCATCTTGAAGAGATGGTCTTCAGGGATTCAATGCGAAAAAGAAGTTCTGCTAACGGCGCCGGTCTAGGTTAGATTTCCTGATCTTCCGATCCAATATTGGAGTACACCTATGCTCATGAAGCTCTCCAGCCTGATAGGGATCCCCTTGAAAGCCGACGAAGCCACGAACAAAAAGCAGCGACTCTCCTACGCTCGGATGTTCGTGGAAATAGAAGCTGGCGTCGATTTGCCTAGATCAGTGGATTATATGGTACCCAATGGCGAGATCTTCTCTCAGCGCGTGGGTTACGAATGGGTTCCTCCATCGTGCGAGAACTGTAGAAGTTTTGGACATCTCAAATCAAGTTGCAACTACCCGGCGTCTTGCAAGGAGGCCTCGACTAAAGAACTACAAGCGGACATGGAGGAAAGTATCAATCAACAAGAAGAAGACGTGCAGATGGAGCCACAAGAGGAGGGGGACGGGATCGAGCAAGGGCACCCTACTAGTATGGGAGAAACCATCACCAAAGAAGGATCAGGTAGCGCGTCGAGCAGGCAAATACCAGTTGATACCAGAGAAGAGAGAAAAGAAAACTCTAGTAACATGGGTATGGAGATGGTAACTCTCGAAGATACAGCCAAGTCCTCAGTGCTAGGTAAAAGACTAGGGCACCCGTCGACACGCTACGGGGAAGTTTTGGCTATAGAGGGTCCTACGGCGATAACACAGGGAAAAGGAGGTGCAGGTATACCCCCGGCGGGATCTCCATCAGCTAGTAAGGACCCCAAGGCAAGGAAGATCAACGCCAATGGGCAATCGAAAAATTCCGCAGCGGTCAGAAGCATTCTTCGAGGAGGAGCGACTGAGGATTCCAGGCTAACTAGGGCCAACCCGCTGTGGGCTGCAGTGCTACAGAGGGCTTCCAATAATCAGTCAAGTGATTCGGAGAACAATAATCAAAACTCTGAAACCTCACCCACGCCTTCAAGGGTGAGCGCGAGGAAATTGAAGGACCCTGCCTCCATCATTTAATGTCGATTCTATCATGGAATGTTAGGGGAGCCAACTCAATAGGAAGGTGGAGAAGCATTAGAGAGTTGATGAAGAGACTAAGAAGTTCGATAGTCATCGTGTTGGAGTCCAAAATCAAGACAGAGCCTCTGATCAATAGTAGGATTCCGAATAACTGGGGAGTGGCTCATAACCTCCATCTTAATAAGATGGCGAGGATTATGGTCCTGTGGAATAAGGACGTTTGGAACAGGATCCTTCGTTTCGAATCGCAACAGATGTTAGTTATTGAGTTTAACAATGATGGAGGTATGTCAATGCTCATTGCCGCCATCAACGGATTCAACGACAATAAACTCAGAAGCACCTTGTGGAGGGACATTGAAATGGTGAGTCTTAGCCTCGCTAATTCCAAGCCTCTCTTGCTCATAGGCGATTTCAACGCTATCCTGCATAAGGAAGAAAAGAGGGGAGGCAGAATGACTTCAGATAGCACTCTTGAAGAATTCCCGAATTGTACGATCAGGTCCGGGATTTCAGATCTTCATCGTACTGGAATGCTCTGGACTTGGAATAACCAAGCTTCGGAGAATCGGATTGAAAGTCAGATCGATCGGGCTATGGGGAACTCGATGTGGTTCGACACGTTTCCTGACACGAGCGTTAAAGGTCTTCCCTCAGGTCCAAGCGATCATTCTCCCCTCCAGGTGAGCTTCATCGATCAAGCTCACCGTAGTTCACCTCCCTTCAAATACTGTAACTCTTGGCCTCACTTGGATGGATACATGGAGGCTATCGAGTCTTGTTGGTGCTCGCATTCCTCCGAATTTAGCCAATTCAGACTCATGGAAAAACTTAGAGGGGCGAAGGGCAGTATCAAGAACTGGATCAGAAGTCAACCTCGGACCTCCTTGAAGGCTAATTGGCAAGGAGCTTGAGTCTATTCAGTTAAATAATCAACATAGTGCTAACAAGGCCAGTTTAGACAAAGAGAAGAGACTGAAGGCCCAGATGAACATAATGTATCAGCTCGAGGAGATCAAAATCAAGCAACGAGCAAAGTGCGATTGGGTGAAAGAGGGGGACAGTTGCTCCAAGTTTTTTCACGGGGTCGTCAAAGCCAGACAGAGTAGAAATCGTATTGCCTTACTCATTGCCGGCAACGGGAAAACTATTGAGAATCCTTTCGAGATCGAAGCGGAGGTAATAGAGTATTTCTCCACACTATACAATGGGGCAAATAGTAGTCAGACTTTTCCCACTATCACCTGCAAGAGAATTCTTACGGAGGAAGCAATCGGAGACCTCCATAAGGTCGTCTCTCTCAAAGAACTGGAGGAGATCGTCCTTGAGTCGAAGCCGAACAAGTCGCCTGGTCCTGACGGGTTCTCTGCAGATTTTTTCATTCGACATTGGGCTCAGGTCAAGATCCTTGTACTCGAGGCAGTCAGGGACTTCTTCAGGACCGGTAAACTTCTAAAACAATTTAATCATACTTTCATCACCCCTATCCCGAAGAAGATCGGGGCTTCCTCCTTGAATGATTTCAGGCCTATCTCTTGTTGTAACTTCATATATAAAGTGATAGCCGGGGTTGATTTCACCCAATCAATCCGCGTTCATTGGCGGCATAAGCATAGGCGTGAATTGTCTTCTTGCAAACGAGTTAGTAAGAGAATTCAACAAGTCGAGAAGTAACAAAGCTTGCATCAAGCTTGATTTAAGGAAGGCGTATGACTCTGTCAGTAGAGAGTTCGTGATTCACATCATGAAGGCTTTGGGTTTCGACGAGTGGTGGACCAGAAGAATTTTTCAATGCATTTCGTCCCCCACTTTCTCGAACTTGATCAAGGGACGTCCAATTGGTTTCATCCATAGCTCTAGAGGGATCAAGCAAGGAGACCCCCTATTTGCTTATTTGTTCACGTTCATTATGGAGCATTTCTCCTGCCTCATGGAGATTGCTGAGCGGTCGAGAAAGATCTCCCCCATATTCAGGTTAGTCGAGCCTACTATTTCACATCTAATCTACACCGATGATCTCTTGATATTCATCAAGCCAACCGATAATGGGTTGAGTTGCCTGCTCAATATCCTTCTTGAGTTCGAGAAAGTGACTGGCCTTAGCCGACAAAGACAAGAGTGCCTTATTCCTTAACAGAACTTGCACAGAGAAAGCCAGGTGGGCCAATCTCCTCAAGATGGAGGTCGCTGCTCTTTCGGTCAGGTACTTGGGGGTCCCCCTAGCGATCACGTACGCCAAGCACAATGACTGTTCCAGTCTTTTATAGATGGTGGAAGCGAGGATCGATGGTTGGCAAGCCCAATTGCTGTCCTTCAGCGGCCGTGTGGAGCTTGTGAGAGCCGTGATCAACGCGATGGTGTCATTTTGGATGCAAGTGTTCCTGCTACCTATGAAAACACTGCGGAAGATTGAAGGTATGTGTGCGAGGTTTATATGGAGGGGAGGGATTCAAACGATCGCTTGGAAATACTTATGTAGGCCCAAAAGCGAAGGAGGGGTTGGCCTTCGATCGCTCACCACGCTTAGGGAGATGGCCGCGCTCAAGATGGCGTGGACATTAGTCCAGGGAAACTCGCACTGGTCAAGATGGATGTCGAGTAGGTACATCAAAAAGGCCAATTTCTGGACTATGCAATCCAACTCGAATTTCTCGATAACTTTCAAGTCCATTCTGCTGCATAAGGATAGATTGAAGTCTTGTATCGAGAGAGTTATTCATGACGGGTCCGACACCAACCTGTGGCAAGACCCTTGGTTTGAGCATACGAGCATCTCGGACTTGGCGGAGTTGGATCATCGAAGCATCAGACATAAGAGCGAGAAGGTTAGCTCCTTGATAAAGAACGGCGTTTGGGATATCCCCCCAGGACGAGTTTAGGGAGGTGGCAAAGGAAGATCAAAAATGTTCAAATCGTAGGCGCTCCTGGGCACGACCATTGGAGGTGGGAAGGAGATGTCAATGGGAGTTTCAACCTGAAGCTCGCCTATGAAAGATTCAGGATTAGAAGCCCCAAAACAAATGGGCTAGCTATCTTTGGATCAAGGAAGCAACACCCAAATTTAGCCACTGTATGTACAAAGCCGAGAAAAGTATGTTGCTCACGAAGGACATGCTATATCGCTTCGGCTGTCAGCTGGAGACCTTAAACTGCATTCTCTGTGGCAAAGAATCCGAAACGCATTCTCACGTGTTTTTCTAATGTGAGTTCAGTGAACATGTGTGGAACGAGCAACGTCGAGTTTTGGGTATGAGAAATTCGGAGACGAGGAGTTTAGAGGGAGCCTTTGAAGAGATTGAGCGCCTTAGGAGCAGTAGTCAGCAGTGGTTTCTAAGGGCGAGACTTCGGCTAATGAGCGCAGTATGGCACCGGACTAGTCGGTCGTAGGAAAAAATATGTTCGGAAACTTTTTGGCACAAATATGCACTCATTAGTTATACCAATCGTACCGATTGGCATATTATGTTACCAAAACTAGGCCGGTTTATATTTATGGAAACTTTACTCTTTTCTCTTTAGAGTTTTCCCCATATGAGTTTATATAAAAATTTGTCCGTCTTAGATGCCCACATCCTTTTTGAATGGAACTGGAAAATTTTAACTAATTAAGAATATCTAAATAATTAAGCAGTGTTATATTTAACTTTGATTAGGATACTAATTGATGTCAACCAATTAATAAATAATTACTTACTATCAAATAATAAAATTAACTAGAATGATATTTAAAATTAAATACTTAATTAGTATTAGTTAATAAATAAGTAATAGTTGTACTTAACATTAATTTCTTATTAACAAAAGATAATAAAATGTTCAATTAATATCGAGTAGCTAGTATGCTGATTAATATTAAGATAATTAATTATTATAAATATTTAATCAATAATGCTTAAGTATTATCATTTAATAGGTATTACAATTAATTATTAACATAATTTTATCAGTATTAATTAATTTTGTAAAGATATTTTTAAATTATAGGTATTTAGTACTTAATCATTACTCTAATAGATAAGTAATTAGCCTTTATTAATATTATAATATACTTTCTCAATTTTTTTTACTTTCTTTTCATCTACGTACATATATTCAAAAAATTGCATGAAACTCATATATATATATATATATATATATATATATATATATATATATATATATATATAATGTTTCTCAGGAGGATATTCGAGGGAGAAGTGTTGTCACGATCCGCTACCCAGATTGCTGGGCCGGGCCGAGTCACGTCCAGCCTACGCTTGAGATAAAGCGTAGTAAGCTGTTCTAAAGACAAACAATGTATGATCAAAGTGTGCTAACAGTTCTATATGTCATATTGAGTCAGAATATTCCAAACACAAAATTATCTCGTATATAAATATGTTCCAAATACATAGCCAAGACATAAAACTGGATACAGGTCCAGTATCAAAATACATAGTCTAAAACATGACTGCTCTCAAAAGTCCCGAGCAACTAAACAAACTAGACGAGTTTTTCCGCAGGTACATCCTCGTAAGGTAAAGTCTGATCCTCGATGGCAACCCCATAATAGGAATCGCATAGCAACTCCTCCTCGATAAGTATACCTACAACGTTATCCTGTCATGACGGGAGTAAGTACTGATTCTAACAAACTAAATATAAGATGCATAAAATAAAAATGAGTATAATAAACAGGAATCATGACATATCACAATCTATCATGGCAAGGATACATATGTCATAGAGACAGATGTATATGTAATGTTTAAAACTGTAGCAGGTACGTGATCGTCAATAGGTGTACAATGTACCGTGGCACATGTAAATTGTCACGACCCGGTCACAAATTGTTGGGTCGAATCGGATCATGCCCAGCCTGCACCGTTGTTGAGACGGCGGCAGTAAGCTGTATCAAGCAGTGAAACACATGCAGATAAAATTCTAACGAAATATAAAAACATTTTATTCAATTTGAAAAGCCTGAAATACAACGAACATTAATACAGCATTCAATTATTATACTTGTTTCCAAAAGAAAAATAAATACTAATCCAGCTCTTAAGATTCTGGGGTTCCAAGTTCTGCGGGACCAGAGTTAGACATCAGATCCTCGATGACGCAATCACCTAAAAATGTTGGTCTCCAGTCAGGAGGGAGCAAAGTACAATTCATGATAATCCAACAATTGAAATAATAATAGAGTTATGCATTTTTAAACAATTTGAAATAAATAGTTCTCCAGCAGTTAAAACATTGTGATGTGAATAGGCAATGAATATGATCGAATTGGGTTGTACAGTTGTATCCTATTGATACCATATGGCTTATCCCCGTGTGTATGAGGGGTAAGCTAACACAGTCAGTATACTATTTTGGATGTGGTCATACTCATTACACTACTCCCCCAGTACCCAACAGTCAATCAGTCAATGCTCTCAGAGAGAGTTCCGTGTTGCATCGTGGTTTAAACTTGCAATAAAATGATTACTAAATAATTGTAAACTACCACAAAATGTACTTGCCTTGGTTTGACTGGAATGAGGGTAATGTCTCCGAGATGAATTTTAGACTTGTCCTCGAAATCCTACAATCGAGAAGTCTGCCTTAGATTTCAAAAGTTGTCATGCTAGATGTGCTAGTTACAATCTCTAAATTTGTCCTACTCAATTTTTAATCTTTATTATACTAACACAAACAAAACTCGATTATCTAATGCGTTACATTTAATTATGATGGAAAGATCATTTTATATTTAATTTCGAAAAACTTTGTATTTATCGGTTTATTGGCAAAACTTGGTATTTTATAATTTATATAATAAAACTATATTTTTCTTTAAATGAGAAGAACATGAATTTCTAAAATGTTATAATTATTTATCATTTCTAAATTTTTACGTTTCCGAACAAAATCAGAAAAATACGAACACATTACTAGCTATTACAAAAATTAGCAGAAATAAATGGGCTTATGCCCTTACAGACCATTTTACATGAATTTAAATAAGAAGAAAACTTTGGTTAGTCTCTAAAAAATTATCCTACAATTTAATTACAAAATAAAATAATAATTTAAATTAAATTGAATTAATTTACGAGTCTCACATATTGGTCCAATCGTCAAAATAGCGAATGCCTCAACGTCCGGGTAAAATCGGTTTCGTTTGCATTTCACTAAGGGCCCATTGACCGGTACGGTCGTCGCCCAAAAATCAAATTAATAAATTATTTCCGAAAACCGATTTGAATTTATATAAATTTTATAAAAATTTGGACAGCATCTCCTCTGTTTTTGGGACAACCCAAAACTGGAAAAATGCTCCAACAATTCCAACAAATATCCCAAACCAGGGAACCACAGAAATAATTTCTATCCATAATAAAAATCCAATTCACAGAACGTTTCCGAAGGAAATTCAGAAAACCCGAAATGAAATCGGAAAACCCGAAATGAACTTCGGAAAACCAAAACTCCTCGGAAATTCCAAAACCAACAGAAACACTCAAAGAAAAATAAGCCACAGAACCAATTCCGAAAAGATTTCGGAAAGTCCGAAACCCAAACCGCAAAATTAGCCGATACCCGTTGCGGGATCGGGAACCGTATCATCATCGACAATATAAACCTAAGGGACAACTACTGAGATTAACAGAGATTACCCAAAAACTTGATGACGGAATCCGAAGGGTAGCATCGGACTTGGAACACGCCGTCACAGACTCTGAAGTCTCCGGACAGCATCACAGAGAGTGCTACGAAAGCTATGGACAGCGTCGCAGAGAGCACAGACAGTACTAAATCTGAGACGGGAAGTGATCCACGGAAACCGAAACAGCGGATTGGGAAAGCCGGGGCACGTGATAGCCGGATCGGAACACCACGGCTCAGTCTGGACGGATGACACCGCGGCTGCGGGGACGGAATCGGTGCCGGAGGCGCGCACAGGGGGCGGGGCTTGGTCGACAGCGGTCGGCCGGCCGCGGGGACAGCGGCGGAGGCCGCTCGGTCGGGATCGACGCCGGAGTCGGGGCCGATGGCGAGGGACGCGGCGGTGGAGAGAGTCGTCGCTCGAGAAGCTCGGGGCGCCGGTCTTGGACGGAGCTCGGGCTCGACTAGGGCTGGATTGGAGGTTAGGGATTTGGGAAAAGTGAGGGGAAAAGATGGTGAGTGTGTGAGGATGGTGAAGGAGGATGGGGTTTTATAGGGAGAGGAGTATAGGAGTTATGGGAAGGGAAAAATGAAGGGGTCGTCGGCCGTTACGGGAAGAGAGAGGGGTGGTCGGTGGCGGTTTGGGGAAGAAGGGAAGTCGGTTCGGTTTCTTGAGGGAAATAAAAGCCTCCAGTACTAAGTAACAGAGAGAAAGAGATTAAAAGGGAAAGTAATTCCTTTAAGAAAGAAAAATATAATTATAATTATATATAACTTATGATTTATATATAAAACCGAGATCAATTTTAGAAACAAATCCGAGTCGGGTTCGAGATTCGGGAACGAGTTCGGGTCTGGGTCAGCCAAAACAAAAATTCATGATTATTTATTTTGAATTTTATAATTTTCTATTTAACTAATAATAATAGTAATCTGGCAAAATATTAATTAGCAAACACACAATTTAATAATTAGAAAATAACAAAACCGAATTTACAGGTTTCACAACCTTCCCTCCTTAGAAAATTTCGTCCTCGAAATTTAAAGAATAGGGTTAGGGGTACAATCATGCAATCATGCCTCAACCAGTCTAAGTATTCTTCCTCAGTAGCCTCATGCCTAACTGGACTACTATCTCATAGCAGATCAATCTAGTGCGATATGTCCATCAATTTTATCCGCTATTCCGAAATTCATTCCTGGCATTCTTATCATGCAGCATGGTGTATACAAAAGAGCGCAGGCCCGCATTTAAGTGATAAGTCATCACTGAAAGGAGGTCCATCTTGTAGCCGAACACAAGATATACTGCAGCAAATAGGACGCCTCGGTGAAATCGGTCGACAGCACTATCTCCAGGGACTATGAACTGTCGCAGCCATATGGAAAGAAAGCCCGCCAACTGGGCTTCTTTAGACATAGGTCTATAACCTTGTCTGAAATAACTCTCGATCATGTCACCTGTCTTGAAGGGGGACCAATCTTCGTCTAGCTCATTGTCAAATTGATCGTACTTCTCCATCAGTTTCTGGATGTCGCTTTTGCTGAGTGGTTTGGAAAAACAAGGGTCACAAGCCTGAGTATCGAATATCTTGTCTTCATGAATAGGACCCAAGAAAAAAATAAGGCAGCCACTTGGATGTGTAGCAAGTCCCTACGGTGGCACTCTTGTAGTAGAGGGAACATATCTTGTAATAACACAAGAGCTCCTCGAAAACCTCTACCATTTTAGAATTTTCTGTTAATAGGATGTCCAATTCTTCATTGGTAGGTACGTATTCCTCGTACGAGTTGTTTTCCATGGGCAGGTGAGAAAGAAACTTCATCTCGTGAAGAGCAAAGCCGATCTCCCCATACGGGATAATAAAGGTACAAGTCTTATCATTATACCTTTCTACCAGAGCCAGGAATATGTGGGCATTCGGGCGGAACCCATAAACATTAGCCCAGACTGCTTCATAAAGACCTATCTCCAAAAGCTTGTCTTTGAAGTGGTCTAGAACCCAGTTAGCTAAGCTGCTCCAGCGCTTATTATCTGGATTTACCAGGCCTGTCATTCGCATGGTCTGGTCCGGGTATCTTCCTTCAGCTTTGGCAAACTCGTTCGCAAAAATTGGTACTCTGACCGGGAGTAACAGCGAGGAGTCCTCAGGAGGTACACAGCCTGGCATCAAACCTCTCAAATGGGAGCTGTATTTATCTGAAGTGCTATAGAATTGGTCTCTACTTTGTGGACCTAGTCTGTAACAGATCCTTCCCACTCTTACTTGCTGTTGTGGAGTTATATCCCATGCCATCCGACGAGGGTAACTCGAAAACTTATATCGAGACAATGATAGATATCTCGACATTTTTGGGAGGTACATCATCCTGCCCTCACTACACTGATAAACCATGTCTTCCTTCTTGGCCTTGGGTTGGGACATCTTCTTGAAAGCATCACCAAATAAGAAGTCCGGTTTATTATGAACTATATTAGCCATAATTTCTAGAGGTTGTCCATTCATCAAACACAGTAGTGTGGAGTTCTCTTAAGCTGCGAGTATACCTCTCATGGCTTCAGAAAGTTCATAATACGGATATGACACATGTGATAGGTCCTCTTTGTATTCAGGTGCATTAAATGCAGACGCAAATCTTTCAGCATTGGGATCTTCTCTCAAGTCAACTACATGAAGATGAACAAACAGGAATTAGTTTCAAATAATATTTTGAAGCAGAACTTGTTACATCAACAAGCTGCACGACTCGTATGTTGCGCAACAGTCAGGTTATACGACTCTTGTGTTGCGCAGCAGTCAGCAGTCAGGCTACGTAACCCTCATGTTGCGCAGCATTTAGGTTGCGCCATATTTACGCTGCACAACATGTCAAGTTACGCCCAAATTGATTTCATAAAATCAAAAGAGAGCACAACTTTTGAAATGTCGCACAACCCAAATCGACAGTAACCATGCCCTAAAGAGGGAGGTACAAGTTATGGAGTGCGCCCAACTATAAAAAGAGCGGGCACACGTTGTCAGAATCGAGCCGAACCCTAAAAAGGTGGTCGATGATCGATTTGCGGTCGAATATTCACCTACCATAGCCGGGTTGGTCGTCTCTCGTCGCGATGAAAGCGGAGCATACTGGGGTGCGCGCGTAGAAGACTCGGCTATATTCTTGCCCTTATCGGTAGTAGAGCGCTTGGGGGCCATTGACAGTTATCGAAGAAAGCTCGGGAAGAAAGAGAGGAGATAGACTTTCCTTAGTTGAAAAGAATTCTAACTTCGGTAAAAAAACCAAAGAGTCCAAAGGGTACGGCTATTTATAGTTTTCCAAATGAAATTGAATCACGCAACTTGCAATTGAAAAGTGGACTTAGTTGAAGACAGGCGCAACCTATGACAGCATATACATTGTAAAACCCCTAAATTTCTACTATTTTTTTATTTTTTATTAAAATTGGTACTGATTTAAAATTTTTATTGTACGTCGCGTAGTCGTATTGTACGTCGCGCACGAATTTTTTTTCTTGCTCGTCGAGTGCGAATATGTACGAGCGTACATATTTTAGAAAATTATTTTTTCTATTTTATTATACACTTTCAAAATATTAAATATAATAATTATTTTTGCTATCATTTCCAAGTTATTTTATTTACTAAAAGCCTTCATTTATCCAGTTATTAATAATGAATAATATTCTTATTGTATACTAGAAAAGCATAAATATTACTCGTGCTTGCATATACATATTTTATAATAGTTTATTAGTTTATTTTAAATAATAATGTAATTTTCAAAATTATTATTATATGAATTTTTAGAAAATATATTTTGAAGTTTTGTGGCAATTTAAATCTTTGATTGGATTTGATTTTTAATAGTTTAAAATTTAGGATAGCATTTATATTTAATTTGAGTTGATTATCTAGATTTAAATTAATTTAGATTGGATTTGAATTTATTGAATTGATTTAAATTATTAGATTGAATATTCTATTATTGGGTTTAATTTTTTCCTAATCCTATCCAAACGGGAATTCTCACATCCTATAAATAGGCAGGTACTCATCCATGTATTTCTATTCTCCAAATATTTATTTTCACAAATATACGTGCATCGTGTCCGTGTCAACCTAGTTACTTCTACTATTTTTCTTTTACATATACAACCTCTCCCGTGTCCGACACACCGGACACCCCTCCTCCACAACCCTATTATGTGTCGTGCAGGACACAACCCCGAAACAATCAATTCCAAACCGAATTCCTAACCCTATCTATCCCGATCATCGCCTCCTCCTGTTTCGTTCAACCCGACCAAGCCCGACTCCCCGGCCACCCGCTGCCCCATCACCAGATCACGCCGCCAAAAACCCCACTCTGTTGGAGCACTCGATCCCCGACCACCATCCTCCCCAGACAATCGACCCCGACCCAGAAATCACCTCCACCACAGCCATCATCACGGCCATCCCCACTGTCCGCACCACCGCCACCATCCCGATCACAAACCACCACCCTCACGGCTTTCGTCGGAGACCCACCAAAACCTAAATTAAAATCACCACCACCACGTACCTCGCCGCGTCAGGACCCTCCTCGACGTCGAACGCCGAACCCCCACGACCACCTGTCGAGCGGAGCGCTGCCGATCTCCCCAGATCCGAGCGCCGCCGTACTGCGTTAGCCACCGCCCTCGAGAAACCCGCTTCTCCGCGACCTTCCCCGAGCCGCCGTGCCCGACCCAGCCGTCCGCCGGACCACCAACCCTCCCGTCGGTCGCCCCTTTCCGCTACCATGCCACTTCCGCCATCTTCGTCAGCGATCGCCGCCCACGCGTCCGACCCCACAGCAGCGTCGCACTCGCAAACCGCCGGCATCTTGCTGACCCAGCCGGCGGCCATCCCGCCTGCGAGCTACCGACGCCGCGCGCCATCGGCACCGCCCACCACCGGAAACCCCCATCTCCTTTCGCTCCTGTCCGCGCCTTCCTTCTCTTTCCGCCGACCCCGATCCACCCTCTCTTCCGCCTCTCGATCCTCTCTCCCTCTCCCCCTCTTTTCCCAATGAGGAACACCAATCCAGCCTTTGATTAAATGGTTTGGTGTTTTTATTTTTTTATTGTTTAAGCTTTGTTATTAGTGTTGGTTCTGTTTTATATTTTATTATTATTATTATTATTATTATTATCATAATTATTATTATTATTATTATTATTATTATTTGTTATATTATTATTATTATTATTTTTATCTTTACTATCATTAATTATCAGTAGGTATTATATAGTAAGTAAATATGTGGGTTAGTATATATATACAAGTATAAAATTGTAAAATGCTCTTAAGTTTTATTTGTGTGTACTGTTTTATTAATTATGTGCATATTAAATAATTTTTGAGAAATTATTTTTAGCAATAGGCGTATATTATTGGGTTTGATCTACACGTAATTTCGAACTCGATTTCATAGAGTATATTATTTTATCTATTTCATCTATAACTTTGGCTTTGGGTTTAGTATGATATTGAATTTGAAATATTTCCAAAATATGAGATTATTATTCTATATAGAGATTTCATATGAAAATAAAATAAAATATTTATATGGATTTCTCGATTAAAAGATAGTTCTTTAAAAGTTTATAGTAACTATTATGACCTAAGTAGTTTTTACATTTTTAAAATGAATATATACTTTCTAAATATTTTTTTTCCATATTTCAAGTAGTTATCTAGAAATATTTTGACCCATAAAAATATAGATTTTTATCTAAAATTGTACTTTGACAAACTTAGAGTTTTCAGCCAAAAATAATTTTCTTGACTTTAAGTGTTTTCAATAATTATTTAAGACTCCAACTAGTTTTCGAATATATTATAAATAGTTTTCCTAAAATTATATATAGCATTTCCTTCAACTATCCTTCCACCCATAACTAGATCCCATTACTCCTATTCCCTTGCCAATTCAAACCTACCTTATATCCACCCTAACTAATTTGACCCTTCTGGACCCAATGGAACTGTCCGTGCCACCATCTGAGGTCACCTTGTATAGTTGTTATATCGAAGTCGCAGTTCATGCCAGCTTGATCATTGCAGCACACCAGACGTCCTACCAGGCAAGACACCTTGTCATTTGCTGTTTATTTATTTTAGCTCATATTTTATGTATTATTTATTTTCTTTATGCAAAATAAACTGTGATACATGGCATAACCTGTTAGAACTTACTGTTCATTTATATTTCCTGCTATGTATTATTTTTTTTACACATTAAACCTAGATTTAAGGGACCACCTTTGTGTGTTGCATTCATGGCCTTGACACGTTGTACCACGAAGTTGTGTGTCGCATGTAGAACACGGAAGTGCGTGATTGGCTGGCCACCAGTACGTACAAGCCGTACGATAGGAATAACCGCTAATAGAGATTGCATGCTAGTTTGACTTAGCGGTTATAGAGGTTATTGTTGTGGATACAATATAGTAGGTATTGGGCGGGGAGGACAATTCCTTAGCGTATGGGTTTCGATGTACTTTCCCTTGTGACCCGGACTCTCCGCTGGAGATACGGGGTTGATGACCCATGATTACTGACGGCCACTGACGATTCTGCGGAACGTCATGCTCTTACTGATGGGGACTCTGGTGCCCAAGGGGGATTACGCCGATCCTATTCAGCCAGGGCCCATGCGTAGGAAGGATTGTTCTTAACTACATTTCACTTAGAACGGTTAGGCTACCTTATCTGTTAGGTACGAGTACTTTTGGTTTGGGTACTTGTATCTGACCGTGACTTGGAACAATAACTTGTCGCGAATTAGTTTTCTACATCTTGTCCTTGTTTGGTTGTAGGTGTGGCTTACTACTTCGATGAGAAGATATTGAACCTTGTTGGGGTCCGGATACCATATTGGATTCTTAGCATGGAAAGATACGTCACCGTGAATTAGTTTACCATCTCCTATCCTTGTTTGGTTGGAGGGATGGTACGCTCGTTCAGTAGGTGCGTATTGGACCATATTATAATTCGATTGACTTATTTATTTGAGCAATATTTATTCAGTTTATATGACATGATATTATGTGTCTTGTTACGTCCCTCTAAGGACCTGGTTATCTCGCCAGGTGTGTGCTCTTGTCTTTCGCAGGTATTCTAGCTCTAGCCGTGATCTTCGCTATTTCTTCGAGGATGATTGCACTTGGATCGTCTTCGCTTCGCTCGCCAAAAATTCATTTCTTTTCTCATGTATTTTCCTTTACTTGTTGGTAGTGGATTTGTCTCCGCCCAACATATTGTATCAAGACAATTAATTATCATTATATGATATCTTTTATTCATTTTTGCGTGGATGAAATTAGTTATAGTTCTACTGTATTTTACAGCTTATGTATTCGTACGAGGTTTCCATATTTTGGAGCATACTTCATATGTATATAGCTGGCATGTCTACGTTCCTAGTCCTACGTATTTTGGGACTGGGACGTTACATGTTTTTATGGTGGCCCATGAAGGTCAAGATAAATTGTTTGGTTACTTTACCGTACCAAGCAAGCCTGCGAATAGGATTAGAAGTCTAGGATCTCATCCACATACTTGACCTCTTTCCTCGATTCCATATTCGAACTATCGTTCGACTCATCGACTGCATCTCGCTTGATTCCTTCCATCATTATTATCTTCCCTTCATGTTTTGCTAGTAGGCAGGTGACCCCTACTAGTTAGACATTGTCCCAAAACACCATTAGTTTAAATTTTAAGTCGGGTAGAATGCCTTGTGACCTAGCAATCCCTTGTACTTGTGACCTATATTCACAAGTTTACTTAGAATCGTTTGAACAAATTCTACTTTATTTCAATCTTAATCTCACGTGCCTATATTTTTACTATCTAGACTAATGATACTCATGTAGCCTAGTTTTTGCAAGCTTATTCTTTTATCGAGCTTGATCATGACATGTTTTATTGGGTGCGCACCCACTAACACATAGTCTAATCAGAACCGGCACATGATGGTCTGATCAACCTAGTGCACTTTGGTTTGCTTTTATCTATCGTTCTACGTGGATGGGACATAGCTAAACTTGCCCTCTAGAATCCCATCCACGACTGCATTGACAATTCCTTTGAAACTATTCGATCGTCTTTAAATTACGTAATTGTATTCGATAACGCCTCCTTCGAACTCTATATTGCTTTCGCCTTCACCTATTTTAAAAGGACGAAGGCGTTATAATAAGAACTTCTTCTAGCCTTCCTATCGACTATGACCATTCTCACTCAATGTTGCTATATCTTCAACCTAAACTGTTCGTTCTTTTCCATGGCCCTATATTTACTATCACGACCTCCTAATTGGGAGTGAATCTAATTTGTTCTCTTAATCGTGCCTCAACCTACTAGATCTTTAACTTATTTTCTCTTTATACCATATCATTCTCTATTGCATAATCCTCATGATCTAAACTTTAAACCCTTAATCTTCTAATCGTGCCTTAACTCGCGACCCTCGTAACCATACCCGTGTTAAATTCTACGAATTAGATCACGATTTCTTACGATATGATTTTGTTGAAACATTGTCATTGTTTGTTTCCCATCGATACCCCCTTGTGTCTTCTCACCCCCTACTAATTTTTAATTTCGAGGACAAAATTCTTTTAAGTTGGGTAGGATATAAAACCCCTAAATTTCTACTATTTTTTTATTTTTTATTAAAATTGGTACTGATTTAAAATTTTTATTATACGTCGCGTAGTCGTATTGTACGTCGCGCACGAATTTTTTTTTCTTGCTCGTCGAGTGCGAATATATACGAGCGTACATATTTTAGAAAAATATTTTTTCTATTTTATTATACACTTTCAAAATATTAAATATAATAATTATTTTTGCTATCATTTCCAAGTTATTTTAATTACTAAAAGCCTTCATTTATCCAGTTATTAATAATGAATAATATTCTTATTGTATACTAGAAAAGCATAAATATTACTCGTGCTTGCATATACATATTTTATTATAGTTTATTAGTTTATTTTAAATAATAATGTAATTTTCGAAATTATTATTATATGAATTTTTAGAAAATATATTTTAAAGTTTTGTGGCAATTTAAATCTTTGATTGGATTTGATTTTTAATAGTTTAAAATTTAGGATAGCATTTATATTTAATTTGAGTTGATTATCTAGATTTAAATTAATTTAGATTGGAATTGAATTTATTGAATTGATTTAAATTATTAGATTGAATATTCTATTATTGGGTTTAATCTTTTCCTAATCCTATCCAAATGGGAATTTCCACATTCTATAAATAGGCAGGTACTCATCCATGTATTTCTATTCTCCAAATATTTTTTTTCACAAATATACGTGCATCGTGTCCGTGTCAACCTAGTTACTTCTACTATTTTTCTTTCACATATACAACCTCTCCCGTGTCCGACACACCGGACACCCCTCCTCCACAACCCTATTACGTGTCGTGCAGGACACAACCCCGATACAATCAATTCCAAACCGAATTCCTAACCCTATCTGTCCCGACCACCGCCTCCTCCTGTCCCGTTCAACCCGACCAAGCCCGACTCCCCGGCCACCCGCTGCCCCATCACCAACATCACGCCGCCAAAAATCTCGCTCTGCCGGAGCACTCGATCCCCGACCACCATCCTCCCCAGACAATCGACCCCGACCCAGAAATCACCTCCACCACCGCCATCATCACGGCCATCACCACTGTCCGCACCACCGCCACCATCCCGGTCACAAACCACCACCCTCACGGCCATCGCCGGAGACCCACCAAAACCTAAATTAAAATCACCACCACCACGTACCTCACCGCGTCAGGACCCTCCTCGACATCGAACGCCGAACCCCCACGACCACCTGCCGAGCGGAGCGCTGCCGATCTCCCCAGATCCGAGAGCCGCCGCACTGCGTTAGCCTCCGCCCTCGAGAAACCTGCTTCTCCGCGACCTTCCCCTAGCCGCCGTGCCCGACCCAGCCGTCCGCCGGACCACCAACCCTCCCGTCGGTCGCTCCTTTCCGCTACCATGCCACTTCCACCATCTTCGTCAGCGATCGCCGCCCACGCGTCCGACCCCACAGCACTGTCGCACTCGCAAACCGCCGGCATCTTGCTGACCCAGCCGGCGGCCATCCCGCCTGCGCGCCACCGACGTCGCGCACCACCGGAAACCCCCATCCCCTTTCGCTCCTGTCCGCGCCTTCCTTCTCTCTCCGCCGACCCTGATCCAACCTCTCTTCCGCCTCTCGATCCTCTCTCCCTCTCCCCCGCTTTTTCCAATGAGGAACACCACTCCAGCCTTTGATTAAATTGTTTGGTGTTTTTATTTTTTTTGTTGTTTAAGCTTTGTTATTAGTGTTGGTTCTGTTTCGTATTTTATTATTATTATTATTATTATTATTATCATCATCATCATAATTATTGTTATTATTATTATTTATTAATATATTATTATTATTATTATTATCTTTACTATCATTAATTATCAGTAGGTATTAGATAGTAAGTAAATATGTGGGTTAGTATATATACAAGTATAAAATTGTAAAATGCTCTTAAGTTTTATTTGTGTGTACTGTTTCATTAATTATGTGCATATTAAATAATTTCTGAGAAATTATTTTTAGCAATAGGCGTATATTATTGGGTTTGATCTACACGTAATTTCGAACTCGATTTCATAGAGTATATTATTTTATCTATTTCATCTATAACTTTGGCTTTGAGTTTAGTATGATATTGAATTTGAAATATTTCCAAAATATGTGATTATTATTCTATATAGAGATTTCATATAAAAATAAAATAAAATATTTATATGGATTTCTCGATTAAAAGATAGTTCTTTAAAAGTTTATAATAACTATTATGACCTAAGTAGTTTATACATTTTTAAAATGAATATATACTTTCTAAATAATTTTTTCCATATTTCAAGTAGTTATCCAGAAATATTTTGACCCATAAAAATATAGATTTTTATCTAAAATTGTATTTTGACAAACTTAGAGTTTTCAGCCAAAAATGATTTTTCTTGACTTTAAGTGTTTTCAATAATTATTTAAGACTCCAACTAGTTTTCGAATATATTATAAATAGTTTTCCTAAAATTATATATAGCATTTCCTTCAACTATCCTTCCATCCATAACTAGATTCCATTACTCCTATTCCCTCGCCAATTCAAACCTACCTTATATCCACCCTAACTAATTTGACCCTTCTGGACCCAATGGAACTGTCCGTGCCACCATCTGAGGTCACCTTGCATAGTTGTTACATCAAAGTTGCAGTTCATGCCAGCTTGATCATTGCAGCACACCAGGCGTCCTACCAGGCAAGACACCTTGCCATTTGCTGTTTATTTATTTTAGCTCATATTTCATGCATTATTTATTTTTATGCAAAATAAACTGTGATACATGGCATAACCTGTTAGAACTTACTGTTCATTTATATTTTCCTGCTATGTATTATTTTTCTTACACATTAAACCTAGGTTTAAGGGACCACCTTTGTGCGTTGCATTCATGGCCTTGACACGTTGTACCACAAAGTTGTGTGTCGCATGTAGAACACGGAAGTGCGTGATTGGCTGGCCACCAGTACGTACACGCCGTAGCGATAGGAATAACCGCTAATAGAGGTTGCATGCTAGTTTGACTTAGCGGTTATAGAGGTTATTGTTGTAGGATACAACATAGTAGGCATTGGGCATGAAGGACAATTCCTTAGCGTATGGGCTTCGATGCACTTTCCCTTGTGACCCGGACTCTCCGTTGGAGATACGGGGTTGATGACCCATGATTACTGACGGCCACTGACGATTCTGCGGAACGTCATGCTCTTACTGATGGGGCCTCTGGTGCCCAAGGGGGACTACGCCGATCCTATTCAGCCAGGGCCCATGCATAGGAAGGATTGTTCTTAACTACATTTTACTTAGAACGGTTAGGCTACCTTATCTGTTAGGTACGAGTACTTTTGGTTTGGATACTTGTATCTGACCGTGACTTGTAACAATAACTTGTCGCGAATTAGTTTTCCACATCTTGTCCTTGTTTAGTTGTAGGTGTGGCTTACTACTTCGATGAGAAGATATTGAACCTTGTTGGGGTCCGGATACCATATTGGATTCTTAGCATGGAAAGATACGTCACCGTGAATTAGTTTACCATCTCCTGTCCTTGTTTGGTTGGGGGGATGGTACGCTCGTTCAGTAGGTGCGTATTGGACCATGTTATAATTCGATTGACTTATTTATTTGAGCAATATTTATTCAGTTTATATGGCATGATATTATGTGTCTTGTTACGTCCCTCTGAGGACCTGGTTATCTCGACAGCTGTGTGCTCTTGTCTTTCGCAGGTGTTCTAGCTCTAGCCGTGATCTTCGCTATTTCTTCGAGGATGATTGCACTTGGATCGTCTTCGCTTCGCTCGCCAAAAATTCATTTCTTTTCTCATGTATTTTCCTTTACTTGTTGGTAGTGGATTTGTCTCCGCCCGACATATTGTATCAAGACAATTCATTATTATTATATGATATCTTTTATTCATTTTTGCGTATATGAGATTAGTTATGGTTCTACTGCATTTTACAGCTTATGTATTCGTACGAGATTTCCATATATTGGAGCATACTTCGTTTGTATACAGCTGGCATGTCTACGTTCTTAGTCCTACGTATTTTGGGACTGGGACGTTACATACATAATTTAAAGTATTTCAAAATTTTAAAGTTTTTCAAATTTCGAAAAGTTTGAAGGGGGTCTTTTAGAAACTAAAAATCAAGTTGCGCTGCTATTTTGAAAGCCAAGAATCAAGTTGCGTTGCTATTTTGGGAGCTAGATATCAGGTTGCGGCACAGTTATCAACTTGCGCGATGGCGACAGGTTGCGCGGGAGACAGGTTGCGTGAGAGTTATATGGCAGTCTCCACGAAAAACTATAATGGCATCATCATTGCCTTACAGCTAACAACACGAATATCGAGAAAAATCTGTTCGAATCCTGCGCAACACGGCGCTCGAGAAGATTTGGTCAGATTTTTTTGATAGCTAGCAGTTTGTACAACGTGTCAAGGTGCGCGTAGTTGTACTTAGGCGCAAGTTGCTATATTGAGCCCCCGTGCAACCTGATGAAGCTCGCACAATGTGGTCGAATTGATGTCCTGAGTAGGGTGACGTGACACGCATGCCACTAACTTCGTAGAACGTGTCCCCTACATTGCTCACGACCATGCGCATCTCACTCAAATAATGCCACGCGTCCACAGCAGTTGATGCAACCGCTCACGTAAGTTGCTACATTGTGCCCCCACGTAACCTGATGAAGCTCGCACAATGTGGTCGAATTGATGTCCAGAGCAGGGTGACGTGGCACGCATGCCACTAACTCGTAGAACGTGTC
Organism: Iris pallida; assembly: GCA_029216955.1. Taxonomy (NCBI): domain Eukaryota; kingdom Viridiplantae; phylum Streptophyta; class Magnoliopsida; order Asparagales; family Iridaceae; genus Iris; species Iris pallida. The sequence continues at coordinate 72,232 of JANAVB010010199.1, forward strand.
CACTACATTGTCCACGACCATACGCATCTCACTCAAATGATGTCACGCGTCTACAACAGTTGTTGTAACCGCTCGCATAAGTGAACAGGGGCGCGCAACCTGAGGCGTGCGTGTCACGCCCCAGAACCAGAATACTGGAGAGCAGGGGCAGACATAGCCAGCTACGTATAACAGAATGGAATCCACACCGCTATACGGTCACGGCTGTCTAGATATGTGAGGGTTTCGCTACAATCCATCAGTCTCTTAAGGTCATAAAATAGCCTATTGTCTCAATCTCAACCAATTAATAATAATCACAAGATATCAGATCTCCAAATATACAATTGTAAGGCGTCCCAAACATTACATATCTAGATGATCATGAAGCTAGTCGTTACAAAATGTGAGGACTAGCAAGAGTTCAGTCATACATGATCAACCCCCGGGGCTTGTCAATCATGTCACAGCCCGTAGGCAGACAGTAAATAAGTACAATCGAGCTAACACTTGCTCGTCGGCTAACGCCTCAAAAGAATAATTTATAATATTACAGTAGGAGAACAAAAAGAAACCCACCCGATGCCCTGGTTACGCCTGGTGACCACCATCAGGCTGGAAAGCAGGGAGATCCTTTGGTGTTGCTCCGGTATCTGGCCATACAAAACCAGCTGGGTCAGACCCCAGAAAGAGCAAGTGCCACAAAGGAGGCTTCACTTAGGAACTAAAACCAACAAATCATTAGCATTCAATATGTAAGAAAACAATAATAGGCAACACAGATTGAGGTTTGTGCTATACCAATGTACTAGCCCCAATCAGAGAAAATAATTAAGAGAAGCATTATTAACATAAAAGAACTGGAGAATCATGCTAAATAAAATATAGCTGGACAATATATGAAGAGAAAATGAAGGTACTATTCCGGAAGCCAGGTTACAATCCTTAAACCAAACAAGGACCGAGATTGTAACCCTTCACCTGAACAGAACTTAGTCTCTGATCATTTATTGCTAAAGGTGACAATCATTAAGGTAAAAATGAAAGAGTACAATGATAAAAGTGACAATGAAGAGTGCAATATGCTAGAGTGACAATAGAGTACAATCGTTATAGTAACAATCTGGAGTGACAATCATTATAGTGACAATCTGGAGTGACAATCATTCAATCATTCTGGTACAATCTTGTAATCAATCAATTCTAGACAATACTATACTGGACTAGACTCCATCCAATCAATCACAGCCAATCATTGCCTACGGCTTTCTACATTAACTAACTAGGGTTATCACAATCCTAGTTACTAGCAAGATGCAATGAGATGCTCCAAGTAGTCACAGGCCCTGCAGCTATCCAGGTTATCCAGGCAATCATTATAGTGATAATTTAGAGAGTACAATGCATTAGAGTGACAATAGAGTTCAATCATTTAAAGTGACAATCAAGAGTGCCCCACATAACAGTGGGCTGGAAATGTGCCCTACTCGTCGGCAGGCTACAAGTCCAAACATTTGCGGCCGGGATAACGGGATCGCCTGTAACTGGGGAACATCTCTTCATGTCTAGTGAATTATGCTAGTTATTAACCTTAGTCCATTTCAGTAGGTACTCCTGACCGTGGTACTCAGGAGTCCCCTCCTAGACATGATGCAAGACAGGACTGGATTATTTGTACAAGCACAATCGCCCACGGTGTCCAGGTTACTTATATAAGTCATGTCATGTCAGGTAGCCGTCGCAACAGCTTATCAAGATATATCATGTCAGGTGTACTTGTCAGGAGTGCGCCACGACGGGCCACTATCAGGTCATGCCAGGTTAGTCATGTCAGGAGTGCACCACTACGGGTCACTGTCAGGTCGTGCTCAATTACCAGTTCCAAACATATCAAATAAATTCATGATTATCAAGTTCATGACAAAAGGCGTAAGGATATAAAATGGACGTAAAATATCTAATAAAATATCAATATTCAGGGCTATAGAAGAGCCATGCGGCTAAAGCATATGCGGTCAGGATGGATCTCATGCGGCTGGGAAGGGAACAGCCCATGCGGCTGAATCAGTGGTTCCATGCGGCCAAGGGTTTGGGTTCAACATGGAGTAGGCGCGCGACTTCATGCGGCTAGAAGGAAGCCCAAGGCGCATGCGGCTCAGGGTTGTTGGGAGTCCATGCGGCCAGGAAATGACTGGGCCTCATGCAGCTGAGGGAAATCCATGCGGCTCGATATAGCGGGCACCCATGTGGCTACATAAGCAAGGGCGCATGCGACGAGGTTCAGTCAAGGGCGCATGCGGCTCAAGGAAAGGGTTCTCATGCGGCTGGAAGGACTCGGGTTCATGCGGCTCGCGGAGCAAGATCCATGCGGTTTAGGTCAATGCGATTGCTTATGCGGCCGGGGGGGGGGGGGGGACAGTTGCATATGCGGTTTAAAATAATTGCTCCCACTAATGCGGCTAAGTCCATATAGACTCATGCGGCTGGGACTAAGTTTTATGCGGCTTAGAAGTACAAGGGTTTCATGCGGCTGAGGGGCGACTTGCCGCATGAATACTCATGCGGTCAAGTACATCCATGCGCCAGGGAACTGTTCTTCTTCTCCAAATTTTCGAGGAGAAGAACACTATGAGCCCATGCCTTCCAAGCTTCATAAAACCTTCATCCGGAGCCCAAATCCGAACTTCCTTAGGTCAAAATGGGGTAGAACGAAATTCTCTACAACATGGAACCATCAAAACTTGAAAATAACAAGATTAAGTAGATCAAAACCCAAGAAATCCGAAAGTAATGTAAATCTAGATCTACAAGAATCTAGCCATGGAAAGTAAAAATGCCAAGTTCTAAAGTGTTTTAGAATGCTGTAAGGAAGAGAATGAAGTAATAAAATTAGAGTTCCTCCATGAAGCAAGTTGCACTTGCCTAGACCTCTCTCTCTCCCTCTTTCTGGTAGGTAAGGAAGTAAATGAGGAAGAAGAAGATGATAAATGAAGAGAGAGAATGAAGAGGGCTAATAAATGGGGATGGTGGTGGTAGGTAGGGGGTTCACCCCTATGGTTCATAATAAACCAAGCAAACCAAGCCTAGCCGAACCAAACCAATCCCAGGAATAAACCAAGCCTCACAAATCCAAAATAAACCAATGAACCATTAAAACCATTTAAACTATCAATGCCAATAGAACCAAGCCAGTGCAAAATAAACCAAGATAACTAATCATGACTAAAATAAAATATGGGTCCAAAACACGTATACGTATACTAAATACGTATCACGAATTTGGGACATTACAGTGCGCAACCCAGAATAACTGCTAAACAATATTTCAAGAAATCTATAAATGGAGTTTCAAATCAGTCCCAAATGATCACGAATGATCATAATCTCCTGCTAAAGTATTGTTGCATCCTCCAGAGGCTCGTGTCTTCGATATCACATCGTCCAAGGGATAAAGTGATCGTCTTCTGATCAGATTCCTATAGTTGTACTTTTCCAAAAACTAATTATACTTTTGTACTCTTTCTTAGTTTGTAGAAATCAAACTTTTGTTTTTGCAAACAACGTTCACGTGATCAGAAAAAAGTATGACATTGATAGGAGCACCCGGACAAAGTTTTCTTTTATGAAAATCCTTAAACCACTCATTTGATGCCTCTTGAGACACTAATATAAAATCATCAAAGAAATCTCCATCGGGTTTGGACGGAGTGTAAAGAGAAAATGAGGCCACCTCATGAGGAGTAGAGGATGAACCTTCATTAACTTTTTTTTTCTTTTTCGAAGAAATAGAAATTTTAGGATCCATAGGAAAATTGAAAGTAGTAGAGATAGTGAAAATATACCGAAATTGAGGATAAACGGTTGAAGAGAACTTCAAGCGAGCTCCGATTCCCAAGTTTGAAGGCTTGAGAGGCTTGGAGGAGAGAGAACCAAGAAGTTAGGGTTAGGGTTTTTTTTGGGTAGATTTGGAGGCTGTGATGAGGAGGAAGATGATATTTGAGGGTTTAAATAAAGAGGAGGCTCGGCTATCCAGCTTCTGTTCGAATTCACCTAGACCATGTTCAGTTCGAGTTCGGCCAAAACTCTGACAGAGTTCGGTCACTTGGGAATCAGGACAGATGTTGAAAATTGTGTGATAGTTTTTAAAATAAATAGCAAAATTAATTAGAAATAATTGTGTTGAAATAAATAATTAATATTTATCAATTAATAACACGTAACTCGTATTGAATACTTCGGGTTAGCTCTAGGGGCCGGATCCCAGCTAGCGGTAGTTCGAATACTAGTATACCGTGTCGCTTTCAGCTATTTATACATGTGTGACAGAATGGCCCTTTCAGCTTATAACCAAAATATTTTTCATGAATTTATGAGTATTAATTAAATAACATTCAATTATATTACTTCAACGTCCAAAATTTCTAATTCCTTTCGTATAAAGTTAAAACGATCTTCAACCAATGGCTTAGTAAAGATGTCAGCTAGTTGATGTTCAGTGTCAACAAATTCTAAGTTAATATCTCCCTATAAAATATGATCTCTAAGGAAATGATGTCTAATTTCTATATGTTTAGTGCGAGAGTGACATATCGGATTCTTCGTGAGATTAATAGAACTAGTGTTATCACAGTAAATAGGGATGTGATGAAGTGATAGCTGATAGTCTTCCAAGGTTTGCTTCATCCACAAAATTTGTGTACAACAACGCCCTGCAACTATATATTCAGCATCAGTTGTTGATAATGCAACATAATTTTATTTCTTAGAAAAGTAGGAGACTAAGGACTTACCTAGAAAATGACATGTGCCACTGGTAATTTTACGATCGACTTTGCATCCGGCAAAATTCGCGTCCGAGTAACCTATCAGATCAAACGAATCAGTTTTGGGATAGCAAAGACCAGTCGTCAAAGTTTCTTTAAGGTAACGCAGGATACGCTTAACGACGCTCACATGTGATTCTTTATGACAAGCCTGATATTGTGCACATAAGCATATAGCGAACATAATGTCAGGTCGACTAGCAGTTAAATACAGTAAACTACCAATCATACCTCTATACCTACGTATGTCAGTTGGTGTACCACTTTCATCTATATCAAGCTTTGTAGATGTTGCCATAGGTGCGCCAATTGGTTTGACATTATCCATGTCAAATTTCTTTAGCAAATCTTTTATATATTTTGCTTGATTAATGAATATCCCTTGTGAACTCTGCTTGATTTATAGCCCGAGGAAGAATGTTAGTTCTCCCATCATGCTCATTTCGAATTCACTCTGCATACACTTAGCAAACTCGTTACATTGCATCTTATTAGTTGATCCAAAAATTATGTCATCTACGTATATTTGCACTAATAAAATATTCTTATCCAAAGATTTTATAAAAAGTTTAGAATCAACCATCCCTTTTGAAAAATCATGTTCAAGCAAGAAGGAACTAAGGCGCTCATACCATGCACGAGGTGCTTGTTTGAGACCGTAGAGAGCCTTACGAAGCTTGAATACGTGATCAGGATTTTTGAAATCTTCGAAACCAAGAGGTTGTTTTACAAAAACTTATTCTTATAAAACCATTTAGAAAAGCACTTTTGACATCCATTTGAAAGTGTTTGAAACCATAAAAACTTACAAAAGCACAAAGCATACGAATGGACTCTAGTCTAGCAACTGAAACATATGTCTCATCATAGTCAATGCCTTCTTCTTGATTATAGCCTTGAGCTACTAGACGTGCTTTATTGCGTGTGACTAAACCATTCTCATCTAATTTATTTCGGAACACCCATTTGGTACCAACGATCGGGTGATCAGTAGGTCTGGGAACGAGTTCCCATACTTGATTCCGCTCAAATTGGTTTACCTCCTCTTGCATTGCAGAAATCCAAAATTTATCATTTAAAAGCTTCTAAAATATTTTTAGGTTCTCTTTTGGAAATAAATGCAACATTAGCTACTATTTCTCTTGTACTTGAGCGAGTACTTACACCTCTTGATATATCACCTACTACCAGTTCTTCCGGATGGTCTGGCATGAACCTTAATCGTTTCGGTAGACTTTCCAAATAGGACGTGGATGGTGTATCTTCTGATGTTCTGTTGGAGGGAGTTTTCTCTTCTTTATGGTCACTATCGTCATTGTGTTGACTGTTTAGCTCATTGAATGTGACATTTATTGACTCTTCAACAATGAGTGTCCTCTTGTTGAATACTTTGTATCCTTTACTTTTTGTCGCATAACCCAAGAATATGCCCTCATCAGCTTTTTGTCAAAATTTTCCAAGTTGTCTTTTGTATTCAAAATAAAATATCTGCAACCAAAGACCTTGAAATAGCTGATGTTAGGAGTTCTATTCATAAGGAGTCTTTTTAGAGATGGGTCTAATCAGAACTCTGTTCAGAACCTGACATGTTGTATAGACAACTTCTGCCCAAAAATACTTTAGAAGATTATACTGGTTAAGCATAACTCTAGCCATATCGCCAAAGTTCTATTCTTCATCTCCACAATGCCATTCTATTGAGGAATTCTGGGGCAAGCGAATTCATGTGACAACCCATTCGAATCACAAATGATTTAAACTCATGGTTATCAAATTCTCCTCCATGATCACTTCGTATCCGAGTAATCATGAATCCTTTCTTATTGTGCACCTTTTTACAAAAAGATACAAATTCAGAAAAGGCCTCATTCTTATTTGCAAGAAAGTAAACCCAAGTATACCGTGAATAGTCATCAACTATCACATAAGCATATAGTTTACCGCCAAGACTGTCGACTCTACTTGGTCCAAATTAGTCAATATGAAGTAATTACAAGGGTCTAGAGATACTTACAGCGTTTATTGATTTGAAAGATGATCAAGATGCCTTGTTCTTTTTACATTCGACATAGACCATGTCTTTTTTGAAAGTTATTTCAGGTAAGCCACTTACCAGTTTCTTGGTGGACAATCTTGCAATAGTGTTTATGTTCGCATATCCAAGACGCATATGTCGTATCCAGCTTTCGTCTTGAGTTGTGAACAAACACTTTCCTGCACTGTTAGTCTTTTCTGACAAATATAGTACATATATATTGTCCTCACTTATTCTGTCACGACCCACTCCTGAATAATCGAACACGAGTCGGACACGCCCAGCCTTCATCGTTAGACACGACGAAGTAAGCTGTACCAATCTAGAAAAATCTAACCAGATAAACATGAATAAGTATAAATCACAGCATCTATAAACGTATCCCAGAATCAAAGTATATGTCTCAAAATTATTACATTCCAGCAAATGAAAGTAAAGTCTAATAGTCTCAAAATACAAGGAAATATAAACTGCTAAGGTAAAGTGTAAAACCCCTAAATTTCTACTATATTTTTTTAATTAATATTTGTACGGATTTAAAATTTTGTATTGTACGTCGCGTAGTCGTATTTTACGTCGCGCACGAAATTTTATTTTTGCTCGACGAGTGCGATTATGTGCGAGCGTACATATTTTTGAAAATATTATTTTTTTCTATTTTTGAAGTTTCAAAATAATATACATAATAATTATTTTATTATCGTTCCAATTATTTCCAAGTTTGTTATTTTGTTTACAAAGCCTTACATTTTCGCAATTATTAATAATAAATAATATTTTTATTTGTATGCTAGAAAAGCATAATTATAAGAACATTATTTGTGCATACATATGTATTTGTAATTATTTATTGGTTTATTTTAAATATTAATGTAATTTTCGAAATTAATATTATTAGTATTTTTGGAAAGCATATTTTATTTATTTATTGTGGAGATTTAAATATTGATTTGAATTTATGTATTTATTTAAATAGTTAATATTGAAATTTGATTTATTGATTTGATTTTAAACTAAGGGAATTAAATTAGATTTAATTGGATTTGGATTGGATTTGATTTGATTGATTTTAAATTAAATAGATGATTTATCTACTTGGATTTTAAATATTCCTAGTCCATATCTAAGTGGGAATTCCCACATCCTATAAATAGGCAGGTACTCCTCCACATTATTCATCCACAAATTTTCACAACCCAAATCGTGCATCGTGTCGGTGTCCTCCTTTCCCATCCACTATATTCGATATGGTACAAATACATTGTTCTCCACCGGGTCCGACAAATCCGGACCTCTATCCCTATTGTGTCGGACACACCCGACACAACGTAACCCACACCCGACTCAACTTCCCTATGGCCATCCATCACCAACAACTTGACCGACGCACCACCTCGACCTCCGTCATCCCGGCCCTCGCCGCCACAGCCATTCCCCGTCGACTCCGACGCTTTTCTTCGCCCGACCACCTCCGGCCAACCCGTCCCACCATCACTGTCTCCCCGACATCCCCTCCTCCTTGCCCGACACACACGACAGCCAACACCCCAAACCACCCTGCCATCATCCAGCACCCATCCCAACCACCATCGGACTATCGAACCCCCCGTCTTCCCCGTGCCATCACCACTGTCACCTCGCCCGACCAACCACCCTCACGGCCACCTTGCCCGGCCGCCCCGACACCACCAGCACCGCCACCCATCACAGCCACAGTAAAAAAAAAGAAGTAGAAAACCCTAACCTAACCACTCGCCTCTCCGGCCGCCTCCGCGAGCGCCGACGCCGTGTCGCGAACCGCCTCCGCCGTGGTCGCCATGGCCGCTTCTTCCCTTCGCCTCGCCTTTCCCCCGCCGCGACCGTCCACCAAAACCCCATCGACTTCCCTCCGTCGCGTGCCCGCCGGCGAGCCGTCGCTGAGTCCCCCGCAACCTCCGCCGCCGTAACCCTACTGCCTCCGCCATCCGCGCCACCCCTTCGTCCCTCTCCCGACCGCTCCACTTTCTCCGCCGTCGTGCGCGCCTCCGCGCGCGAGACCCCTCGCCGACCCCGCTCCTCCGCGGGAACGCTGGAACCCCCGTCCTCTTCCCAGCTCGCCCTCTCCCCGGTCGGAGCTCCGCCGACCGGCGACTCCCCAAACCCCCGCTCTCTTCCCTCTGCCTCCACCACACGCCAGCCTCCCTGAGCCTGTCGGACCACCGACCCTCCGCCGCGGCTTCCCGACCGCCCTCCTCCGCCAAGCTCTCCCGATCTCCCCCTCTCTGTCGTTTCCTCCTCGCCGCCTTTCTTTTTGGTTGAATCGAGACTCCACCGAGAGAGAGGCGAGTGCAGCAGAGGCTGCACTCAGTGATTATTTTTTTTATTTTTTTATATATAATACTTAGTAGTATAGGTTCTGGTAGATAGTTATTTTCAAACAGTTATATTTATTATTCTTATTATTATCCTTATTATTCTTATCATTATTATTATTATTATCAGTGTTAATAATAATATTATTATTAACATTATCCTTATCATTATTATTAGGAAGATGAATATTATTATTATTTATTTATTATATTTTGTTTGCTTTTTTGGTTCTCATTCCATTCCATACTTAAAGTATGGGAACAGAGCTTGGTATTTTTACTGATTTTATTTTGGTTATTATTATCATTATTACTATTATTATTATTATTCTCATTACCATTATTATTTGTCATCATTATTATTATGGTTAAAGATAGTTATTATTATTATTATTCTCATTATTTTTATTATGATTATTATTGTTGTTACTTGCAAAACTATCTATTTGCTAAATATTATTATTTATAAAAGTTTTAGGAAAATATTATTTTCTGGCTAAAAGGAAACAACTATTTTGATTTTAAGTTTGTATTATATAAATATTTTGGCAATAAAATATATACATTTTTCTATCTAGAGTCGTATCTTTACAAACTTAGAGTTCTTGCCGAAAACGGTCTCTTGACTTTAAAGAACTTTCTTTTGTATTTTTCCTATAAATATTTTGACTCGTGAACATTAGCTTTTAGGGATTATGAATATTTTCTAAAATTCGTATATATATAAATATTTTTTTATCCATTATTCTCTGATTTTTCCTGTCCGTATCCATGTCCTATTCCTTCGTCCATTTCAAGACTACCATATGTCCACCCTAACTAAGTTGACCATTCTGGACCCAATGAAACTGTCCGTGCCATCATCCGATGTCCCCTTGCATAATTGTTGCACCGAAGTCGTAGTTCGTGCCACCATGATTATCACAGCACACCAGGCGCTCTACCAGGCAAGACACCTTGCCATTTGCTGTTTATTTATTCTAGCTCATATTTCATGCATTATTTATTTTCTTTATGCAAAATAAACTGTGATACATGGCATAACTGTTAGAACTTACTGTTCATTTATATTTCCTGCTGTGTATTAATTTCTTATAAATTAAACCTAGATTTAAGGGACCACCTTGTGTATTGCATTCATTGGCCTTGACACGTTGTACCACGAAGTTGTGTGTCGCATGTAGAACACAGAAGTACGTGATTGGCTGGCCACCAGTACGTACAAGCCGTGCGATAAGAATAACCGCTAATAGAGGTTGCATGCTAGTTTGACTTAGCGGTTATAGAGGTTAATGTTGTGGATACAACATAATAGGCATTGGGCGGGGAGGATAATTCCTTAACGTATGGGCTTCGATGCACTTCCCTTGTGACCCGGACTCTCCGCTGGAGATACGGGGTTGATGACCCAAGATTACTGACGGCCACTGACGATTCTGCGGAACGTCATGCTCTTACTGATGGGGCCTCTGGTGCCCAAGGGGGACTACGCCGATCCTATTTAGCCAGGGCTCATACGTAGGAAGGATTGTTCTTAACTACATTTCACTTAGAACGGTAGGCTACCTTTATCCGTTAGGTACAAGTACTTTTGGTTTGGGTACTTGTATCTGACCGTGGCTTGGAACAATAACTTGTCGCGGATTAGTTCGTCACATCTTTTCCTTGTTTGGTTGTAGGTGTGACTTACTACTTCGATGAGAAGGTATTGAACCTTGCTGGGGTCCGGATACCATATTGGATTCATAGCATGGAAAGATACGTCGCCGTGAATTAGTTTACCATCTCCTGTCCTTGTTTGGTTGGGGGGATGGTACGCTCGTTCAGTAGGTGCGTATTGGACCATGTTATAATTCGATTTACTTATTTATTTGAGCAATATTTATTCAGTTTATATGGCATGATATTATATGTCTTGTTACGTCCCTCTGAGGACCTGGTTATCTCTCCAAGTGTGTGCTCTTGTCTTTCGCAGGTGTTCTAGCTCTAGCCGTGATCATCGCTATTTCTTCGAGGATGATTGCACTTGGATCGTCTTCGCTTCGCTCGCCAAAATCTTTATTTTGTTTTGTATTTCTTTTCATAGTTGGTAGTGGATTTGTCTCCGCCCAACTACGTGTACCAAATGACAATTTCATAGTTGATTATATGAGATCTTTTATTCATTTATTTTGTGTGGATGAGATAAGTTCTGGTTCTACTGCATTTTACAGCTTATGTATTTATACGAGGCTTCCATATATTGGAGTATACTTCGTATGAATACAGCTGGCATGTCTACGTTCCTAGTCCTACGTATTTTAGGACTGGGGCGTTACATAAAGTGCTAGGCTTCCCCAGCCTCTAAGTCTAGAGCAACTCCAGCTGGCTCTACTGCATCTACTGGCTCTCGGCCATAATAGGTATCATACAAAGCCTCCATTTCACCTGTAATATATCCTAGTCAGGAGCAGAGCAAAGTACAGTTCTAGGTAATGAACAAGAACATGATATGAAAATGAGTACAGGAGAACATGAAATATGAAATACAGAAAATGAACATGAAAGTACAGGAATGAAAGTACAGGAAATAAGTACAAGAATGTAAAGTACAGGAATGTAACTATGGACCTGAAGTACAAGACATGACAAGTGCACAATATTTGAAAAACAAGCCTATGTGACCGGCTGGGTGAGTAGAGGAGCATGTACAGGAGTACATGAATATTGGTACGCCTTAGGACCCGCGTGCACGATGCGAGGCCTATGCTATCTACATGAATATAGTAACCGGGGTTTGGTCACATAGCTAGTGTATTTTCCCACCCGACACAAGTAAGTACAAGAACAGGAAATACAGGGTACAAGATATCGTGTCATGACGTGTCATAAGGAGAGTACAAGATATGTAAATGTACAATAACCGTAGAAAAGTACTTGCCTTGCTCCGGGAAATCAAGTGTAGTGAAAAGAGCTAGATGTCCTCCTGTTTTTAATAGGTACAAGTTGGTTAATGTTATGGATATTCTTAATTATTTCTTAGCTAACCTTGGTAAAAGTAAACATTCTAAGCTTGCAATTATGATGACAAGTCTTAGGTGCACTTAAATCAACTATCGATATAAATCTCAGTTGACAGATTATACAAGTTCCACTTGCAATCTTGACCTGACCATCCCAAAATTGCACCATGCTTGAACATATCAAGAAGACTTAGAAATAGAAAAGAACTCTCACCATTAATTGAACAAGTTAAGCCCTGGTGGTTTTACTGAAATGTAACTCAAAACATTAAGCCATAACAACAACTCAACCATTTGTCATTGATCCCATTCCATACTAATTCAATTAACATCCTCACAACCCGAGCCATCTCAACAACAGCCCACCTCTAATAATCATGCCAGTCACAGGTGAATTATTAGGACCCCTAGTTCAACTCACATATTTCAAAAGAGTTTAGCTAACAGTTAAGAATAGCTACATCTAACCCATCCCAAAGGCCAACTCTACACAACAGAGAGCAATAATGATTACAGCTAACACCCATTAGTTCAAAAGAACAGGACTGCTACTCTACTCATTCAGCCAAACACATCTTCAGAAACAAAATAAAATAACAAAGTTATCATTAAACTCAATCTCAGAATTCCAACAATTCTATAAATGCATTTATGCTGAAAACCCAACCACAAAATTATACAAAGAATATACAATATATTTGAAAGAATAATCACTCCAAAATAAGAGTAGAAATCATAATTGTAAACTATAATTATCGCAATACTTGCCACGCCAATCCCAGCCTTCAATAGCCTGACTTGCGGACACGGACAAGGGACACGAGCTCTGCATACAGCTACGGCCACACACTAGTATTGGTACAGCATTGCAACCCAACCACGGACACGAACACCGTACGAATTTTCCCCACCAATACGAACAGAACACAAGCACCACCAGACACGAACAATACACCAAAGAACAGACCCTGGCCAAGCCAAACAGACTCAAAGAAGGGGAAATGATTAAACTATCTATTGAAAGATAACATAGGTACCTGAAGTTATAATTGAGAACACAACCAGATGTCGAGCTCTTCAACTGAAGTCGATGATTCAACTGGACCAGAGTGCAATTCCAAATCATGATACGAGCAACAGTTGCTCTCGAACTTCCAAATTATCTCTCGATATCCCGAAGAATCACTAAATTAAATAACGAAATAAAAATTAGTCGATTATCATTACACCAGAGCATCAAACCGAAAATAAAAAAAACATAGACTTACTAAATGATGATCAATAGAGGAAACACTCAGATCCAACCGCTCAATGATGAGGAAGACAATAGATCAACCCGATAGTGATCAGAAATAAGAAATCGGGGACCAAGAATTTTGAGGGAATTAGAGACTCACCGAACCCTAGATCGGAGAACAAAGTCGTTCCTACAGAAGAAAGAATTGATGTAGAGATCGTCCAAGCCGAGATGAATCACTCAAATGAGGAACTCACGGAGAAAAGGAAAACCACTGCCGATCGGAGCTAGGCACTCACCGAAGGTCCTGCGGGGAAGAAGGGTCGTTGATCTGCTCTCAGTCACCGGAGGAGCCAATCCTCGCCTGCTGTCGCCATCTTCTCGCCGACGTTGGAAAATTAGGGTTAGAGCTCGGAAATTGGGGACTGAGTGCTCAGTGAGAGCACTGGAGAGAAGTTGAGTGAGGAGAAATACATTCTCTCTCCAGCAAATATATTATATAGGCAAATGGCACTTTTGCAAAAACACCCCCCCCCCCCCGCTCTAAGCAATAATGCAAAAGAGTCCTCATTTTCATATATTACACTGAGTACAGGAATTAGTTAGAAAAGTGAATGAGTGTGGGTCCCAAGTTTGTTATAACAAACTTTTAAATTTAAAAATTCCTGCTCCTAATTTTCTTCCCTCCAAAATATTCATAAACTATATATAATAAAAAGAAATAAAAAAATTTTATTAACAATTTTAAATTCTACTAAAAATAGGAAAAATAGAGTTACATATTCCCTCAAAAGAAGTTATTCCAGAAGATTTATCATAAACATAAAATTTATTTTTAACAAAATTAACTCCACAACCATGATCAGTCAGTTGACTAATACTTAGTAGGTTATGTTTTAATTATGTTACTAAGCATACATCTTTAATAATAGGTGAGGAAGAAGTACCTATGTCTCCAATTCCAATGATATGTCCTTTAAGGTTATTCCCAAAGGAGACATAGCTTTCTTTCTTCATCGATAGAGTTGTAAACAATTTGTTATCACCTGTCATGTGCCTGAAGCAACCACTATCGAGTATCCACTTGCTTTAATGGAAAGAGGAAGGTCCACCTAAAACACAAGTTGAAGATATAACCTTTGATACCCACTTTCTTGAGGGTCATGATATGTTAGTTTTTGGAATCCATACATACACATTAAGATCTACTAGTTTTCTAATTTTACGCTGGTATGATACATGTCCTTTAAAACCACAATAGTGACATGTAGCAGAAGTGTTAGTGCTAGGTGTAGTTTGAAGATCATGTATATGAGTTTTTGAAGATGTGTGTGCTTTTTTATTGTTTGGAAAGGTATACATATATGCATGGCTTCTAATAGTTCTAGCAGTGTTGGTCGTGTTATGTTTGTGTTTAGCCTTATGACTTGTGTTCACCTGAGCTATAGGTTTAACAACCTGTTTGCCCAGTTTGATCTCTAACTTTTTAGAGATGTCACAAGCTTCATTGTACTTGGCCGTGAGTGTATCTACTCTCTGAGCAGCAATGTTATACTTTCTTTTCTCTAGTTCATAGAGATCGTTAAGTTTTACATTTTTTTGATTCGCTTTCTCAAGCTTTTCAAGAGTTTCATATAAGATTAACTTTAAAGAAGTAATCTCATTGGTGTCACTAGAAGAATCTTTAATATCTTCTTGCATTCTAGATTGCTTTAAAAACTCAGATTGTACAAATTTTAGCTCTTTCTTAGAACTTTTGTACATATCTATTATTTTTCTCTGATCTTCTAATTGATCAGTAAAAGCATCAGACAATTCATCAAATGTAAATTCTTCATAGAGAGGGTTTGATATTACCTTAGCATCTGCAGCCATGAAATATAGGTTTGTTATATTGTAAGGCTTTTTTCTTCTTCAGAATCACTAGCTTCGCTTTCACACCAGATGCTAGTGTTGGCATAGTTTCTAGTTGAAGGCCTTCTCTTGCTTGTCTGATCATGTCTACTTCCCTTCCTTATGACATGATAGCCTTTCTTGATATGACATGTTCTTTTACAGCTAAAGTAAATAGGTTCTTCATCATCTCTAAAATCTTTCTTCTTCATATTTGACTTCTCATATCTGAGGAATCTTCTGAAGTTTCTTGTCATGAGGGCCATCTGTTCTTGTCTGAGCAGTTTGTCTCACTTTCATCGTCTGAGGCTGTCTTGTGGTTAGATTTGAATGCTATCGCATTCTCTTTTGGAGCTGACTCTTCGAAATCTTTAAGGTCTAGCTCATGCGTCATAAGCTTTCCCATAAGGGTTTCTAGAGTCATGATCGTGAGATCATTTCCTTCAATAATGATCGTCGCTTTAGGATTCCATTTCTTGGTTAGCTCGCGAAGCACCTTTCGATTCTTCTCATGATTGATGTATTCTTTTTCAAGGGAAGATAAAGGATTAACAATGTCTAGGAACCGAGTAAACATATTTGTGATAGTCTCATTAGACTTTATTTTGAAGGCCTCATATTCTTGTGTTAGTAGTGAGATTTTGGACTCCTTCACTTGTGAACTACATTCATGAGTAACCTCAAAAAATTTCCAAACCTCGTGAGATGTGACACATGTAGAAACTCTATTAAACTCAATTTTATCTACAACACAAAATAAAGCATTGATGGCTTTTGCATCAAGACTAGCTTGTTTCTTTTCATTGTCGACATATCTGTCGAATGGTTTTTCCACTAGAACACCCTCTACCATAATAGGTAGTGGTTTCTTACATCCATTCATGACAATCGACCATAAATCAAAATCAAGAGACTTGAGGAAAAAGCTCATACGTGTCTTCCAATACGTGTAGTTTGTGCCATCAAATAGGGGTGGCCTATTTGTTGATTGACCTTCACCATTGCTTGGATATAGGGATGCCATATCTCAAGGAGTTTTAATCCGACTAGAGATAAACTATGCTCTGATACCAATTGTAGGATCGATGGCACCTCTAGAGTGGGGTGAATAGAGTGCAGCAAAAAATAATTACCAATTAAAAATCTAAGCAGGTGAAGCAAATGATTAAACAAACTTAAATGCAAGCAGTTAATAGTGGAGGCAAGAAAGTAATACGCAGACACAGCAGGTTTATATTGGTTTTCCTCTGAGAGGACTAGTCCAGTTTGCGAGAACTCTTGCTCGTTATAATCTACTATTTTGCATAGAGATTACACCGCGTGTTTTACTCCGAAGAACACGCCAACTTCAACACCATCGTGTTTTTATCAGAAGCTCACGATCAAACTTCAACAACACCTTTCTGAGAAAAGCTTTTATATGCCAAGCTTTGTACAACTCGAATACTCCTAATCGAAAATCACCGACACTAGAAGGATCAGAGTTGTCTTGGAGATTTGAAGATTGAAGCTTTGTAAATGGAATAGAAAGCTTAAAAATAGATAGAGAAGATGAAGATTGAACGAGTGAATAGAAATGGGAATTTATTCTCTTTTTATAGCAATTTTTGAGACAGAGTTTGGGAAGAACTCGGTAGGCTAACGTTCATAATTTTGAACGTTGGTGATCTAAAAGAATAGGAAAAGCTGCTGACCATGAGTAATTCCATGTGACCGAGTTCGGGCAGAACTCCGACCGAGTTCAGTTACCATGGATCCTGGTCAACCTGAATTGGTTTTTGGTTTTGGGTCTGAGTTTGGTTTGGGTCAAAAAATGGATCAAAGATTGGTTTTTAGGATTGAACTTCTAAATGCCAGTGATCCTGACTCACAATATAATCTAGACTCAATAAAAGAAAATTACAAAATAAATATAAAAAATTGTAAAGATAAAATCTGCGATCTTCGGCTTCTTTTCATATCAATTTTGGAGTTTTAAGTCAATTATCGAAATCGGTTTGACCATGGCTTAATGGGATAATAGTTGGATTCATCTGCCAATGGCTAAATGACTCGGTGTTTCACTACGTGTCCATTGAGAGTTCGACAAAAGTATTGTAGGAGAAGCTAAATTTGTTGTACAAAAGGAAGACAGCTGGCAACAGTATGTTTCTTAATCTCCAACTTATAAACTCAAAGTACACGGAGGGTGCCTCGGTGGCACAACATCTGACGAGGTTCAGGGTATCATCAATCAGCTGTCTGTGATGAAGATGGTGATTGATGATGAGCTTCAGGCCCTCTGCTTTTGAGTTCTCTACCGAAAAGATGAAAGACGTTGGTGGTATCGGTGAGCAACTCCGTACCAAATGGAGTTTTCACGATGGAGGCAGTTAAAATTAGCTTTTTGAATGAGGAGGTCCGACGCAAGCAAGTAGAATCGTCGCAGGAGTCTGCTCTGGTGGATTCCTATGGGAAAGGAAGACCCAAGTCACAGGCAAAGACATGGGGAGTTCTCGTGATCTTGCGATTATGGACTGCAATGAGGGCTGCTATTACTGTGGCGAAAGGGGTTATATCACGAGGAACTGCGTGACGCCCAAAGCTTAGAAGGCCAAAGGCAAGGACGATCAGGAGGATCTCACGATGTTTGAAGATATCATCATCGCAATGACCGACGCAGAGAAACCTTTTAACATATGTCATGATGGCGACTGGGTAATGAACACAGGAGCATCGTATCACGCCACTCCATATAAAAGGATCTTCACGTCATACCACTGCGGCAGGCTTGGACGTGTAAAGATGGACGATAAGGGGACGACTGTTGTTGTAGGCATCGGTGATATGCACTTGACGACGGAGTTTGGTAAGAAGCTCATCCTCAGGGGTGTGTGACATGTACCAAATTTGTGCTACAACTTAGTTTCGGTAGGAAGGCTGGCAGATGATGGTTGTCGCAGATTGTTTGGGGACAAAGATTGGATGCTTGCGAAGGGTTCCCAACAATTGGCCTGGGGACATTTTTGTTGTGGTATGTACAGGCTCAAGTCGTTGAGCTGTACAGGAAGACCACAGACACCGAATGGAGGCTCGAGGGTAGTTCGACAGGTGGTGGATCGTCGAAAACTTACTGCAGAGGGGCTTCTAGATGCTTTGAGGGATACGGAGGATTCGGTTCGTCGAGAGAATGCTACGGGTGGTGATGAGTCAAAGATTGAGGGTCAGTCTATCGCTGCTATGAGAGCTGGTCGATTTCTAGGTGGGGATCGCTCTACAGATCCAGTTTTGGCGACATGTGGTTTACCAAAGCTTTACGGAGCGACATCTGTTTCAGCAGTTCGAAGCAAGGAAGGAGATCAAGGTTTGCAGCAAACTCAATCTGAGGCGGGAGCATCATCATTCACATAGTTTCGGAGGAGCTATAGGTCATCTATGGCATGTACAGTACATGATGTTATGCTCGAGGATGCATATGTAGGGCGAAGCTTCAACTTCGGACACGAAGGTGGGCAGGTTCAGGAGTTCGAATCTCGTGAGAACCGCACCGTCCGCTTGGTTGGGCCAGCCAAGGGTGAAGAAGCTCGTCGGAACGTTGACACTTTCCGATGGAAGACAAAAGTCGGGGACAGACAGCCTAGACTTACAGTGAGTCTGATCGTCAGGGACTTCGGTCTTGGTCGTGTCATTGATATTGGCTGGATCCCAGTGGTACAGAAGGTGCTACGCATGGCTATAACCCTTCTTCCTGAAATTTTAAAATATTTTTATTTATTTGAATTAAATGGGAAATTTTGGAATTTTATAAATATTTAAATAAATAGTTATTACGATAGAATACTTTTGTCATGGTTAAGTTTTGGAGTGCAAAATAACTAGAAATCTTAGCACGGATAGTGTAGTGGCGTGCTTTGACTAGTATATTAGCCATGGTTGGGAAGGTCGAGCCATAAGTGTGTCCCAACTAGAAAAACCAGGCTAAGTTGTGACATGACCCCTATAAGTAATTTAATTATTTATTATTAAAATTTATTGACTTTTAGAAGACCCAGTTGTACCAAACTAGTCCGGACTGGACCCGAACCCAACCCAAGCTATGTAGTCAGGCGGTATGTAGTGCCCTGACCCGCAAGATGCCCTATGATAGATGGTTGGTTCGATGAAGCCTTGTTGGACGTGGGAATATGCAAAGGATCGCTTGGAAGGCTAGGCGATCGTGGCGGAAATTGTCTTATAAAAGTGAGTAGTGTTGAACCCTTTGAAGATCCTTTAGCTTCACGCTTAATAAAAGAATATGTATGCTATATTGATCGTTGATTTGTTGAATAACACCTTACATGAAAGTTGGAAAGATAATAAAAGATAATTAATCACAAGACCCGAAATTGTTGTGAATCATTTGTGAATTGTGTGCTTTGAATCATTTCAATGAATTGTATGCTTGCGTGCTTTGTAATAAAATACATGACAGGTGAAGGATAAGTCCCAAATTCTTGGGCAGTGAGTATATCGAGCCTCGGTTCGATGAACGTATGCTAAACAGATGCTAAGTCCCAAGAATTGGACAGTAAATACATTGAGTATTGGTTGGAAAGAAGTATGGTATCCAAATGTGGAAAAGGGATTGGATAACAACATTCTATTATCTCGTCGCCGATGTAGAATGTTGATTACGCCAAGACCCTGGAACGAAAAAGATGGCAATATGAATAAGAATGGTAGCTGAAGCACTTAGTTTTCCTTATCATGCATTATATGTTTTCTTCATAGATAAGTTGCATATACTTGCATGGTCATAGACAACTTGTGCACAAGGTAGTTCCCAGAATGGTACTCTGCGGCCACGGACCAGGTTTATCCTAAGGGGAACAAGGATGGTGTCAACGTACTGACATCGGGATTTCAGGACTTGCAGTGGGGGCTTGCTACCACCCACTGAAACGATGTCGAAATACCCATGGTACTAAAGTAGTAGTACGATATTTCGAAAACCTCCCATGGATTCGCACCCTATTCAGAGTTAGCCGTTCACCAGGAAGATGGTCCAAGCTGGCGTATCGCCAGTGACCTTTATATAGATAGGTCCATTGCTAATGATGTATTATACAGGCATAGTAAGTTATTACTCAATTACAGGGAAGGATGTCGGCTGTTGGTAAGAATCACCTGAATAGTGATAATTATATTGAATTATGATATTATTCCTAGCAATGTCTTGTGCAGGCTGAGTAAGTATTATAAATATATAGGGATGGCTACACGACCGTGGGTAAGAATCAACAAAGGATGATAACTGTATGCTTTAAATTATGTTGGCTATGAGATTTGCATGCTTTACTTCTTGACGGCTATAAACATGAAATTGACCCTAAGGCAACGAGAAAGACTACTTTAATAATATTCTATAACATTATTACTTAGTATTGTCATCTTAGTTGAGTTGGGCCAGCACCGCTCGCTAGTACATTGATGATGTACTGACCCACGTTGTGGGCAATATTACAGGTGCTTGTGTATGGGAGAAGTCGTTTAATCAATGCTTGGCATCGATAATTCGGATGGGTGCGCAGAAGCTCTTCTTACAAGACTATGTCTTCTGCTATACGGAACATAATGTATGGAACAGTGTAACTCAGATGAACCAGTGAGATTGTAAGTAAAAGTCGGCATGTTCGGATGTAAAGCCTAAATAACAAGTGTATATTCAGTTGGCTATTCAAGAGTCTTGTAATTAGTTGTAAACTCTGTATTCTGCTGCAAGTCTTGTAATCCATTGCAATTATCAATAAAGAGATACGTTTCTTCATATCTTGTGTGACTTCAATTTATCTGCTTGGTTTTGCTGCACTGTCGTTGTTTTCTGAGAAATACCAAGAACTGTAATGGTTTTGCCTTGTACAAGTACAATCAAGACTTGTACGGCATCACGCCCAGTGGCTAGATTTCGATCCTCCGGGATCAGGGCGTAACATAATAGTATCAGAGCACGACTTTACGTCCTTGGATTCTTATTCGATTTATTTCAAATTAATGTTTCTACTAAGATGTTTCAAAGACTGCTTCCGTAATTACTCAAAGTTGCTTCCATGGTGAATCAAAGTTGCGTCCGCGAATACTCAAAGTTGCATCAATGATGAATCAAAGTTGGCTCTATGATGACTCAAAGTGCTTTCACGATTATTTCGTGTTGCTTTAAAATTATTCTAAGTTGCTTCCTTGACTAAAAATTTGTTGATCCTCTTGGCTGCTCACTGGGTGTTCCATACAATAAGTCTAATATATGTGGGCTATGATGTGTGTGCTTTATTGAATTTCTAAAAGATACCAAAATAAATAACAATGATATGATGCAACAATAAGTTGGTATGTGGGCTGGATGTCTTATGTGTGGGATTCATTGAAGTCGATTGTTATGCAGCAATCGACTGTGGGTGATGGCATGGTATGTTGGAACAGAATGTGCATGGATTTCAGTAAATAGGAATCGACAGAATCTTGAGTCGGTATTTGTGGTCAACATAACCACTACAGGATGGATAGTCCATATTGGACGTTGGTTTGATGCGAAGGGAACACTGTGTCAGGAATTGCTTGAGCTCTGAGTGGTATATTGCATATACCCTCGTCGTGATGAGATGTCCCTTGACCCTGTTTGTGGCATAATAATTACTTACTTGTAAGGTATTGTATAGTATCGAGTCATAGTTGGGATTATGATTGATACATGACGGCTAGACGTGTCCCTTGATTATTGAGTTCGGATGACCCGATGCGAGATTGAAATGGTTAGCATTATGCCGGGTGAATAAGAAATTGAGAATATGAAATGAATGCCATGTTGGGAAATGAACGAATTACAGATTCAAGCGTTACTTGAATCAGTTGGGTAAAAGGATAGTAGGCTCAGTAACGATGGTAGGGGTGTTGCTATCGAAAGATTTTGGGAGAACAACGTAGACTGAATATTGAACGATGTTAGAATTGAGTAAATTGAATTGCATATTGGACATCGACAAATTGATGGTGATGTTAGGCGCTTATCGGGATGTTGCAAATGATTTAGAATATGCAGAGAGTCGCATCAACGACCGAAAAGTTAGACAATAGATTTGAGGAAATGGATGGCCACGTACATTGTGTAGTTATGCTTGAGAGAATTAGATGTGTCCCGAATTAACAAGTTATGACCCTTGATTATGTTGAGGCATAGAGAATGAACACTTGTCCCTTGATGCATGAAAGAGTAGATGTTCCTTGTAAGACTCTGATGGCTGGAGTATAAATAAGTATCAAGGTGAAGCGATATTAATAAACCCTGTCGGTAGGTGATGTTGTCGCATGAATAACGAATTTGGGTGGAATATATAATTGTTGGATTATGACTTAGCTAAATGAGTTATGTCATATTCACTGAGATGACTGATATATGGATGCTAGATGATTAGTAACATAGTGATTGGATCGATGCACGAATAATAAATATTCTTATAGAATCACGAAGAGATGATGCAAAATGAATATTGATGGTTCACGTGAATTGCTAAAAGACGTCTGTGTTTGTTGCTAGCAAAAATTCAGAGTATGCTTTCAGAAGAAGTACGATTATATAGTTGCCTTATTGTTGGTTAAATAGTACAGACCGTATCGATGATCTAAAAATGTGGGAATGAATATGTCGCGAAGAGACCGTAGGAAAGAGATCATAAATTATGGACCATTGAGGTAGCAATGTTGGAATATGACTTGGAATAGTTGGACCGATTGAATAGACACAAATTGAGGACGATATGAGGATGCCAGTCGGATTGAGCAAGTGATGCTGCATCTATGCAAGTGAAAACTGAAACATTTGAATGATAGATTAATAAAGTTTTATATGATAGCTTCGGGATTGACCCATAAGATTTGTCGGATAGAATTGTTGGATAGATTTTGCGGGTTGTGATTAAGTCTACAATGACTTTATGGAGTATAACCCGAGGATGAGTACGGGTAGATAGACTTGACCTTAGAATGTCGGTTGGTTGCCTAGAATGTCGGTTGGTTGCCTAGAATGTCGGTTGGTTTCCTAGAGTGTCGATTGGTTGCCTGGAGTATCGGTTGGTTGTCTAAGTTTCAGTTTGGTTGGCTATGATATTTCAATTGTCCGTGTTGGGGTATAAGTTCATAGGAATGGGGTGGTGTCCCATGTCCCTTAAGTTGGTCGGATCATAGATTGTCCCTGAGATAAAATAGAGTCCTTATGATAAGAATCGATTGTCTTTAAGATAAGAGATAAATATATCCCTGATAGCTATCCATCTCATATGAGTTAGCTGAATGTCTGGTTTAGCTTAGATTAGCTGACCATAGAGACTTGACTGAATGCTAAGTTGACTGTTGGAAACCCGTAGGATGTCCCTATTGATGTTGCATGGGTATAGTCGGAATGAGTAAGATGTGTCAGAAAGTAAACTTCAGAATGGAATAGAGATTGGGAAATTCGATGTTATAATGTTGGATGGGATGACGGATCATGTTGGTTTTGGAACTTTGTTGCCTTATTTGGGAATGTCAAGATTTTGCTAAAGCAGGTTGGATTTGGTTGGTTGAATCATATTGAGATTCTTAAAATGACGATAGTTGCCTTGAGACAGTCGAAATAAATTCATTGATGTATAATCAAGATTGAAATTGGAGGAAAAAATGAAACGACGGAATTGGATAGTGCATGTAGCCGAGATCGGCGAGAGCGGACGTGAATAGGACCATCGGGATTAATGTTGCTGGAAATAAAAGTTTTTTATGCGAGAGGATAATATGTTGGCTTGATCAATATAAGAAAATATTTGAGTACAGCGAAAAATGTTACTAGAGTGGAATGACAAGATAATTTAAAGGATGGATTATAATTGGGAAAATTTTTGAGTCACAACAAAGTGTATGGATGCGAACGATGACGAGTACAAGATTTGATCGATGAGAATCGGGGTATCGAAATGAAATGTGGCAATGGGATTTATTAACTTTGGTGGCATGAATGACAACGAACTTGAAAGGAATACTTTGGGAATATTTTGGATCGGATGTGGGAAAAAATTTTCAAGTTGAAATTTGTAACATTCATTATGTTATTGGTTGGTTGGATAATTGAATAAACAAGTTGGAAATATATGAGATGCTCAGAGCAATCACTGATGTTCAGAAAAGAAGTTACACCGTAGTTCGTTCGTTTTCTCTATACTAAACTTGACTAAAGTGCATGTATTTCTGGGATACCTAAAATATATGTATGATTCCAACTAAGTGGTATGCTGAATTCAAACGAAGCCACGGGGAGGATTATCATGTGCTACAAAAATTGCACGAGTGTTGGAGGGAGAACAAAGATGGTAAACTATTTTGAATCAAATTGGAATGTTGTAATGAGATGGTATATTACTTGAAATCAATCGAGATATTGTGAAGAAATGTTAAATGGTGCAAGTTGATCGTTGAGAAGTTTCATAAAAGTCGGTGAAAGTTTTGGGGATGAGTTTTGTTTAAAGTTTCGAGGACGAAACTTTTTTTTGAGTGGTACATATTATAGTGCCCCGACCCGCAAGATGCCTTATGATGGATGATTGGTTCGATGAAGCCTTGTTCGACTTGGGAATAGGTGAAGGATCGCTTGGAAGGCTAGGCGATCGTGGCGGAAATTATCTTATAAAAGTGAGTAGTGTTGAACCCTTCGAAGATCCATTAGCTTCACGCTTAATAAAAGGATATGTATGCTATGTTGATCGTTGAGTTGTTGAATAACACCTTACAAGAAAGTTGGAAAGATAATAAAAGATAATTAATCATAAGACCCGAAACTGTTGTGAATCATTTCAATAAATTGTATGCTTGCGTGCTTTGCAATAAAATATATGACAGGTGAAGGATAAGTCTCAAATACTTGGGCAGTGAGTATGTCGAGCCTCAGTTCGATGAACGTATGCTAAACAGATGCTAAGTCCCAAGAATTGGGCAGTAAGTACCTTGAGTATCGGTTGGAAAGAAGTATGGTGTCAAAGATGTAGGAAAGGGATTGGGTAACAACATTCTATTATCCCGTCACCGATGTAGAATGTTGATTACGCCAAGATCCTGGAATGAGAAAAATGGCAATACCAATGAGAATGGTAGCTGAAGCACTTAGTTTTTCTTATCATGCATTATATATTTTCTTCATAGATAAGTTGTATATACTTGCATGGTCATGGACAACTTGTGCACAAGGTAGTTCCCAGAACGGTACTCCGCAAACACGGACCCAGTTCATCTTGGGGGAACAAGGATGGTGTCGACGTACTGACATCGGGATTTTGGGACTTGCTGTGGGGGCTTGCTACCGCCCACTGAAAGGATGCCGAAATACCCATGGTGCTGAAGTAGTACCATGGTGATTCGAAAAACTTCCATGGATTTGCATCCCATTCAGAGTTAGCCGTTCGCCAGGAGGACGGTCCGAGATGGCGTTTCACCAGTGACCTTCATACAGATAGGATCCAGTTCTAATGATGTCTTATGCAGGTAGAGTAAGTTATTACTCAATTACAGAGAATGATGTCGGCTGTTGGTAAGAATCACATGAACGGTGACAATTATATTAAATTATGATATTGTTCCTAACAATGTCTTGTGTAGGCTGAGTAAGTATTATAAATATATAGGGATGGCTACACGACCGTGGGTAAAAATTACCAAAGGGTGATAACTGTATGCTTTAAATTATGTTGGCTTTAAGATTTGCAAGCTTTACTTCTTGACGGCTATAAACATAAAATTGACCCTAAGGCAACGAGAAAGACTACTTTAATAATGTTCTATAACATGATTACTTAGTGTTGTCTTCTTAGTTAAGTTGGGCCAGCACCGCTCACCAGTACATTGATGATGTACTGACTCACGTTGTGGCAATATTACAGGTGCTTGCGTATGGAGGAAGTCGTTTAATCAATGCTTGGCATCGATGATTCGGATGGGTGCGTAGAAGCTCTTCTTAAAAAATGATGTCTTCTGCTATACGGGACATAATGTATGGAATAGTGTAACTCAGATGAACCAGTGAGATTGTAAGTAAAAGTCGGCATGTTCGGATGTAAAGACTAAATGGCAAATGTATATTCAGTTGGCTATTCAAGAGTCTTGTAATCAGTTGTAAACTCTGTATTTCAGCTGCAAGTCTTGTAATCCATTGCAATTATCAATAATATATGTTTCTTCATATCTTATGTGACTTCAATTTATCTGCTTGGTTTTGTTGCGCTGTCGTTGTTATCTGAGAAATACCAGAAACTGTAATGGTTTTGTCTTGTACAAGTGCAATCTAGACTTGTACGGCATCACGTCCAGTGGCTAAATTTTAATCCTCCGGGATCGGAACGTGACACGGTATGTCCTAAGACGTCCGTGTCGATATATTTTGGTATAATTATGCCGTAATTTATTTTAAGGATCTAATGAATTTTTTCTAAGTAATTGTTATACAAATATTATATATATCAATATTAGTTGATATTCAATCATTTTTAATTAAAATATGTCCTTGTGTATTTTGGGATTATTAGACTATACATATAATTGTATATACACCTAACATTGATTTACCTTAAATTGTTATCATCATAAAATGTTCATAATATTGTTATTATAAATATTATTAAAAAATATATATTTATTTTGGTTATCTTGTGTTACTAGGAAATAAATATTTGGTATATAAAAATCCTACACTAGAAAATGCGTTATTAAGATTTTTTATTAGTTTTTCTAGTATATATAAATATATATATATATATATATATATATATATATATATATATATATATATATATATATATATATATATAAATATATGGATATGTATATATATTTTTATATTTATCTATCTATATAGTATAAAGAAAAGAAATAGAAAAAAATAAAATAGAAAAGAAATGTATAAAGAAAAAAAACAAAAGAAAAAGAAGAGGAAAAAAATAAAAACAAATCAAAACCACACAACTGCAATAGACCCCCCATAAAATCGACCCCTAAGACCCAGACCTGCGCGAATAGAACGACCTTCGGTTCTTATATAACGAGAGATAGAGAGAAGTAATTCTCATCAAAAACCCAAAAACCTAACCCTAAACTCTGCATCCCCGACCACCCCTACCATTCACATCGTCGCGTGCAGGCCACAACACCTGGATACCACCGGAGACGGCCGGACACGCGCGCCACAAACAACAGGTCACAGCAGCACCGACAACATCCAACCCTACTTCGCAACACAATTTTTTGACGATCGCTCGATCGTTTTTTGATCCGTCAACTCTGGTATGATCACCACATGACCCTCTTCAACTTCCATTAAATAGTTTTAATTTAATTGCGATGGATTATAAGATAACACCCTGAGAAAATTGTGAAAAATCACGATGGCACGTTGACAGTTTTTAATTCCAGGAACCCTAGTAGGAAGGCAGAATTATGTCAAACCACAGTAAATTATTGAAATCTAATTAAACATATTTATATATGGCATAATCAGGATTAAATCCCTATTATCACTTTTAATTCTAGTTGATTATCCAGTGAATAAAATCTGTTTGAAAATCAAAGAAAAATACAACACATTACTTTATAAAACATAAAATTTTCCCCGATATGGAGTCCGTTCTGACAAACTGGACGATTTGGTCGCAATCCATGAGCATCAAAAGATGCGTATGGATGTTGTCGACGTATGGGATTCGATGGAACTCGATTTTGTTGTGTATGCGCGACGAAATCGAGACGTATCCGTCGAGATATCCCGTATCGGCCCCTTTGCAAACTAGCCCATAATTTTGTGTAGGTTCGTCATCTCGAGATGAAACTTATGCCAATATGATCGTATCATTTTTTGGTCCTGTATGCCAAGTTTGGTCCGATTCTGAGAAGGTCGACCGGAACGCCCTTTTGGCAAGCCCGCGATACGATCTAATGGGCGAATTTGTGCACAGCCCACCGGAATCCAACTTTGAATATACGGTTGGAATCATCTCGTCAAATCTAACCCGTAGATATATAGTTTGACGACTTTAGAGACCGTAGATACTGGCACAATTTTCGGTGCAAAGCGGGTCCAACGACGGACATTATTTTGATCCAAAATTATAATTTTGCTCCTGCGTCCAGAATTGGACTTTTGGACAGGAATTATTAGACATTTCTTTTAGGGTTAATTAGTTGTATCCCCCTATGGTTTGCACGTATTTTGGTAAATGTCCCTGTTGTTTTAAAATAAAGAACACCCCCTGGTTTGTAAAGTTAATTAGTTGTACCCCCCGGTGCATAAAAGAAAATGAGTGGAAAATTAAGCAGCCAGGGGGGTGTTCTTTACTTTTAAAACAACGGGGACAGTTACCAAAATACGTACAAACCATAGGGGGTACAACTAATTGCCAAACTTGTTGGTGATATTTGTTTCAGCATCCAGAAATTATTGCACGAGTTGACTTTATGGCTCACTGAGTAATTAGGGATTTTTAGTTTTGCGTGCTACCCTATCCAGTTGGACGATTCTAAGCGCAAGGGTATTATCGGTTTCACCAACAGAGGACCCTAGGCGAGTATATTTGTTGTTTATTTTCAATATTTCTAATTCATATATCACATTGTTAGTTATATCATACTTGATTCTTGACACGCTCGTCACACGATAGCACTCATATTTTTTGTTCATGTCATGTTTCCTAGCTTGTATATGGTGTCGGGATGGAAAAGTACTAATAGATATGTGATCAAACCTTAGCCCATATTTTATTTCCTGCACAGTAGACCATGTTAAATAAAGTAGACCTTGTTAAAGTAGACCTTGTAATTAACTTAGACCTTGTGGTGTAACTGTCCCCAGACCGATCACATATCGAAAGAGTACTTTAAAACACATAGATAGTTCTATTCTCCTGTTACATGCTACCAGATATTTTTTTCTGCCTGGTGTTCTTCATGTTTTATGTTACTTTTCTGGATAATTATTATCGTATATTGTTAAGACTAACTTTTGTCTTATAGTAGTTAATATATATTTGGAACTGCACTCAATGAATTGTACTTGTTCCATTCCTGACTGAAAACCAATATTTTCAGATAATCGCCTGCCACATTGCGCTTGGACCGTTGGGGGAGACATGGGTATATGCTAAGATCAACCTAGAAGATTAGTTAGATGTGTTAGAAGTTTGTATGACATTATACTCCTCTTCAAATGTAAAACTTGTAAATTTTGTAAAGTTGTTTAGTTTTGTGAATGAGATAATAGAATTGTTATTATGTGATTTTGAGAATCATGGCCTTGACAGCATTCTATCGCCGATAAAGCAGTGTAGGCTGGCTTGCACACGCACTCGTATCCCGTAATAAAAAGAAGGTGCGGGTCGTGATAAGTTTTTTTGGTGGCCCATGCAGATTAATTTTTACAAAAGATTGCTAACTCGTGGTAGTACTTAAGTTAGTCGTACTACTGCGAGACTACGACTACGAAATGCTCATTCACACTATCTCAACAAATACAATTACTATCTCATTCCGAACGAGTTAATCTTCAGAGCAAAGATGCATCAAATGTTCAAACTCCTGCCTCTACAACTCAGCAATCAAGAACACCTCGCCCCAGAGAAGAATATTCTTTTGATGACGACGATGTCCTTGGTATCTTTGAATGTCTGCTGAAAGGTAATAAAATACAATTACCAGAGATCAAGAAACCTGATGAAGCTGGTAAGACAGATCATCCTAAATACTGTCCATATCACAGAATGCTGGGTCATACAATTCGTACATGTTATGTATTGAAAGGAAAGATCCAAGAAATGATTAAATCTGGAGCTATCTCTCTTACTCCAAAAGAGAAGACCGTCACCTCCAACGTCGTCTCTATGCAATTTGGAAATTTCCCTCCTCAACTCCTTGAAAGTGGGATTGTTCCTATTCCCAAGGCAACTCTTGACATAGTGAATCTTCCTCCTCCACAGTCTGAAGGATTAGTGCCAATCACTTTGGAAACATGGGAAATCATGTGGATCCATCCTGATCTAGTGGCAGATTTTGAATCGCCTTCTCCTCAAAAGATTTCTTCTCAAAAATCCAAGAAGGCTGGAAAGATCAAGTCATGTCATATGACTTCTCTTGGGTCTACCTCTGACACAGAGCCAAAAGACAAAGAAGAAGCACTTGTTAGTGCTACTCGAACGGGGAAAACCTTACCTAAAGGATTATTCTAAAAATCCTGAAGATCCTACTGATATCCCTTCAGATGCTAAAGATGCTCCTAATGTTCCTCCCGAAGAAGAACCATCTACTGAACCTGTTCCTCCCAAGCCTACGGCTCTGGAGAAAGGCAAACAACAGGCTCGGTTTGATAAGCCAATCAAGAAGTCTTCTCCTCTTGGACTTCAGAAGCCTTACAACTTCGACATTTTGGCTCAGCTTGCTAATACTCCCGCTAGAATGTCCCTTTTTGAACTTCTACGTCTTTCCAAAGAGACTCGGGAGACGTTAAGTGAAGCACTTCTACAAGCTGACTCTTGTCTTGCACAATTGAAGAAGCCGGATGCGGAACCTGCCACTTGCTTACATTGCAACAGTGTACTGGAGATTATCCCAAATATCACCTTTACACAAGACGACATGTTACTGGAGGATAATCGACATGATCGACCTCTCTACTACACTGGTTATATTGATACGATGAAGATAGATCGTATTCTCATTGACCCAGGGTCTGCTATAAGCATAATGCCAAAGAGTTTATTGGATGAACTAAAAATCCCTCTTCACAAGCTCTCCAAGACGGTTACTACTATCTTGGGATTCAATCAAAGCCGAAGTGAGCCTTTGGGAAAGATTCATCTGAAGCTTCAGATAGGTGATTTCAGATCTAAAGTCACTTTCTATGTGATCGAGATCGCGGGATCCTATAATCTTCTTCTGGGGAGGCCCTTTCTTCATGAAAATAATGTGGTGCCCTCTACTCTTCATCAATGTTTTAAATACATTGATAGCAATGGAAGAGTACAAAAAGAAGTTGCTGATATAAATCCCTTCCATGGGGTTGAAGCTTATTTCAATGATTTCCGAATGTACAAAGAAGAGTATACAAGGATCATACAAGCTATGGAGAAAGAAGATGCACAAAGTGAGACTTTAATAATCCCTGTTAAATGTCGAACTACTCAGCAACAATCTCCTAAACCCTCTGGAGAAGATTCTTTCATCATTCCAGTGAGTGGACGGATCTCTCCGTTACCTCAGTCATCTACTCAGAATACACTGATCATTCCTGTCAGTGGGCATACTACAGTTCCTGTACCTTCACAAGATACTCTGCTAATTCCAGTTGGAGGGCGGACTACTCTTCCTACTCAAACTTCAAGGGAGCTCACCTCTTCTGAGCCATTTGTTATCGATCTTAATCGAAACAAAGCTTCTTCTTCTTCTCCCCCTTTAGTCATTGACTTGGCTAAAATCTCTAAGGCTCAGCCTTCTCCCAATGTAAATATTGCTGCTTTTACATTTAATGAAAAGTCTCCACCTTTGCAGTACGTTGATGTGTGTAATTATGTTCATAGTTATTTACATCTGTTAGATGACTTGAACACAATAACCATAGGAGTTGTACAGACTGTTCATACAGATGTATCTCTAGAACCTGTACAATCTTCATACTTTCTAGTTCCCAGCAGAAAGCCAGGAGACATTCCAATATTCTTCTACAAAGGGCCTCAAAATCCTTCTGATCTTGAAGATGATGACAAAAATGATGATACTGGAAGATTACAACTACGTCGTTATAGTCAGCAATCTAGAGACATCATCAAAAATATGGGCTATGACTTCAGGACTGGCCTTAATAATGGAAAAGGAAGAAAAATGCCTGTCCGGATTCCTCCTTTGAAATATGGAAGGACGAAATACGGATTGGGTTATACTGCTCCTACTCCTTTCATCAACATTATCCATGAAAATCTTGAGTCTGACGAAGATAAGAGATCTGATTCTTCTAGTACCACTTCTTGGGATTCCGATACGAGTATCGGTGACTTCTATTGTAACCTTCTGTCTTCTAACATGGTTTCCATTGACCATTCTGAAGAAAGTGATGAAGACGAAGAAGAGTTTGAAATCTCACCTGAATCAGAACAGTGGGCCCAAAGATTAGATAATCAATGGGAGTTTCGTTTCGAGCAAAAAGAACCTCCGACTGAAGATAAACTTGTTCAAATAGATGTTGGCGAAGAGGGATCTCCCAAACCAATATTCATCAGTGAAAGTCTTTCAGAAACTGATAAGAAAGACATGATCAAACTCATTCGTGATTATATCGATGTCTTTGCTTGGAGTTATGAAGATATGCCAGGGCTTGATCCTCAAATTGATACTCACAAGCTCAATATCTTGCCGAATGCTAAACCGGTCAAACAACAACAGCGACGATTTCGTCCAGACATCATGGATGCAATTGAAGCTGAAGTCAATAAACTCATTACCTCTGGGTTTATTAGAGAGGAACAACATCCCGATTGGGTGGCTAATATTGTTCCTGTTCTTAAAAAGACTGACAAGATCAGAGTATGCATAGACTTCCGCGATCTCAATACGGCGTGTCCTAAAGACGAATTTCCTCTACCAATCACTGATGTCATGGTTGATAATACTTGTGGATTTGAACGAATGTCATGCATGGACGGGTATTCTGGGTACAATCAGATCAAAATGTTCCCAGAAGACGAGAAGCATACTTCTTTCAGAACGCCGATTGGTACATACTGTTATACAGTTATGCCATTCGGTCTCAAGAATGCAGGAGCAACTTATCAACGAGCTATGAGCACTATATTCCGTGAACATTTGCGAAAAACAGTCGAATGCTATGTTGATGATATTGCAGTCAAAAGTCGACAAAAGGAGGATCATATCCAAGATTTGAAGACTATATTTGATCTAATGCGTAAGCATCAATTAAAGATGAACCCTACTAAGTCCTTCTTAGGCGTCTCTAGTGGTAAATTTCTCGGCTTCGTCATTACCTCTAAAGGTATACACGTGGATCCCGAGAAGATCAAAGCCATCCAAGAGATGCGTCCTCCACGCACCTTAAAAGAGCTACGAGGATTTCAAGGAAAGAATCGCTTATATCAGGAGATTTATCTCTAATTTATCAGGACGCTGCAGACCATTCAACAAACTTATGAAGAAAGGTGTCTCTTTTGTCTGGAATAATGAATGTCAGAAAGCATTCGATGATATAAAACAATATCTAATGAGCCCTCCAGTATTGGTACCTCCCGTCTCAGGAATACCGTTCCTCCTCTATACTCGAGCAATGAGTCATTCATTGGGTGCATTACTCGCTCAAAAGAATCAAAATGGCCATGAACAAGCCATTTATTATCTCAGCCGCACTATGACCGGAGCTGAACCTCGATATTCACCGGTTGAAAAAGAATGTCTAGCCTTGATGTTTGCTATCCAAAAGACACGTCATTATATCATTGGCCAGACTATTCATGTCATCTCCAGGATCAATCCTATACGGATCATGATGAAGAAACCCAGTGTTTTGAATTCTCGATTGGCTAACTGGGGAATCCTACTTGCTCAGTATGACATGCACTATATTCCTCAGAAATCAGTCAAGGGACAAGCTTTAGCTGATTTTCTGGCTGCTCACTCAATTCCAGAAAATTCAAAACTCTATGATAAAATCCCAGATGAAGTCCTAGATTCAAATCAAATTGCTGAAGAAGATCCTACTTGGCGTCTATTCTTTGATGGAGCATCAAGAATTGGTCCTAATGGCGATATTGTTGCTGGAGTTGGAATTGTTCTTGTATCGCCAGAAGGTCTTGCCATCCAAAGAGCTTATTCTCTCGATCAGCCGTGTTCAAACAATGTAGCTGAGTACAACGCATTGCTTATTGGTCTTCAACTCGCTAAACATCTGAATATTCAACATTTAGAGGCGTATGGAGACTCTAAACTTATTGTCAATCAGATCAGGGGTACTTATGAAGTTCGCCATCAAGATCTGGTTCCTTATCATAGAGTGGCCATATCTATGGCCTCATCATTTAAGGAATTCTTCATTGAACATGTTAGGCGAGCATGTAACACAGAAGCTGATGCCCTTGCTAATCTTAGCAGCGGTGCTGGCTATCCCAATCAGACGGCAACAAGTGATTGTTGTTCGTAGTCGAGAATTATTTCATCTTGAAAATAACCTGACTCTAGGACTTCCAGTTGACATTGAAGAATCAACATCTCATGGCGTCAACACAACAAGAGGATTTGGATTTAGTCGTAAATCGATATCATCTTCATCCGATTCTAGCATGGAATTCATCTTCAGTAACTCGACTGAGAATCAGAATACGGATAAAGATTGGAGACTTCCTTTCTTAGATCTTGTATTGTATGATATTCTTCCGGATGATCCGAGTGAGGCAGCATCTATCAGACGACGATTACTCAGATTCTATTACAATCATACAACAAAGACCTTATATCGTCGAGCTTATGATGGTTTACTCCTTCGGTGCATTGCCGGTGATGAAGCCCAACAAGTTATTCGTGAAGCACATGATGGAATTTGTGGAGCGCATCAACCTGGGCCAAAACTTCAAGACCGTATTCGACGGATGGGTTATTATTGGCCAACTATGGTATCAGATGCCATTGAATATGCAAGGAAATGCAAAGCTTGCCAAATCCATGCGGATTTTATACATCAACCTTCGGAATTTCTACATCCGACGGCAGCATCATGGCCCTTCGAAGCTTGGGGCATGGACATTGTCGGCCCGATCAATCCACCGTCATCTAAAGGTCATCGGTTCATTCTCGCAATAACCGATTACTTCTCCAAATGGGCCGAAGCTATTCCTTTATCTGAAGTTAAGACGTCTAATGTCATCAGCTTTATTAAGCACCACGTCATTTACAGATTTGGTGTTCCTCGACGCATTGTTCATGATAACGGACCACAGTTCGTCAGCCAGAAATTTACTCGATTCTGTGACGATCACCGGATCAATAATGTTGCTTCTACCGCATATAATCCAGCAGCTAACGGATTGGCAGAAGCTTTCAACAAGACTATCATCAAACTCCTAAAGAAGTTTGTCTCCACTAACAAACGTAATTGGAGTGACAAGTGTAGGACCGTTGAGCACCTCTAGAGGGGGGTGAATAGAGTGTGTGCGTGTGCAGCGGAAAATAATCACCAATTAAAAACTTTAAGTAATAACTATGGCATATAAAAGACGGTAAATAAATACAGTAAAGTAAGAGTTAAGAATTCAAACTCAGTGACACAGCGATGTATACTGGTATCCCTCTGAGAGGACTAATCCAGTCTCGAGTACTCTTGCTCGATGTTAATCCACTATGGCACAAGCTTTAACTGAGCGCTTGCAACTCTTACAACACCGTGCTTGGCGACAAGTGCACGACCGACTTCACAACACCGTGCTTGATGACGAGCGCACGACCAGCTCCACAACACCGTGCTTGGTGACGAGCGCACGACCGGCTCCAGAAGACAATTAGAAAATTGGAACGTTTTCTGAATACAACCTTCGATACAACTCTTCAATACCAAACTCTAGATTAAACAGAAACTGTACTGGCTTGGCTAAGAGTCGTAAAGGCTTAGATATGAAAGTAAAAGCTCAGAACACTTTAGATAGAGAAGATAAGAGATGAAATTGGATTGTTGAAATGAATGGTAATCTCAACTCTATTTATAGTGTTTTTGGGGAACCGAACTCGGGCAGAGTTCGGACAGAGTTCGGATGCTAGGATTTCGCATACGAACATTGGATACAGATTTGGTGGAAACTGTATTTCAAATAACCCAGACCGAACTCGGGCCGAACTCGGACCGAACTCGGACCGAACTCGGTCAGAGTTCTGTCAGAGTTCTGCTGGTTCAGAACAGTAAGGAATAAACCAAATTTGCATAGGTTTTGGGCTTTTTGGAATTGTGGATTTTTGGGATACGTAGGTAGGCTTATTTTTGTTTGTGGACTGAAAAAAAACTAAGCCAGTACCGATCCGATCAATCTCACATTTTTCCTAGACTCAAATAAAAGGAAAAATACAGAATAAATATGAAAACTAATAGCCCTTTAGATGACGTCTTTTTTCTGACATTGAAGACGTATTTTTCCTTGACGGCAATCGTCCAAAGATAAACAGATCTGAAAATCTGAATACATTTCGGGGGCTTCGCCCCCGAACCCCTGACGGGGGGCGCTGCCCCCTCGACCCCTGTCCACTGACCGGGCAGCGGAACCCCCGATGCGAGGCCCCGGATAGGTCGTTAGGCGGTTCAGAGAAATCTTCTTGTATAACGCCATCTTTGGCCCATTAATAATTCTCTATTGCATGTGTCCTGCTTTGTCAAGGCTTGATCATGCTTACTGCATGTCTACAAATATATGTTAGACGAAACATAACAATATGATACAGTATGATACAATCATAACAATATGACATAGAACATTTAGGACAATGCTAAGTATAAGTAGCAACATGATAGGGATTACATGAATATTAGTGATGTCATTATGTTAAACTTAATTGATTAGCCATATTCAAAACATGATATAATCATTGGGCTAACAATCTCCCCCTTTTTGATTATGGCAAATCGGTTAAGTTTAAGATAGATACAATAGATGTATATATCGCTAATAAACACATATTACAAAAAAATTCTTTGCTAACTTAAACTTATTTCTCCCCCTTTGACATGATCAAAAAATAAGCTCCCCCGTAAAAGAGATAAAACGAACTCAAGCATAAGTATAGGAGGAAGGAAAAAATAATAATAATCATGATCAAGGATTAGGAGAACAGTGAAACGACATGTTTAGAAAAATTGCATAACTAAAGTAGAAAAATTTGTCAAAATAGTTGGTTGAACTTAAACAAAGAACATTGAAATCAAACAATACATAGTTTACCAACTAGAAATCCAAAATGATATCAAAACTCAATAGTATGATAAATAAACTCTAGTTTTGAAATATACCAATAAAGGATTTCAATAAGAAATAGATATCAATATAGCAGAAATCAATCATTGGTCATAAATAATTCATGAGAAATTCACAGATCTAGTATATACCAAATAAAAAAATAATAATAATGAAACTTTTAACAATGATCACAAAAAAAAATGATTCATATTGCCCATACAATTAGTGAATCAATTCCATAAAGAGCATAATCATCGAAAAGAGATCAAAATACGTATACTAATCTATGCAAAATCTATACCAAAGTTCATGCATTTGAATTCAATTACCTTAGAATGATATATATATCCATTAGATAAATATGAAGGTAATGAAGACAAAATACTTGAGAAGGAGAAATCCAGTCGACTTGAATGCTCTCCCGCAAAGTATGATCAGTCTAAATATAGAAAATCATGAACTTTGAGATAAATCTCAATAAGAAATGCAAAATCAGTTTAAGCTCAAAAGAATCATTAATAAGGATAACTAAATATATTTGGCAAGATAAAAAATAAACTTATATAAAATGAGAGAATGAGAGATCAAGAGAAAATAATAATATCACATATTCTCTCATAAGATCACTAAAAATGAAAAATCATCAACAAATCAATAAAGTAAAAGAATATAGGTCCATGATGAACTAGGTATACCACATATTAAGGGCGTAAAAGAATTGAAACAATTAATTTGCTCCCCCTTAAAATATGTGTATATAGTTCAAAAATAATTTATATGCATAAAATAGATAAAATAAATAATCATAAGATCTAAGGGATATCCAAAATATGCATCTTTTCTTTCTTTGATCAAAGCATATAAAATTCCAAACTCAAAACAAATATCATCTTTAGGCAAGAAAAAGAAATATCCAATAAATAAACGCTTAAAGATGAAGAAACTATGTCTTCAAAAAAAATATAACACAAATCATTTCATGTAAGTAAAAGATTTTTGAAGGCTGTCTTTAATAATAACATTGAGTACGAGACAGATTCAATAAATAAAAAAAATCAAAAAGACTTTTCAAAAATGTGAAATATTTATGAAAACTGTCTTAGTAAATGTTCGAATGCGTCCATTTCGTCTTTAGACAGAAAGCTGACGATTCGAATCACAAAAATAATGTCAATAAAAGAATCCATAAATCATAAATAAATCCAATTGAACAAATAAACAAAACTAGATATATGTCCAAGAAAAGTGTATTCTAGATATATGGCATGTCAAGGGGCTAATTGACTTAAAATTAACTGCTCCACCTTTACATGGTTATATCCAAAATAATAATATAGATAAAATTTTAAAATAGAATTCAGAGACATATTTTAGGAAGTAGGAAACTAATTCAAAAATATAAGGTCTTCTTACCAAAGTTCATTTCTTCCCTTTTAAAGCCTTAGCATGGTGTCCACTGACAACCGTAAGGTTAAAGAAAAGAAACGCTTTGAGAGAGAGTGAGTCAATTTGCTTGACTTCTTCCCGCAAAGAATTACTGCTATAGGCAGTTAGTAACTGAATAAGAAGAGAATAATAAAGCTTAAAATCATGAATATTACGAATATTACACAAGCTAAAGATGAAATCACAATACCATAATATTCAATGAGTAGTCACGAATACGAAAAACAATCGTCTTTAGACAAAAAAAAATATCCATTAAATGAAAAAAAATAATCAAAAGATATTTCAAATTAGCATGATGAATAATCGTATAAGTCAAAAGATGACATAAATTGATCTATGCTATAGATCTCACAATCGACAAGATAGATCAACATATGCTACCTTTTATGAAAATATAAAGAGAGAATATTATCCATCAAATCTAAAATTCAAAATCCATCAGATAATAATTGCAATTAGATCTTAATAAATCTTTAGTTTATAAAGCATTGATCAATCTTGGATTAGCTGTAGAGGTACTGTCCCAGCTAACGGAGGTTCACCGGGGAACACTTAAGTACCGCTTCGCTTCGACCGTAGTCGTGGTGACAGACAGACCCTTTGTAGGCTTGTACCCAAAATAATCTCTTCTTTAATAACCGAGGATTTAAAAAGAATTAGTGCAATATGAAATAAATTATATTCTATGGACTTAAAAATCTTAGAATAATGTAGCAAACAGCATAAGATGTAACAATACATTAATCCATATGTGCTACTAAATCATTGGGTAACAATAAAATATAAATATTTGTAAATCAAAAAGTAAGACCTAGATACGTTGATGTATTCTGGAATCTAGGGGACTGGGTTCAGTACCTTGGATCCAGAACTAGATAATAGTTGCATTTAGACCTTAATAAATCTTAAGTCTATAAAGTATTGGTCACTTCGGGTTAGCTGTAGGGGCCGGTTCCCAGCTAGCGGTAGTCCGAAGACTAGTGCACCGTGTCGCTTCAGGCTATTTACACCTGTATGACAGAAGGACCCTTTCGGCTTGTTCCAAAATGATTTCTACTCTTAAGAACTTAGATTCAAAAGAATATATGCAGTATCATCGAACATCATCGAAATCCAGAAATAAAAAAAAACGTAAATACCCAAAGAATGGTTTATCAAGATCAAGATATAAAAAATATTATGTATCCAAAATGTCAACCAAAAAGCCAAGAAAAATATACATCATTAAAAGAGGCTTTGAGGAAGAAGCTGATAAAAATAAGAACATAAATTTGTTAACAAAATCAACAACTTAAGTATGAGATAAGCACAAGTTTGAAACTACTTTTCAAAATAATATAATATAGAACTTGAACTTAACTCATATATCCCCATAAAAATATTTATACAAAAATATAGAAACATGAGCAATATATAAATAAAAATAAATTATCATGTATCCTTAATAAGCATAAAAAAATATCACAAGATCAAAAACATGCATAAATAAACTTTATCAGACAAAGATGTAATTGATTCATAAGAAGTTAATCACAATAAAATTTGAGAATCAATAGTGAATATATTATGCCAGCACAAGGTTAAATAAAATTATATGTATATACTTTTCAAGTAAATAGCAGACTTGTGCTAAACATACATACTCACAAAATACTGATCAAAGTAAATATGACATGTTAAAGACAAATCGGTAAGAAGTGACCATTAAAAATATTAAAGGCGAAGAGACAAAAGCATATTCACCAAACAAAATTAAGCTCCTATGCATGCTTCAAGAATAAAGATTAAAAGCAAAGAGCATACATGGATAAATGTGTCACACTAATAAAAGAAAGACTATATAGTGTGAAATAATCATTTAAGCTAGACAATAGTCATGCTAAGATTATATCTCACATTGATTCAAATAATAAACATTTAAAAAGATATAAATGAGAGTTATTAGCAAGACATTTAAAAAGAACATGCTAGATATTAAGAAGTATTTAGAAAGCATGTTACCGAAGTGGTTCTAGTGACCACACTTCTGTTGGTGCAATTGCATGGAAGATGACCTTTGTAGCTTTGCAATCACCAACATGTTCCATGGTTCTATTGATATGATAAGCTCACCTGCAATATTAGGTGAAGACTTTGGTATCCAATACTTGGATCCACATTTGTTAGCTTTAGGAACCCATTGCACAAGTTCATATCAACAAGTTTCTAATCTGACAATGATTAGAAACATGTCCATTCATACCACAATAATGACAGAAAGTATTAACATTAGGGCTATGTGCAGCAGTATGAGAACGTGCGGTGTGATATGATGTGCGTGGATACTTGTAATAAAAAGCATGGTTGTGTAAAGCTTTAGCTTTGCTTGCTTCCTTTGTAAAAGATTTGACGTGTGTGACTTTGTGATGTGCTAAGTGTCTTGTGTTAGACTGAGTGTAGGTTGTACTACCTGTTTTCCCAGTCTAATCTCTAACTTTTAGAGTTAGCACAGATCTCTCATATTTAGCAAAAAGAGCATCAATTCTACATAAGCAATAGAATACTTCTTCTGTTCTGATTCTAATTCCTCCTTAAGTTTAGCATTTTCTTGAGAGCTTTTCTCAATGCATTCAAGTGCCTCATGCAATCTAAACTCAAGTGTGGAAATCTCAGTAGAATTATCAGAAGTAGAAGTGTTCTTGCATCATTCAATAAGCAAGTCAGCTTTTATTCTCAAGCTTATAGCAGAGGATATCCTTTTTAGCTTGCTTATACTTATCTAATACTTTCTCGTGTTCTTTCAATAGATCACTGAAAGCATCAAATAGGTCATCATAGAAAATTCACTCTCTGCAAAATAGAGTTATCTTGTACCTCGTTGGATAATGCCATTGAGCATAAATTTGCAGCTTGATGAGGTCTCTCTTCTTCTTCTTCAGAATTTGTTGCTTCACTTTCACACCTATGCCGATGATCTTCCTTTATTTGATTGTTCGTAGTGACTCTTTCTTGTAGTAGTACAATCGTCTTGGATGTGGTCTATCTCTTGTAGTTGTCACATATAAGCTCTTCTTGTATAAGGGATTGTGTTGTACCTTTAATCCCAATTCCATCATACACATATTTGCATCATTATGAAGACTATCCTCCTCTCTGGAGTTGCTAGCTTTGCTTTCATACCTGCACTATAAGTAGCTTCAAGAACTTTCCAAATTTATGAGATGTTTACAAGTAGAAATAAAATTGAATACATTTGTGTCTACAGCACAATAAAAAGCATGCTTTGCTTTTGCATCAAGGCTAGCTAACTTCTTTTCTTCCTCTGTGTAACTATAATAAGGCTTGTTAATAATAGAGGATGTGAGAATAGAAGTGATAGTAGGCTTTTGGTAGCCATTGACAACAATGACCATAAGTCAAAGTCTTGAGACTTCAGGTACAAGCATATCCGTGTTTTCCAATAACTATAGTTCGTTCCATCAAATAGTGGGAGTCTATTTGTGGATTGCCCTTCACCGTTGAATATTGAATTCACGGCTGCCATATTATACTCTCTAGAGTGTTATATATGATATAACCTGCTCTGATACCAATTGTAGGACCGTTGAGCACCTCTAGAGGGGGGATGAATAGAGTGTGTGCGTGTGCAGCGGAAAATAATCCCAATTAAAAAACTTTAAGTAATAACTATGGCATATAAAATACGGTAATAAATACAGTAAAGTAAGAGTTAAGAATTCAAACTCAGTGACACAGCGATGTATACTGGTATCCCTTGAGAGGACTAATCCAGTCTCGAGTACTCTTGCTCGATGTTAATCCACTAGCACAAGCTTTAACTGAGCGCTTGCAACTCTTACAATACCGTGCTTGGCGACAAGTGCACGA
The DNA here is from genome assembly GCA_029216955.1 of Iris pallida. Lineage (NCBI taxonomy): Eukaryota > Viridiplantae > Streptophyta > Magnoliopsida > Asparagales > Iridaceae > Iris > Iris pallida. Next base: position 114,866 of record JANAVB010010199.1, read on the forward strand.
CCGACTTCACAACACCGTGCTTGATGACGAGCGCACGACCAGCTCCACAACACCGTGCTTAGTGACGAGCGCACGACGGCTCCAGAAGATAATTAGAAAACTGGAACGTTTTCTGAATACAACCTTCGATACAACTCTTCAATACCAAACTCTAGATTAAACAGAAACTGTACTGGCTTGGCTAAGAGTCGTAAAGGCTTAGATATGAAAGTAAAAGCTCAGAACACTTTAGATAGAGAAGATAAGAGATGAAAGTGGATTGTTGAAATGAATGGTAATCTCAACTCTATTTATAGTATTTTTGGGGAACGAACTCGGGCAGAGTTCGGACAGAGTTCGGATGCTAGGATTTCGCATACGAACGTTGGATACAGATTTGGTGGAAACTGTATTTCAAAAACCCAGACCGAACTCGGGCCGAACTCGGACGAACTTGGACCGAACTCGGTCAGAGTTCTGTCAGAGTTCTGCTGGTTCAGAACAGTAAGGAATAAACCAAATTTGCATAGGTTTTGGGCTTTTTGGAATTGTGGATTTTTGGGATACGTAGGTAGGCTTATTTTTGTTTGTGGACTGAAAAAAACTAAGCCAGAGAGTACCGATCAATCTCATATTTTCCTAGACTCAAATAAAAGGAAAAATACAGAATAAATATGAAAACTAATAGCCCTTTAGATGACGTCTTTTCCTGACATTGAAGACGTATTTTCCTTGACGGCAATGTCCAAAGATAAACAGATCTGAAAATCTGAATACCTTTCGGGGGCTTCGCCCCGAACCCCTGACGGGGGGCGCTGCCCCTCGACCCCTGTCCTGACCGGGCAGCGGAACCCCCGATGCGAGGCCCCGGATAGGTCGTTAGGCGGTTCAGAGAAATCTTCTTGTATAACGCCATCTTTGGCCCATTAATAATTCTCTATTGCATGTGTCCTGCTTTGTCAAGGCTTGATCATGCTTACTGCATGTCTACAAATATATGTTAGACGAAACATAACAATATACAGTATGATACAATCATAACAATACATAGAACATTTAGGACAATGCTAAGTATAAGTAGCAACATGATAGGGATTACATGAATATTAGTGATGTCATTATGTTAAACTTAATTGATTAGCCATATTCAAAACATGATATAATTATTGGGCTAACAACAAGCTCGGGGAATGCTTGTGGGCTTATCGCACTACAGTCCGTAATGCTACTAAATGTACACCTTTCTCTCTGGTGTACGGATCTGAGGCTGTTCTTCCATTAGAGATTCAAATTCCTTCTTTAAGGATAGCAATCGCTAATGAACTCACTGCTGAAAATAATGATCGTCTTCGACTTCAAGAATTGGAGGCTCTGGATGAAAAACGGTTATCTGCTCAACAGAATATGAATTCTATCAAGCTAGAATTTCAAGGGCTTTTAACAAGAAAGTCAGAATTCGAACATTTCAAAAGGAGAACTTGTGCTTACTGTCAGACGCCCGATGACTATGACACACATGAGTAAGGGCAAGTTTGATACAAAATGGGAAGGTCCATTCATTGTCAATAAGATCTTTTCTAATGGGGCTTATCAACTCACTACTCTAGATGGTAAAGCCACTATGATGCCCATCAACGGCAAATTCTTGAAGAAGTACTACGTCTGATATTTCTATCA